>CM053604.1:129753094-129821935 GCA_028646535.1 Procyon lotor | reverse complement strand
TATATTAAAAAAAAAGAAAAAATGACTCTGCAAAATGAAAGGGAGGAAAAAATATTAAAGGAAGTTGATAATAAGATTATCTTTTTCAGAAGCTAGTCCTTAGAACTTGGCACTGAGAAAGGAGTTTGTCTGATGGAACTGACACAGAAAACTATTGCAGGTCTTGGAGACAAAGAAGGCAGAGCAGGATAGGAATGCAGGAAGGTCAGGGGTGCAAAGAGGGAGAGATTGGGATTGATGGATTCCTTGACTACAGTGAAATGACCTGTAGAAATTGACCTAGCCAAAAATGGCCTCATGAAGAATCCCAAAATCATTATAAAAGTTTCATTTCTAAGTTTCAGAAAAAAAAAAAGAAAATGTCAACTGTAATCTGAATTCCAAAAATGATCAGAAGCAAAAACCCAAGCAAGTAAATTAATCAGCTCACACTTTTTACATGTTATAATATATGAATGTCAGCATTTACTAGTATCTTTACGTTGTGGCAATATTGACACTAGTAGCTTTAAGAAATTAGAATTATTTTTGTGAAATGAAACAGGGAAGAGTGTTAAAACCAGAGCTGTGTTATTAAAATTCACCTATTAATGTAAAACTACTTTAGTACAATCTTATGCTCCTACCACAACACAGATTTAATTAAATGGCTTTACAAAGAAGCATGCAGAGCCATTTTGGTACCGTGAGAAACAAATATATATGTATATACACATATATATGCACACATATATATACATACACACACACATATGTAGCTACTTACAACAGATATTATTGCATTTATCTTTTTTGCTTATGATCTGAAATTTAGATTGCAAAATTAGTAAAGTAAGATTAAGTCCTACCATTAAATCAGTAGGAGTGCCTTTTAATCACACTCTACACGTCCCTATAGTCCCCACATGCTGCTAGATCCACTTTGAATAGAGTTGTATAGTTTAGTTGTAACAGTGATGAATTGGGCCATTATTTATTTATTATGCATTCCAATCAGAAATTTTACTAATATTGAGTATAATGTAATGAAAGATTTTCTAGAATTTTGAATTGAAGGTGCTGACCACTTAATCAAATTAACTTATTTATCCAATTATTTTCTGCTATTAATAACATGGTATCCAATAATTATCTTTATTATATGTTTATTATATCACAAATGACTACTTAAATCTCCTAATTAGGAAAATTTTATCAGCATATAAGTATAAATGTAAATATTATCTATGTATATTAATATAAATATATGTATAAATATAGGGGTGCCTGGGTGGCTTAGTTGGTTAAGTTGGTCTGCCTTCAGCTCAGGTCTTGATCTCAGAGTCCTGGGATAGAGCTGCATGTGTGGCTCGAGTCTGCTTCTCCTTCCCCCTTTGCCCCACCCCATCCTTCGTGCTCTCTCTCTGCCTCAAATAAAAAAATAAAAATCTGGGGCACCTGAGTGGCTCAGTGGGTTAAAGCCTATGCCCTCAGCTCAGGTCATGATCTCAGGGTTCTAGGATCGAGCCCCGCATCGGGCTCTCTGCTCAACAAGGAGCCTGCTTCTCCCTCTCTCTCTGCTTACCTCTCTGCCTACTTGTGATCTCCCTCCATCAAATAAATAAATAAAATCTTTAAAAATAAATAAATAAATAAATAAAAATCTTTAAAAAGTATTTATGTGTGTGTGTGAGTGTGTGTGTGTGTGTGTGTACCCATACATGTATACATGACTAAATGATAGAAGCAAAATTCTAGGGATTTCCTAAACATAGAGACATCTTTTTAATGGGCAATAAACGTCATTCTTTCTCTTCTCCTGCCTTGTTCAATAATATGGAGAACAGTTTGCCTTTTTGTTTCAGCAAATACCTAAAGTAACACACAAAAAAACAAAACATTCTTAATATCAGGTGATGATAGTTGCAATCACAAAGGAAAAAAAATAGATTGTTGGTAACATAATCCTTCTGAAATAACTGAGCCAAACACATAGTAAGAAAAAAGTTGAACAATTGGTTTAATATTGAATTCCACTATTCTCAGTATAATTTCTGATCTCATTTCTGTGTCATCAAATCCCCTGGTTTTCATTTTTAACTTTTATGTTTTGTCTTCCAAATTATATGTTGTTCTGTTTACCTTTTCAGCATTAAGTATTTGTTACAATGCAGCTCTATATGCAAGGTCCATCTTTAGAAGTACCTTTATAAATGTAATAAATACTTTGTATATTTGTTCCTTTGTAAAAAAAAAATAATAATTAATTCCTGAGTCCTTGAATTAGGTAACTCCTCTTGTTCCCTGACATTTGCTAAAACTGTATCAATTATTGTAATAGATTGCTGATTGATCTCAACTTCTTCTATACCTCTAGCCTATAAACCCTTGGATTCCTCTGTTAGATTTTTGCACTAATTTCAAATTCATTTTCTGCTCAAAACTCTAGTGGTTCTATGTTGCCCACAGAGTACCTAGATGACTGGCTTGGGTATCTGCAAGTATGATTCATCAATTAAGAAATAAGCAACAGATAAACAGATTCCCTGAAGAGCAGATGGGAAAGAAAGAGCTTAATTAAGACATGCTGTCTTAAAGATGCTGTCAAAAATCCAGATAGGTTTTTCTGGCACTTTCAATTCTGGAGTTAGGATGTGTGAGGTATTCAAGATTGAGAATTACAATAGAAAATTGGGACCATCAACAAGTAAAAGGTAATTAAAGCTATGGGACTGAATGAGATCATTATGGCTCTATCCCATTCTATCATAATGCTAATGAATCTGTTCACTAATAGCACATAATCTCTTTGAGGGAAATATTTTTCCAAGAAGCTAGCATAGACTTCAAAACATGTATCATTCATAATTATATTTTTGTGTAATATATCATATTCATTATTTTATATGTCATATAAATAGTGACTTTATTTTAACTCAGAAAAGCATCTGAAGATACAGTTAGCGAATATCCTTTTTCATTCTTCTTTAAAAGAAACTAGAAGTGAGAGCAGTGTGAGCTTTTGGAAGAACTGTCTGTAGAAGTGAATTATAGTTGCACCAAAGCTTTCATCCAGACTTGAGGATTACCCTTCCATCCTTTCACATGTGGAACGAGAGGTCTCCTGGTTTGTGTGAGAAAGCCTTGAGTTCAATACCTTCACAGTAGACTGTTTATCTAGGACAGTTGGTCTGTGATCCTGCCAGTCTTTCTCCGTATCTACATTCTTCTAATTTGCCACGTATTTGGTTATTCAGGGAAGTAATAATCTCTTTCTGTTACCCATAGGTCTATAATCATATGCATAATTTTAATTTTCCCATTCTCTTCAAGGTGAACATTATGAATTAGAAGGCTATAGCATCTTTTAATACTATGTACATATATAAAGAATATTGTAATCACCAGATGCGTTTACATAAGCAGCCAAAGTCAAAGTCAAATAAATATGGGATAAAATAAATACTAAGAACCATCTAGTTTAAGCACAAATCAGATGATTGAATTCCTCCTGTAACATTATAGTAAGCAGTTATACATCTTGGCTCTTTGATGTCCCCCAAGGAGTCATTTGGGGGTGGGAAAGCAGACAAATGTCTAGACCCCACCTCAGCCGCTGCAACTTCCATTTTTCAAAAGTTGTCTTCCTATGTTAGTTTTCACAAAACTAATTGTTCTGAAAATTAATTAATTTTCTGGAGAAAATAGTTGAAAACCAGTGCTCAAATATAAAACTACCTTATCCATGGACAGTTAGTTCTTTTTTTTTTTTTTTATATTCTTCCTTATAATGAAGTGAAATCTTTTTCTTCTGGCTTTTACCCACAGAGTTTACTTATACTCTAAAGGCTGTAAGGAACAATAGGTTTATTCTCTCCTCCTCATGACAGGTTTGTTGTTGTTGTTACTGTTGTTTAAGTAGTTGAAGAGTTGTTGTATTCACCCCGATAATCAGCTTTCTGCTTATTTCCCCCTGGTTCCTCCTTTTTTCTTTGTATTTACTTGTCTTATGTGTGAGTGATGGGAAGAGGGTGCATTTTACTTTTATTTGCAATCTAGTTGTCCTACTGTGCTGCTTCACAGTTTTTTATATGAATTTTTTTGAGAACTTTATATATAATAAACTATACCGATCTTATTTGCATAGCCTTGTGACATTATATATATATATATATATATATATATATATATATATATATATACATACACTCATGAGCCCACCACCCAAATCTATATAGAGAGCAATTCCATCAACCCAGATATTTTGTTTGTGACTTTCCAGTCAATATACACCATCTTCCCCATGAATAACCATTACTATGACTTCTATCACCTAGGTTGACATTTCATAACGATGACATCACACAGTTTGTCTTCATTTGCCTCTGGTTTCTTCAGCTGAGCATGTTTTTTAAGTTTGCTTGAGGTCATTAAAGCATGGTGCTTACAACTGAACAGAATTGAAAGGTAAGGGGCATGTGGGTGGCTCAGTCGGTTAAGCATTTGCTTTCGGCTCAGGTCATGACCCCAGGGTCCTGGGATCAAGCCCCATATTGGGCCTCACATCAGGTTCCCTGCTACATGGGGACCTGCTCTTACTCTCCCTCTATGTGCCCTGCCCCCTGCTTGTGGGCTCTCTCCCTCCTCCCTCTCTCTCTCTCTCAAAAAAAAAAAAAATGCAAGGTAAGTTCTGAACCACGCACAGTAGGTAGTACTTCCTTTCACTGGGCAGGAGTCATCATTCAAATCTTTGTAGTCATGTACTTTATGTGACAGTGTGTAATTGTGAGGCTTGGTGGTCCAAGATAATGGGAAATGATAGGGACCAAACTAGAGAGGGAACTTTCCTCTTAACTCAAAATATATTCAAAGGCAATTCAAAAGAAAAAGAAAAAGAAAAACTAATAAACTGTGTTATGCTTCCCAAACAAAATGTATCTTCATGCCTTTAGCCAAAGACCTGCCTTACCTCCCTCGTTTTGGGGAATCAGGTTCTCTTCTAATTTTTAGTAGTCATATCATGCTTTTCTTACTTAACTTAAAGTCTTAAGTGGGTCAGATCTCTTGAGAGTATGTAATAATCATACTAAATCTCACCCTCATCTAAGTTAATCCAGGATTTTTCATTTCCAGGTTTTAGGATTCTGTGTCATCTTATAATACCTCTTTCTTCTACTGCATATTGACCTTGGTCTAAAATCCCAGGAGTCTTGTTAAATGCCATGGTTTGTTTTCCATCTGATAGACTCACGTATGCAATGACAGAAAGGATGGTATAGCATATCTTGCTTCCCTCCTCACTTCTTCCCACCAATCTTCTTTTAATGTCTTCATTTCTGTCTTCAGTTCCCTAACTTTTGTCCTCCAAGTGACCATGACCTCTACTCTCCCTTAATTACTCATTCCTATGACCAAACTATTATTATAGACCATGTCATTATCCTTAACTGCAAACCTTTTATAAACTCGATTTCAACTATTTAACTCTTACTTCCAGCCCACTGCCTATTGTCCTCGGTTTCCAGGGAACTTGAGCCCCACTAATACCTAGAATTCCTTGATCCTAGCACTTTTTCATAACCCCTAGCCTCAATCATGTTCCCATCCTCATATTTCCCTGTGTAACTTCTTTGGACCATCATTATATGTTTGTGTTTTTCATATCCTCTCAACCACTATATCCTTCCCTCAATTAATAATATATTCACTTGACTAAAGCCCAGTACTTGTTAAATCTAGATTTTGCTTACTCTGCACCTCTGTCAGTGCAGCTAGAGTGGCTAAAGAAAAAAATCACAACATGTTGACAGGTCCCATTTTAAATTCATGATCACTAACCTCAAATGGGACATTAGAGTTGCTTGGCATTAGGTAATCATTCTGTCATTTTCTGTTACCACTACTTTATACCATCTCTTCTCTTTTCATATTATTTCACTTTTTCTATATTAACTCTCAGGTTATAGCCTTGCTTATTACTATAGCCTTGCTTATTACTTTACTGAGAAAATTAAAAGATTCAGAAAAAATTTTGCATGTTGTCACATCTACCCATCTACCTACATCTGTGCCCAAAAGGTCTGCCTTCTCTGCTATGACTATGAATAAACAAACATCCATGCTCCAAACTGAAGTTAATCCCTTCTCTTCTGCAAATCTGTCCTTATCATTTCCCTTCCTATTAGATTGCCCATTAATATGGTAACATACTTTTATAATTTCCTTTAAAATTTTCCTTTAAAAACCTTTTCTTGATCATACTTCATCCTCCAGTTTCCATTGATTTCTTTGTCCCCTTTAAAGTAAAATTTTTCAAGTCTTTTTTCACTTTTTCTGAACCCACTCCAATTAAACTTTTGTTGCAGTAGTACACAGAAACTATTCCTGGCAAAGTCAACAATGACCTCCACATTATTAAATTTAGTAGCCAATTCTCATCTTTGTCTTATTTAACCAGCAGTATTTGGCACAAATAAGCCCATCATCCTGGGAACACATTTTTCAGTTGACTTCAAACAAACTTACTGTATTTGTTTTCCTGGCAATTCACTGGTTGTTTACTTGTCACTCTCCTTTGTCTCTTCTCCCTGACCTTTTACTATCAGCATTCTCCAAGATTTGGTCATTGATTGCCTTCCATTTGTATTTATACTACTCCCTTATCAATTGCATCCATCTCATGTCTTCAAATACCATGCATACTCAATGATAAAAGTTTTTTATATTCAACCCTGAACATTCTCGTGGACTTCAGAACCCTATTTCCAAATGCCTACATCTCTATTTGGATTTCTGATATTCATTTCAAATTTAATATATCCAAATCCCAGAATCCTGTTTTCCTTTTTCCAAACCAAACAAAACCAATCCAAATAAAACAAACATACAAATCAGGAAGTAAAAACTTCTACTTCTACAGACTTAGCTCAGTAAATCAACTCCATGTGCCCAATGTTTAAATGCTGAGCTAAAAGAAAAAAAAATTTAAAAAGGTCTGTCTAGTTTATTTTTTTAAAGATTTTATCTATTTATTTGACAGAGAGAAAGAGATTACAAATAGGTAGAGTGGCAGGCAGAGGGAGAAAGGGAAGCAGGCTCCCTGCTGAGCAGAGAGCCCACCTTGGGGCCCAATCCCAGAACCCTAAGATCAGGACCCGAGTCAAAGGCACAGGCTTAATCCACTGAGCCACCCATGTACCCCAAGAACTAAAAAAAATTTAATTTCATCTGTAACTTTTCCACTTTTAATAGGTTTTATTTTTTCAGAGCAGTTTCAAGATCACACCAAAATTGAGAAGAAGATGCTAAGAATTTCCATAATATCCCTTGCCCCTACACATCCATAATTTACCCCCACCATCAAATCCTGCACCAGAGTGGTATATTTGTTACAACTAATAACCTACATTAGTACATCATTATCACCCAAAGTCCATAGTTTACATTATGGTTCACTCTTGGTGTTGTACATTGTATGGGTTTTGCAAATGTATAATGACATGTATCTGTCATTACAGTATCATACAGAATTGTTTCACTACCCTAAAAATCCTCTGTACTCTCATAACTCATCCCTTCCTCCTTCCTAACTCCTGGCAATCACTAATTATGTTCTTGTCTCCATAGTTTCACTCTTCCAGAACTTCTGTGTCATAGAGTTGGAAAATACAATATGTAGTGTTTTCAAATTGGCTTCTTTCCTTAAGTGTATGCATTTAAGTTATTTCTGGGAGATATTCATTCCATGTACTTTCATAGCATGATAGCTCATTTCATTATAGTGTGGAATAATAGTCCATAGTCTAGGTGTACCATAGCTTATCTATTCACCTACCAAAGCATATTTCAGTTATTTCCAAGTTTTGGCAATTGTGAATAAAGCTGGTATAAATATGCATGTTTAAATTTTTGTGTATATATATTTTTAACTCCTTTGAGTAAATACCAAGGAGCACAATTACTGGTATCATAGGGTAAAGCCATGTTTAATTTCATAAGAAACTGCCTCCCTAAGTGGCTATGCCATTTGCTTCTCCACCATCAATAAGTGCAAGTTATTATTGCTCCACATTCTTGTCAGCATTTGGTGTTGTCAGTGTTTTGGATTTTGGCTATTCTAATAATCGGTGTATTGTTGTACCTCATGATTTTAATTTGTAGTTCTTCACTGACAAAATGGTGAACATCTTTTCATATATTTATTTGCCATCTGTTATCTTCTTTAGTGAGGTTTCTTTCTAACTTTTAAGTTCATCTTTGATTTTTCAGGAATTCTGTTAACTTCGCTTTGAAAATACTGATGTTGGACTACTACTCTCCACATTCATCACAATCTACCTGGACTAAGTCATGGTTCTCTTTCATGTGGATTATCATTACAATAGTTTATTAACTGACTTGACTATCTATGGCCAAAGTGATCATTTTTTTGAAGATTTTATTTATTTATTTGAGAGAGCACAAAAGGGAAGAGGGAGAGAGAGAGAGAAGCAGATTCCTTTCTGAATGGAGAGCCCAATGTGGGGCTCAATCCCAGGACCCTAAGATCATAACCTGAGCTGAAGACAGATATTTAACCAACTATAAAACCCAGGTTCCCTGGAAGTGATCATTTTTAAATAAAAGTTGGAGTAAGCCATTTTCATATTTCATTTTTCATATAAGGATATCCTTATATGTTTTCTCATCTTCACAAAGTCATTAAATTATTTAGAACATTATCTGTTATTTATATCTCTCTGACCGTATCTCCTAATAACCATCCCTATGTTCACTCAACACTGGCTACACCAGCCTCCTTGATGTTTCCTTAAAATGCCAAGTAAAATTCTCAGGGCATTTACATTTACTACGTCTTCTCCGTTGAACTGTCTTCTGTTATACATATGGCTTTCTGCCTCATCTATTTCAGGAATTTTACTAAATGTTATCATCTCAGTAAGGCTTCTCTTTTCACTTATTTAAAAATGTAACACTCCTTTGGGACACCTGGGTGGCTCAGATAGTTAAGCATCTCCCTTCGGCTCAGGTCATGATCCCAAGGTCCTGGGATCAAGTTTTGCTTGCAGGCTCCTTGCTCAATGGAGAGCCTGCTTCTCCCTCTGCCTGCTTCTCCCCCTGCTTGTGTGCTCTCTCTCTCTGACAAATAAATAAATAAAATATTTTTTTAAAAAAGATGTTAGCATTCAATTTCTCTTAGCATTCAATTTCTCATTTCCTACCTTTGTTTTTCTCCATTTTACCTCTATCAAATATACAGTATATCTGGCATACTGTCTTTCTTTGTTTTCTGTCAAATCCTTTAGGCTCAAGAAGATATGGATTTTGCAGATTTGTTTTATATACTGTATCTTTAGCACCTAGAAAAACCAATATTTAGACCCACCAACAATACTAGAGGTAGCCCTGCTTCCTACAAGCTCTTCAGTTAGCATGTTATCAAAATGAGATCATTACCAAAACTGATTTTTAAAAGTACCAAATTGTTTACATTTACATTTCCCATCATGTGAGTCTTGATGAGCATAATTTTGTTAGGAGTCAGTTATGTTTACTCTATATGAATGGTTAGGTAACCGTATTCTTGAATAAAATAAAATTTAAAAAAATAGAAAATAAGGGGGCACCTGGGTGGCTCAGTGGGTTAAAGCCTCTGCCTTCGGCTCAGGTCATGATCTCAGGGTCCTGGGATCGAGCCCCACATCGGGCTCTCTGCTTGGCAGGGAGCCTGCCTCCTCTTTTCTCTGTGCCTACCTCTCTGCCTACTTGTGATCTCTCTCTGTCAAATAAATAAATAAAATCTTTTTAAAAAATAGAAAACAAAACAAAATATATGGTTTTTGATCCCTTTCTTACTGATTTTTTTTTATTTTTAAAGATTTTATTTATTTGAGAGAAAGAGTGTGGGGGGGGCAGGTGGCAAAGGGAAAGAGAGAAGCAAACTCCCTACTGAGCAGGGAGGCAAATGTGAGGCTCAATCCCAGGACCCTGAGAATATGACCAGAGCCAAAGGCAGGTGCTTAACCAACTGAGCCACCCAGGCGCCCCTCTTATTGAATTTTGTGGAGTTTTGTATAAAAATATTTTTATTAGTTTCTCATTTGAGTAATATTAATACATGAATTTTTATCTTTTTAGTTGAATTTGTCAATATATTTAATAGTTTTGGGGTTTTGAGTCATATTTAGAGATGATGTCCTATTCTAAGATCTAAACATCTTTCCAAATTTTCTTCCCATACTTCATAATTTATGTATTGATAATTAAATATACGTTCCATCCTAATTTGTTTTTATATAGGGTGTTATTTCGGGATTCAAATTTATTTTTGCACCAGATGGCCACCCACTTAGATCAAAATCATTTATTCATTATTTTCCTCCACTTATTGGAAATGCTACCTTTATAATAATCCCCATGTACACCGGTTAATTCCCAAACTGCAATATCATCTGTGAATCAATTACACATTATTTTAATTAATACAGCTTTAAGCTATATTGTAACATCCTGGACAGCTAGAGCCCACTCATCATTTGTGTCCAAAATTGTCAGGGGGTATTTTAGCTAGTACATTTTTTCTGAATAAGTTTAGGATCACCTTTTCATACTTTAATGACTCAAAAGTAAAACGAACTAATGTTATTTCAGTTAAAGTGATAGATAAAGAATTGCTTGCCTTTCTTCCCTTATGGATAATTTTCTTCATATCCAATATTCAAAATATCCTAAAACATGAAAGTGTAGAAAGTGCTGACTCTCAGTCACTTGACCTGCTTTTTAATGCAGATCAACCATTTCCTCACTGTGCAGTCTTGAGTAATGTCCTTAACCTCTTTGAATCTTTTTTATCACCCCTGACATAAGACTAAAATTTTAATAATCTCATAACAGTTGCTGTGAGGAGTAAATTAGATGATGAATCTCAGTAATTTACCATAATGGCATATAATAAGCATCAGCTACCATTATTAGTAATACTGTGCACTTTCATTTTCACAAATCAGAAATGAGAACAAGGGCACAATAGGAAAATACCACAAGTCATCTATTTTGGTGTTCTATAAATCAAGGGAGTATTATACATTGATCATTATCTGTGGATTCCATATTTGTGAATTCATCTACTCACTAAAATTTATTTGCCATCCCCAAATTAATACTTACTGTGGTTTCACATCCCATGTCATATGAATATGCATAGGTAAAGAGCTGTAAAATGTTTGAGTCACTCTACTCCCTCCTGACGTCCAACAAGATGCCATTCTGCCTTCAGCTCTCATACGGTAAGCAAGTGTCTTCCGTGGTCTATCTAGCACCACTTGATTTTGCATTTTCGAGCTTTTGGATGGTGATTTCACTGTTTACAGTGGCCCCCCATGCATAGTGATGAAGCGCTAGCTAGTGTTTCCAAGTGTAAAAAGATGGTACTGTGCCTTACAGAGAAAACATGCATGTTAGATGTGCTTCTTTCAGTCAGGTGTTATGGTGCCATGAGCTCAATGTTAATAAATCAACAATGAATACATCCAGAAAAACGAAAAGGAAAATCATTGAACACTGTGAGGCTGGCTCAGAAAGTGCTAAATAAGCATCTCTACTGCAAGAAACAGCTATGGAAAAGTGGAAAAGTAGCTAACTTTGTACCTTAAAGAGGTGACAATTAATAGTAAAAAAAAAGAAACAATTGTGATGGACAGAACTGTGAAGTTGAAAGTCAGGACCAGAAAAATGGTAAGCCCTTTTCAGCAAGTGTTTATTATAAAGAAATACTACATATAATAAATTACTTGTAAGAAGTATATATTAAATATATTACATGTCTTTAAGTGAAAACACACATAAAGCAAAGTTATATATTGGTCAGTTGATGAAAATGTTGTAAAAGAAGAAAAAAGAAAAAAAAATGTTGTGACCAGCGATTCACAGGAACATTGTATTTCCCCTGGGAGCAAGCGCTCAATATTGGCTAACTCAGTGTTTAGAGTAAATTTATAAAACACAACCAACATGAATAACCAGAATCATCCATAGCTAAAATTTATAAACAGTTCTCAAGAAGTATTTAGATCATTCAAAGGATTCCTTACTCCATGAGACATGTAGTAATTCAGAATAAAAATTGAAAATACTCCATCTAACTATTTTATATCATACAGTAGTCATGTCACACCTTAGTAGATACCTCACTCACCTGTGATAGAAACCATAGCCAGAAAATCAGTCCATCTGTTTAGTCTATATATATTTTAAGACTTCTCTGTAAGTTAAGCACTATGCTGGGTACTTGGGACATAAGTATCAACAGGGTGTGGTTTCTGCCATTAAGAACCAGTAAAATTGTTATTTCAACTAAAGGCAGAAAATTTCAAAGGAGCTTACCTATTTTTTTTTTTTTTTGGAGCTTACCTATTTTTAATAAAAGAAAAAACCAACAACATAAAGCAAATACAGAGGCTGTCACAAAGAAGTCTTATTAACTATTGTTTCCTAATGGTGCACAACTAAGAACATTTGTTTTTTAACAGTAGAAAGGGCCAACTTAGGGGTGCCTGGGTGGCTCAGTTGGTTAAGCGTCTGCCTTAGGCTCAGGTCATGATCCCAGGGTCCTGGGATCAAGCTCCACATCAAGTTCCCTGCTCAGTGAGGTCTGCTTCTTCCCTCTGCCCATCCAAACCCCTACTCATGTGCTCTCTCTCTCTTTCTCTGTTTCCAACTCTCACTCTCTCTCAAATAAATAGATAAAATCTTAAAAAAAAAAAAGGACCAACTTCTGTTTGAGATTAAGTCTTTATCCATTGCTGACTTCAAATTTCTGACTTATTTTACTTCTAAAAAATAATATATGTTAATCTTTTTTTTCTGATTGTAAAATAGTGTCATGTTCAAAGAAAATTTTGGACATTGTGAAATATGAAAAGGGAAAAAATCACCAGTAATGACTCATATATATTAATGAATTCATATTTATTAAGTGATACCATGCAGTATTTGTCTTTTATGTCTGGTTTATTTCACTTAGTATAATGCTTACAAGATCTAAGATCCATCCATGTTATTGCAAATGGAAATGGATTTCCTACTTTCTCATGGCTGAATAGTATTCATATCTATCTATCTATCTATCTATCTATCTATCTATCTATCTACCTATCTATCTCTATCATCTATCTATCATCTATGTCTCACATTTTCTTTATCCATGTGTCCATTAATGGACACTTAGTTTGTTTCCATATCTTGGCTGTTTTGAATAACACTATAATGTTCATGGGAGTGCCGACAGGTCCTTGAGATCCTGTTTTCCTTTCTTTGGGATATATATCCAGAAGTAGGATTGTTAAATCAAATGGTAGTTCTATTCTTAAATTTTTGATGAAACTCCATACTATTTTCTTGTTTTAAGATTTTATTTATTTTAAAAAAAAAAAGATTGTATTTACTTGACAGAGAGAGCGAGCACAAGCAGGGGGAGAAGCAGAGAGAGGGAGAGGGAGAAGAAGGCTTCCCATGGAGCAAGGAGCCTGACTTGGGGCTCAATTCCAGGACCTTGGGATCATGAACTGAGCCAAAGGCAGAAGCTTAACTGACTGAGCCACCCAGGAATCCACATACTGTTTTCTACAGTGGCTGAGCCAACTTATTCTCACTAACAGTGCATGAGAGTTCCCTTTTCTCCACATCCTCAATGCTTGTTATTTCTTGTCATTTTGATGATAGCTATTCTACCAGATATGAGGAGATACCCATTGTGGTTTAGATTTGTATTTCCCTAATGATTAGTGATGTTGAACACTTTTTCATGTACATCTTGGGCATTTGTATGTCTTCTTTAGAAAAATGTTGATTTACTTCCTCTGCCCATATTTTTAACATATATGTTGGATATTAATCCCTTACCAAATATTTGATTCATAAATATTTTCTCCCATTCTCTACGCTGCCTTTTCAATCTGTTGATGGCTTCCTTTGCTGTGCAGATTTTCTAGTTTGGTAAAGCCTCAGTTGCTTATTTTGGTTGTTGCTGCCTTTGCTTCTGGTGTCAGATCCAAAACAAACATTGCCAAGACCTCCATTGTCAAGGAGCTTACCTTCTATGTTTTCTTCCCAAGTGTTTACGATTTTATGTTTTAAATTTAAGTCTCTAGTCAATTTTGAGTAAATAGATCACTTTGGCAGATAGGTGAAAAACAGATTTTACAGAGACAAAACCAGTGAAAAGATGAGGTTGGTTCAAGAAACAGTAAGAGACAATCACTGAATTAAGATGT
Source organism: Procyon lotor (assembly GCA_028646535.1). Classification (NCBI taxonomy): domain Eukaryota; kingdom Metazoa; phylum Chordata; class Mammalia; order Carnivora; family Procyonidae; genus Procyon; species Procyon lotor. Next base: position 129,807,686 of record CM053604.1, on the reverse strand, counting down.
AGTAGTAAAGATGGTAAGGAAGAGAGAGATGTGAGTACTGTTTCATAAAAATTAAAGTCTTTAAGTCCAACACACTCTATCTGAGTGCTTGGATGTAATTTATGAAATTCTAGATGATTGATTGGTTAGGTTTATGACTTCTCAGCTCAAACCATCTTTTTTTTCTTAAGTGATCTAACAGTCTACATTCACTGAGAACACAAGCTGAAGAAAACACCATTTGTTAGCCCAAATGTTGACACCAGTCTAAAAAGTACTCTATTTATTGTGCTACTTCACGATTCCCCTGTTTCCAACTTTGTTGCTACCAATAATTATCTAAGGTAAGACCCGTGCCTGTGGCCCTGACACACTGTCTGGAAACTTGAAGAAGTGCAAATGACTTTTTGTAAATTGGTTGTTTTGTTGCTGGAGAGTCTGCTTTGAAGCTGAGAAATCTATTTTACAGAATGCAGTTTGCAACTTTGCAAACCTCGTGTTGTAAAATACAGATATATTTATGTCTTAGACCTTGCTATTTCTGGGAAGAAGACTGAGAACAACACCTATGGTTGTAATATTCTTTGAAAAGTTGCTGCGCCATGGTATGAGTTGTATGTCCTAGAAGACAGAACATTATATAAAAATCCTGTTGGAAGGGTACAGGAAAGAAACTACTAATATAATAAGATGTTCCATATAGTTTTTCAATAAGCTAAAGAAACTAGGCAGGAAAAACAATCCACAATCCTCCTTAATCCAGTCACATCAGCATATCGAATCTTTAATAGCCTCCATGTTCTTAAAATCTGAACATGTTTATTAGAAGAGTCTTCAAACAAACAAACAAAATGAAGTAAGGGCTTCAAAAATCCAAATACCCAACCTTCATCCTCAGTTCCAAGTAAAGATATACTTGGATGTCCTAGAGTCTAACCTCAAACAGAAGGGTTGAGACTTGGCTGTGACTCTGCCATCAGGTTACTAGTTTAGAGAGAAGCCAACAAATTGATACAGTCATAAAACATCACCCAAATAAGCAAGACGCAAACCAAAGAAGCCCCAACCTGTAACCAGGGCACAATTGAATTATAGAGATTTTTGTCCCTCTTAAGATACGAGAAATCAGAATCCCCTTGTTCATTGGTTCCTCCCTACTGAATTAGCAACATCCACAGAGAGAGCTCATTTTAATTGGTTCATTTATGCCTAAGGCTACCCATTAAAAGAAAGCTTCGATGTCTAAATAGTTTAAATGATTTATCTTACGTAGTGACTTTAAGTTTAGCAACTATAGAATTAAAAAGGGAAAAACTGCAGGTGAGAACAAAATTTTAACATGTCATTTACTCAAAATAGAGCTTTCTACACTTAAATACATTCAACCATCTCATATTTCATACTTGCCAGAGGAGGTAAGTAATATATGCTTTTAAAAAACTATTTACAGACACACACAGACACAGACACAGGCACACACCTGTGTGTGCGCACATACACACGCAGACACACACTTATTAACATAAGCCATCTTGAAGAAAGGAAGAAAGGAAGGAAGAAAGATTAATTGAACAGATAAAACTAAAATACTGACTTGTTTTATTCTTCTATGGAACTGTCTATCTGAAAATATTGCCTTATGAAATAAGTACCTTTTCTTTCTTAAAACACTTGATGGTTGAGAAAATTCTTTAGCTATACCTGATTTCTTTCTCTCTACCTTTGTAAAATGATGTTTGCCACGAGCTAAATAGATCCTAGCTGTTTATTCTTTCCTTAGCAAATTGTAAATTTTTTTAAAGCATGGGTATATTTTCTTTCTTCTTTCTTTGTTATACATAGAAAGATGGTACTTTTTTTGTTACTAAATATAAAAACATATATTAGGAAAAGAGGTAAAGAAAGCTAAATGCATGCCTACTATTGTTATTTTAATGTGTTCATTAAATCAGCAAAAGCTTATTGAATGCTTGCCATGTGTCAAGTGAACTCGACTTTGGGATGTAAAATGGATGAGACAATATCTCTACCCTCAAGTTTAATGTAGAAGACATTAAGTAAGTCAGAATTGTAATACAGTATGAGTCAACCCATCATAATAAAAAAACAAAACAGCAGGAGTAATACACTAAAAATTAGAATTTTTACATACCAGGAATTTGTCCATACTTGCATGCGTTTAGCATACAGATTGTCATTTTTTCTAAAACTGTCCCTAAAAAGTAGGCATTAGCCTCTTAATTTTGTACGAAGTTACAAAGCACCACCATGAGGCACCACGTTGAAGGTCGCAGTTTTAAGGTATCATAGTGAGGATTTGAGTCTCGATCTGTCTGTCTCCAAATCCAAGGCTCTAAAGAGCCACTTAAGTTTCTTCTGAACAACCTAAAAATATACTTTTAGAATGCTCCTGGGGGCACCTGGGTGGCTCAGTGGGTTAAAGCCTCCGCCTTCCGCTCAGGTCCTGATCTCAGGGTCCTGGGATCGAGACCCACATCGGGCTCTCTGCTCAGCAGGGAGCCTGCTTCCCCCCTGCCTACTTGTGATCCCTCTCTCTGTCAAGTCTCTCTGTCAAGTAAATAAATAAAATCTTAAAAAAAAAAAAAAAAAGAATGCTCCTGGAAGTCTGAGAAGGGACATTTTTAAACTGACCGGAAAGTCAGGAAATGTATACAGGAGGGGATCTGCACTGACCCCTTTGTGAAGGACTCATAGGTTAAATCACCCCTGTGGGATTATACGACAGGCAGATTTCGTAGCATATGTGAAAGCTTGCTCATGAGAGCTCGTGCCGAATTCTGAGAAAATGCCAGCAGTCGTTCTGATTTAAACGAAGACTTTATATGGCAGAGTGGCTGCTGGGATATGAGGCTAGAAGTGGAGGAATGGGCTCTGTGGCCCTAACTTCATCATGGAAACGAGAGAGCGTCATTGTACAAAAATAGGAAAGATGTAAGGCCATGTCTTGTTCTTCGTAATGCAGGACAGCAATTCCCCTGTTTCTTCTCTGTGCTCTGAGAAAAGTATAAACACCAGCCTGGGGAGAAACCTTTTCTCTTTTCCAGGGGACTTACTGCTTTGAAACTGTGGACAATATATTGTGCAGGTTATGATTTCTGTAATTGGCTCCTGGATGATTCATATCTTTAGTCCACCTGCTATTATTTTTCTCTACATCGTCATCTTGTCTCAAGTGGCATTTTTTTCTTTTTTTTTTTTTAAGATTTTATTTACTTATTGGACATGGAGAGAGAGATCACAAGTAGGCAGAGAGGCAGGCAGAGAGAGGGGGAAGCAGGCTCCCTGCTGAGCAGAGAGCCCGATGGGGGGCTCAATCCCAGGACCCTGAGATCATGACCTGAGCCGAAGGCAGAGGCTTTAACCCACTGAGCCACCCAGGCGCACCACAAGTGGCATTTTTTAATTCATTCATTTCCACACTTGTTGAGTGCACACTGTGTATTGTTCCCTACAATAAGTCCTGGAAACATAAAGATGAGTGGGATCTATTCTTAAACTTGGAAGATCTTACAGTTTTAAGAAAGAGAAAGAAATGAAAATAGACCATGCCAATATAATGCTGAATGCTCTATAAATAGTGGTATGAATATGACACTGTATGACAAAGGTCAAATAAGTGTTTTAAAGAGCAGGAAAAGGTTTTCCAGAAGAGGCCACATTTAAGACATTATTTCACAGAAATGTTCTTTCTGCCCTGCCTTCCTGCAGTGTCCTCACTTTCGCCCACATAGAGTTATTGCTTTAAATATCAATCTCCCACTTACATAGTGCCCTGAAATGCTGAACTGAATCGAACATCATTCTTCAGGGCTGTGTGGCTTTACAATCTAAAAGAAGACGTATGTATGTATACGTTTTAATCAACTTCTTAAGTAGCCACTGTATTTGACATAAGTTATAGGTCCAAATTTTACATTTACCCATAGTTAGAGAAAGGTGAAGAGGGATATGTATAAAAATTCAGTATTAGTGTACCTGGCTTAAAACTAGCAGGGAAGAAGCACATTTATTATAACAAATATCTTTTAAAAGCATAATATAAATGTAAATGATCGTTTTATGAAGTAAATGGAGATACTAATGCATTTATGGCCAGTGTCAAGAGTTCAGTGAAAATGTTCCTATATATTGTGCTGTCTTGAGTTCAGAAAGTCTTATTATAAGTAATTTTATAGATTTTTTTCTTCATAACGACCATGGAAAGTATATATTGCTTAATGCGGGTCAGAGCCTACATTTCATGTAAAGTGCACATGTTATTTTATTACTGGGACTAGGGTTAAATAAATATTTCAAGGTTTTTAGAAAGGAATTCATTTTGTTTATTTTATTTTAAAGTTGAAGTTAGACTTAGGAATAGGTTGTCTTCCAAAAGTTCAAATTGAAAGTTATTTTGAAATGAGAACATAGTGACTTACAGTGATATTGTTATAAATGATGATATTTTAAAGAAATAATACCCAATGTCAAGTTGATTTTTTTTTTATTGTTAGAAAACATGGATGGTAGAATGGTGTACTCTTATCATTGCCTTATCACTCATGGGTCCAATCATATGCATGGTTATTTTTATCCAGAGACAATGAGGACTAGGGCCAGTGTTACTGATTCTTTAGTTCACTTGATCTTAGCCAAAAGGCCAAGAAGCGATTCTTTAGTTCAGAAGGCGATCCCTGATCTGCCGTCTACAAAAGGAGGCTTTGGCAGTTCTGTGGGATGCTATGAGTGACAAAGTCCAGCAAATGTATACATTATATCCAGAAGCCCAGATCTTAAAGATAGCTCTGTGATTTGTTCATGAGGACATTGAAATACTACTTCTCATTTTACTGCACGCTTAGAGTTTTGTGTCCATCTTCTGGAACATCTCTAAGGTTTTCTTTAGAAATTGATCCAGCTTTCTTTAGACAGTAATCTGGCCTTCAGTGTCTTCATTTTATTATCTTTAATAAATTTATACAATGTTCACTGTTTTGGCAAATCAAAGGTGACTCACATTTCTAAACAAGGCTTATTTCAATTGTTAAGATAAAACGAGGGCAGAAGTTCTGGGACATCAGGATCCATGAATCCTACTTGTCCCTGTATTCTCTACCCAGGGAATGCTAAGAAAAGTTCAGGTACAATTTATGTTCCTCTTTAGCCTTCTCTCTACATAGAATTATTTTGAAACTCGACAGTCTAGAAGCTGTCTGAGCTGACCATAGTTCTGTTGGTCTTTGGGAGCAGTCATGAAGGGGTTGGACTATACAACTCACCATGAAGTTGAGATACAACTCACCTCGTATCTACTAGAAGTGGGAGGTTTTTCTGACCCCTTGGATTACCTCACCTGGGGCAGAAATGATTAGAAATGAAAACATTTAGTCATAACTTTATTAATTTATCAATGCCAGGAAATCTGATATTGCCTAATAAATTCACTTTCCCCCCCAAAAAATAAAAATTAAAAAAATTAAAAAAAATTCACTTTCCCTCTTAATGAGAAGTTACTTGTATACTTTCTTTTTTCTTAAATGTGTAGTTCTTGTCCATGTAACCTTCCACCCTCAGATTGTTAACTTTTCTATTCATAGAGAAAATAGATATGGTCAGAGGACTACCCCCATCATCTTCCCACTGTCAGTATCACAACTTGGATTGCATTAGTATCCAAACATTTGGCCTTCTGTCTTACAGTGATGGAAAAATGCTCTTGCCTTATTTCTCCAATTGTGCTCAGGATGCTACTCATTTTTGCCTTTTGGAAGAAAATCCCTAAAACACTGCTTTTCTACCATCAGTATTTTTTCCTTTCTGCCAGGTCATTTCTTCCATCTATTAAACATGTCTTAATATCATCTTATTAAAAACATTGAAGTACCACTACAGATACTGCTATGTTGAAATCATAGAGCTCTCTTTCCTAGCAAAATTTCCTTTAAAAAAGTTGTCAATACTAGCTAATTACATGTCTTCACCTTTCATTAACCCTCTCCAAGCAAGTTTCCATTCACCCTACCCTTCAGGTTTACTTGTGATCTATATCTTGCCAAAGTCAGTGGCCAATTTTCCATCATTAACATACTTAAACTTCAACACTAATTGACATGGTTGATTGTTTCTAAAAGTCAGGAACATTTTCTTCTGTAGACTCCATCAAACTCCAATCTCTTAATTTACCTTCTACCTCACTGGCTATCCTTTATTAGTCTCTTTTCCTCACTTCTCTCCTATCAGACTTCTTTTTATTTTTTTTATCAATATATAATGTATTATTTGTTTCAGAGGTACAGGTCTGTGATTCGCCAGTCTTACACGATTCACAGCACTCACCATAGCACATACCCTCCTCAATGTCCATCACCCACCCACACCATCCCTCCTACCCTCCTCCTCTCCAGCAATCCTCAGTCTGTTTCCTGAGATTAAGAGTCCCTTATGGTTTGTCTCCCTCTCTGGTTTCACTTGTTTCATTTTCCCTCCCTTTCCCTATGATCCTCTGTGTTGTTTCTCAAATTCCTCATATCAATGATATCATGTAATTGTCTTTCTCTGACTTATTTTGCTCAGCATAATACCTTCTATTTTCATCCACATCATTGCAAATGACAAGATTTCAGGGATTTTTTGATAACTGCATAGTATTCCATTCTATGTATATACCATATCTTCTTTATCCATTCATCTATTGATGGACATCTGGGTTCCTTCCATAGTTTGGCTACTGTGGACATTGCTGTTATAAACATTTGGGTGCACCTGCCCATTCAGATCACTACATTTATATCTTTAGGGTAAATACCCAGTAGTGCAATTGCTGGGTCATAGGGTAGCTCTATTTTCAGCTTTTTGAGGAACCTCCATACTGTTTCCAGAGTGCTGCACCAGCTTGCATTCCCACCAACAATGTAAGCGGGTTCCCTTTTCTCTCCTATCAGACTTCTAAATGTTGCAGTGACCAAGGATTTTGCCTTCTGTTGTCTCATATTCTCTATTTAAGCTTCCTTCTTGGGTAACTTCATCCCTAGTCATGGTTTTAATACTATACATACACTGATAACTCTTGAACGAATGTCTTTAACTCAGAACACTCTCCCACATTCCAGGGTTGTAGCTCTGTCTAGTCAATGTCTCTGCTTGAATGTCCAACAGTGAACTTAAACCTAATATTAAATTAATTTAATTATTTCTTTCAACTGCTCTCTCCTAAATCTACTCTTTCTGGCCAAATCTTCCTCATTATTATTAAATGGAGTCACCACCCATCCAGTGGCTGAGATCAAATACTTAAGAGCAGTCCTTGATCTCATTCCTTCTTTTTCATCTTTTGTGGTCCATCGACAAGCCCCCATACACTTCACCATCTACTAATCCACTAATATAATCCTTGCACAACCACTTCCATGCTTCACTGAATTGCTTTAAGAGCTTCACAGTTGGGGCACCTGGGTGACTCAGTGGGTTAAGCCTCTGCCTTCGGCTTAGGTCATGATCTCGGCGTCCTGGAGTCAAACTCCACATCGGGCTCTCTGCTCAGTGGGGAACCTGCTTCCCGCCCCCCCCCCCCTTGCCTCTCTGCCTACTTGTGATTTCTCTCTTGTCAAATAAATAAATAAATAAGAAAAAAAGAACTTCATAGTTTAATCCTTCACTCTATTTTTGGCTCCTTCCATTTCAGTCCTCCTTATAGGAATCAAGTGATATGTCCTCTGCATACATCAGATCATATCACTCCCTGCTAATGACTCCCTTGCTTTCTGTTGTCATCAGATTAAAGTACAAATGACAGCCCATTACGTGTGAGTTCTTTGTCTTTCTCTCTAACTTCTTCTCTTCATCACTGGGAATGATACCTGCCATATTGGCCTCTTTTTGATCTTTGGAACAAATCAAGCTCATTCTTGCCTATCTTTTTGATATCTTGCCTATCAAACTTTGCTATCATTTTGCCTGGAGCACTCTCGCCTGAGGTATCCTTATGGCCTCCTATTTATGGTTCAAATCTCAATCCAAATGTTATCCTCTCAAAGAGGCTTTTCCTAGCCAAAACGGACTCCACCCATTCTCTTGCTCCTTAATCTTTTTATCTTTTACAAAGCACATATTAGTAACTGAAATTACTTTTTTTTTAAAGATTTTATTTATTTGACAGAGAGAAACACAGCAAGAGAGGGAAAACAAGCAGAGGGAATGGTAGCAGGAGAAGCAGGCTTCCCGCCGAGCAGGGAGCCCGATGTGGGGCTCGATCCCAGGACCCTGAGATCATGACCCGAGCCAAAGGCAGATAGATGCTTAACGACTGAGCCACCCAGGCGCCCCCTGAAATTACTTTCTATATTTATTTACGTACTTATTGCCTGGCTTCCCTTACAATTATGTGCATTCTGGGTCTCAGGGATTCTGTTTACCATAGTTTTTCCAGTGCCCAGACTTTGTATATAGTAAGGGAAGGTTTGTTGCAGATTCTCCAGCCAAGTCACTATTTTCTATTGACAACATTAAATCATCAAGCAAGCATAGTTTCTAGAAAGATTCCTCATGGTGATTTAGGCAGCATTGAATGTCCCATTTTATCTGTTATTTAAATATTATCTTAGGAAATGTGCACAGAGCTCTTACTCTGATATAAGTGTAATAGACACAATTTGCTAATTCCATTTGTTTCTTGTACTTTAAATATTACTGAAAGGTATAGTCAAGAATTTGACTAAGCTCCCCAGAGTGGTCACTAATCCTAAAGGTATATACATATATTAAATTATTTATAATATTTCCTGAATCTTATAGCTGACCACAAAGATCTATTTAATCTTTAAAGGCAAGATACTTACATTTCTGAAAGGACAGAAAATGTTACAAAGTCTCGGTAATAGGTAGAGAATCTAGAAATCATTCAGAAGTGGTAAGGACTAGCTCAAGGAATAGGGTAGTGAAGAGGAAGAGTTTGGAGATATGACTTCTTTAGCTCACAAAGGTACAAGATGGATGAGGGTCTCCTCCAGCACTATGTCAGGAGAAGTAGTCAAAGGGAGGATAGGATGTCATAATATATATCATGTATTATGTAATATATGTGTGTCATGAAAATATATATAATATTAATATAATTATCATATACCTTGAAAGAGAGTCATCAACAATCAACTTAAAAACATATAAGCCTTTTGTATTGAGTGTACTCCAGAACAAAAGCTGCAAGCATGCCCCATGAATACATAAATTCCTGATGTGATTACCCATGTATCCACAAGTCTAATTAGAAGTCTGTGCTATGGGAACTACGCTTAAAAGACCATAACTGGGGCTGGAGAGTGGGAGGGTTGGAGGTTGAAAAGTTTATCATTAGTAGGAATGATAAACCTATACATATAGTTAAATTAACAAAAACATTTTTTAAATGTGAAAGTGAAAAGGCAAAACTAAAAAATACAACAATAGAATATTTTCAAATAGAATAAAATAAAAAACCAGGTCAATTGATGATCTGAGTCTTGTTCTCAGCTCTGCCTCTAATAAGCTATGTTTCAGGGATATATTACCATCCTCTCTGGACATCCCTGCTCTGTACTCTTAAGATGTAAAGTCTGAACTATATATTTTATAGGATTCCCTAACAGAATAGTTGATGTTCCATGTTACCAAGGAGAATCTTTGGATGGATATCTTCTGCCAATAAAATAAAATCATTCTCTCTACTTAGGATGCTGAGATAAAGCTGCTTATGGGTTTTGAAAATGGGGGGTAAGTACATTTCTTTAAAAAACTGAACATGTATTAAAAATATAATTACAGGCTTTATTTAAATAAGTTCTATAAAGAAAATGATTTGTATTATATACAATGTAGCTATTGATGTGGAATAATTCCTATGGGTTGTACAAATATCTTCCCTAAGACTTTATGTATGTAAATTTGTAATCTATTGTCTTCACTAATAATCTCAAAATTTCTAGAAGGAAAAAATTAGTACAAAAGGTACTGACAGCTAAAGTTTCCTCAGAAATTAGGTGACTGTGAAATGTAAGATATGAGCTATGGGCCCATTAGCACTATCAAATCACAAATCATAACCTCCTATGAGTGCTAATCTACCCAATGAAGGCATGTCTTTAGTTGAGAAATGTAAAAGTACTCTAGGAAGGAGACAGAGAACTTAAAAATAAATGTATGGGAAAGATTGGACTTCCCATTAAAGCAGTACTGTGCTTAAAATAGTGATTATTTTAACTCTAAATCATGCAACTGGCTCTCCTTGCAGCCATTTAGGTTTAAAGCTGATTTACTGAGAGTTACCACTAATTAAATGAATTTTAAATTAAAACTCCACAGTTGTCTTAAGAGGAAAAGAAAATATTCACATACAGCTTTGATCAACAACTAGTATTTACAGTCTACCTACTGCTTTATTTCTTTTCTTGACTACTTTTCACCACCTGAAATTTGTTATGAGTTGTGCATAAGGTCATGATTAAAATTTTAAAAAAGTTTTCAGCATTAAAAGAGGAAAGTTACGGAATGATACCACCAAGATTTAAGGACTGAATAAAATGTTTTCCTTTTATTTCTTTTTCTGGCAAAGATCTTGAATGCATTCACTTTTTTTTTCTTTCAAATCAATAGTCCATGACCGCACCCTTAGGACAGAGGCAAATAAGTCCAGAGTATTAAGTGACAATAAGAAATATGACAGTATATTGATAGTTCTATTCCTGAAAACATGCCCCATTTGTAAAATAAATAAAAGTGTCCAACTTCAGTTTCTGTTGGAAAGAAATAGGGGGAAAAAAAACCAAAAAAATAAAATAAAAAAAAAAAACCCCATAAATCACCTACCTACGGCTTAATCCACTTCATTTACTGATGTTGATTGTTTTATTTACTGAGAACTTCCTAAACTGAGGTGTTGTGCTCTGTACCACACAAACTTGAGTCTGCCCCCTGCGTATTTATAATGTTCAAATGAAGAAGACAAGTATAAATTCTACTCAAGTGCCAGTGATATACATTTCATAAAGAACAAAGTGCTACAGGAAGTCAGAAAAGAAAAACATCAGACCTGCCTCCATGTATTTTTTTTTCCTTTGCACAGGATGATAATCTACTACCTCCAGACTTATTCCTGTTTCAGTAAACTGTTACAAGGTACTCGAGCTAGAAACTAGATCATTCAGTCCTATATGATGAGGACGGTCTTTTTCCCCAAATCCAACCAACTCTGAGATGCAAGCTTCCCTGGGGTCCTTATCTCTCTGTTTCTGAAATCATTCCAATTCAAAAACTAGGAGTCACTCTAGTTTTCTTTCCACAAAGTATTAGATGTTTCTTTTTTTTTTTTTTTTAAGATTTTATTTATTTATTTGACAGAGAGAGAGATCACAATTAGGCAGAGAGGCAGGCAGAGAGAGGAAAGCAGGCTCCCTGCTGAGCAAAAAGCCCCATGCGTGGCTCTATGCGGGGCTCTATGCAGGGCTCCATTCCAAGACCCTGAGATCATGACCTGAGCCGAAGGCAGAGGCTTTAACCCACTGAGCCACCCAGGCACCCCAGGTGTTAGCTGTTTCAGCAGAAGCCTTTATATATCTTTATATATAGCTGGGCTCTTGCCAAACCCTTTCTCTGAAACCGAATCCTATAGCTGGTATTTCTAATCCACTGGGCAATATTCTACTGTTTATGAGTTTATCTACTATTCATGAGTATGATCAGTGACCAGGTGTTCAACACTGAATAGACTTGCCACTGCAAAACCCGGTCACATCACCATCCCAACTTCTTTTTTTTTTTTTTTTTTTTTTTTAAGATTTCATTCAGGGGCTTCTGGGTGGTTCAGTGGGTTAAAACCTCTGCCTTCGGCTCAGGCCGAAGGGTCCTGGGATTGAGCCCCACATCGGGCTCTCTGCTCAGCAGGGAGCCTGCTTCCCCACCCCCTCTGCCTACTTGTGATCTACCAAATAAATGAATAAAAACTTTCCCCCTTGCATAGATATTGCTCCTCTCTCTTCCCTTCTTGTGGTTCTCCTTAATACAATGAAGAGAAACTAGCACTTTTCCATGGCTTTCCTAAATTGTAAGAATCAATGAGATATCACCATATGAAGTACATTCAGTACAAATGTCTTGGCTAATCCGGTCAGAGTTAATACCTAGCTTACTCACCAGGCCTCATGGGCCCTATTCCAAGAGGAAAAACTAAACAGTAAGTCCAAAGAATTAGTACTGCTTACAGCTGTCTTGTGTGGGCCCCAGCCTCTCAGGTCTTTGTCTGACCTGTAGCAGCAGGATGCTCTCTACAAGGATAAGAAATAAAGAACTTCTTTCATATACCCAGAACTTGCTCCAAATTTCTTTCTTTTTTTTTTCAATCTGAGAAATCTTCTTTTAGTAAATAGCTAAATTGCAATGTCACTCTCAGTAGAGCTTTTGCTATTTAGCCAGTGTGCCAGACAAATGATTTCATCTGTGTAGGTCCATCCATACAGCTGCTTACGGGAAATAACATAATATCTAATATGTCTTGCCATCTCGACATCGCAAGCCTCGTGAGTACTGGACTCTATCTTAACTGTGTCACTAAAACCATACATGGGACCCGGGAAACTGATATGTAAGAAATATTTGTCGACTGGCTGGATGAATTGGAATTGGATAGAAGTGTGAAGGAGCAAGGTGAGAGGAAAGCTGTGTGGTTTCTTTCAGCCCTAAATAGTGTGGGTAGAATTTCAGGAGACAGAAATTCAGAGAGACGGCACTCCAAGCGAGGAAAGCACCTTAAATAAGGACAATCCAGGAAGGTTTGGGAGCATAATGGGGCCTGTTTCGTGAAGAGTAAATAATCTTGTCTGTCATATTTATAATGCATAAGGACTGGCTACACACTCCAATCTCATTATGCTGTGCTGTTATGTCCTCTCAAGACATCTAAAACCTGATGTAGTTACAGTTTATTTTCCTTATGGTCTGTTTTTACCTTCTACACAAGGAGATAAATAACGAGAGCAGTTTCAAAAACACAAGAGTTTAAAAGGATTGTAAGTGCACTTATTGATTAAAATGGAAAAATAACTGTAATATATATTTATTTGCTCTTTCTAGAGCAGGAACAAGAAAAGAAAATGGAGGAGGGAGAAACAAATGCCTTCGCTAATCCAAAGCTAAGACATTATATCCTAAAAAGCATTTATTTTGAAATAAATAAATTATGAATTAACTCAGAATTTGTTTTTGAAAATGTATAAAAGTAATGTGACAGTTGAATTTTATAAAATAATTCTATGAACTTCCCCTAGTAATTTTAAAACAGCTGTTACATCCATGCCGAATTTTTAATTTCTGGAAAAGTCAGTACCTAATGAATGGAATAGCACATTTTTATTTACTTTTCTTTTTTATAGTCTTGTATCTCATGCTTTGAAGCTAGGCTAGAGTTGACAAGTACAGCACACTATTAATTGAGGTGTATTGAATACAAAGATTAGATATAATAATAGGGGCTTTGTGAAAAGTATTAGCCTTTGCTTTCCATTTTACACTTCTCTTAGAAGTTAAAAAACACTATTATTAAATTAAGCCTGTATTCATAAATGCCACTGATCCATCAGTTGGTATATTTGAAGAAAAATAAAGCTTCTTTCCCCTAACAGAAGCTCAGATCAGACCATGCACTATTTTCAAAATGTTAACAAAGCCAGTAGGAAATATAAATAGTCATCTAAGGTTATTTTCCTTTAAAATTTTTCTGTAAGCTTTAGATGAACAGTGTCTATATCGAATATTATCTTGTTTCTTTCCTTTATCCTATCTCAGTTTGTTTATAGGCCTCCATGAAAATGTGTTTAATCTTATGAAATTTGCATTTATATGTTACTTTGTTATTTAGCGTTCCTTGGGAATGCTGTAGCTGATTTTAGCTTAGTGACTTTCACAGTTGTGCTGCTAACCCTTTGGGAGAATGTCCAGAACACAGCCTGACTACTCTTAAGTCACCAGACATATCTCATTAACCAATACAATGGGCTCTCAAGGCATAAAAACTTGAAATATACTGGATACGCTATGTTGCCTGGGAACAATAAATAGTATTTCTAAGCTAAGGAGAAGAAAATTTCCCCAATATAAAAGGCAAAAGGAAGAGATAATTAAAGCCAGTAGATTTCAGGTTACACATGGACTGAATTGACTCCTACAGATTATTTTAAAACCATTAACGTGACTGTATCCATTGGCTACTGCGTAACAACCTCAACATCTGGTAGTTTAAATCGCCATTTGTTTAGCACATAATTCTGCTCGTCAGTAATTTGGCTAGAGCTCTTGTTCCTCTGGACTTGCCTGGGCTCCCTCATGCAACTGAGGGTCTCCAAAGACACTGTTTCTACAGTTGACTAGTTGTCAGTTGGGGAACCTTGGCTCTCCCACAGAGAGACTCTCCTCCTCCAGCAGGGTGGTCCTACTTGTCACATGGCGGTGGCAGGGCTGAGGGAGAGACAGTGATGGAGAGAGAAGGAACATAGACAAGTATGCTTGGTATCTTGAGGCATTTACTGCTACTGGCACATTGCCACTTCCACCACATTTAGTTGGCCAAAGCAAGTCATACAACTAGCCCACATTGAAGGGATGGAGAAATTAACCTCACCCCTCTTTGTACCCACAATCTTTAAAATGTGAATTTGGAAGGAAGAATTGAAGCCATCTTTGCAATGAGTTATTCAAATTCACATTCTCAACTGATACATGTCTGTTGTTTTCTATTACCGACTTAACACAAATTGTTGGAATCTATCTGTGACAATTCTGCTGAGTCCTTTTTACAAACTGTCAATGAAATATCCATCCAAAGTTCTATTTGTTTCTATACTGTTAGGATTTCTGGATCACTTAAAATAAAGAGGCGCCTGATGTGGTTATATTTTGTTTAAGACTATTAGAAATACATGGTTTTGGAAAGTAATTTCAGTAATTGTTTTTCAAACATCTACTTTATGGCTAGTATTATTACATAATCTTTTGGGTACAAATGGAAGGAAATTAAATTATCCTCCTCACAAGGGAATTATATTTATTTTGAAGGCATAAAATTACTTGTATATGCAATCATTAGTCAGATAAGAAATAAATCTATTTCATTTATTTATAGACTTATATAAATATATCATCCTATACTAGTTCTGTATTTCATGATATAAATTCAGAACATCATAATACCCACTAAGTGTTAGAATATAAGGCAAACAAGAAGCACAAAAGGAATTAGTGAGATAAACATTTGAACAAGCACTGTCAGGATAAATTCACCAAGGAGTTGACTTGAATTGGACCTTAAGAGGTCTTAGTAGTCAAGCCAATTATCAAATGGATACCTTTCTAAGCCCACCTTTCCACACAGGGCTTTGAGAGGTTACGAGTTGGGACTTTATAAGCCCATATTTCCTTTGCAGTTGGGTTTCCTGTTAGACTCTGCCAGTAAGAGCTACTAGAGGCAGATGAGAAGCTTTCAGGAGGAAAAAGAGACCTGCTCCCTCCTGTCTTTTGGTTCCCGTTGGTGTCATCCCAGAAACACTGCCGGAGGCAATAATTTACTCCCATAGGAGCAGCGGAAACCAGTTTGCATTTTTTCCAGGACTTGCAGAATCAGGTGCCCTGCCTCCTCCCTCAGAAACACCAGCATGGCTACCTGGTGGGCCCCCTGCAGAGGTACAAGTCCCTTCTCTGAGTTCAGAGACACCTGTGCCACGGCTCAGCTCCTTCTCCCCAAAATTCTGGTCTTGGGTCCACTGTGTTCCTTTTGCAGTTGATAGCTTAGACCTCTTTAATCCTTTCCATTACCTAATTAACTTTATTTCTATGTAGTAACTTTTTTTTATTATTATTGAATTATCTGGGCTCAAATAACTCATAATGGTGTCGGTTTGTTGACGATGGGAAATGAGCAGACAGTGGACATTTCTGGATTTGTCTGCCTATCACTTGAGGAAGTTCTTAAAAAATCACTTTCTTTCTATGAGACTTTAGCCTAAGGATGGCTGGGAATTGATTCGTCAGCCTTTGCTCTGCAGATCAGCACTGCTGATGTCTGATCTCCTGACAAAAGATGGGATTCACTTGGAGATGTGATGGGCCAATCATACTGAGGGAGAATCTGGGGAAATAAGGACAGGCGTGGTCCTTGAGAAGATTAAAGGAAATGATTACAAAACTGGATTCATTTAAAGATTTTATTTATTTATTTGACAGAGAGAGAGGGAGAGATAGATCACAAGTAGGCAGAGAGGCAGGCAGAGAGAGAGGGGGAAGCAGGTTCCCTGCTGAGCAGAGAGCCGATGCGGGGCTCGATCCCAGGACCCTAAGATCATGACCTGAGCTGAAGGCAGAGGCTTTAACCCACTGAGCCAACCAGGGTCCCCAAAACTGGATTCATTTAAATGGAAGCTCTATGTTGAGAAGTGGTGGAAAATATGCATGGATATAAAAGTAGACATCCCTGGAAGTCAAACAGAATTATTGCCTTGACAGACACTGCCACAGTGTTATCATAAAGAAATGTCTGAAATTTCCATTCATACGTGCACTTATTGCTGATCACAAACAAGCCACCATTCCTATTTTAAAGGACCAGCTAGGGGCACCTGGGTGGCTCAGTGGGTTAATGCCTCTGCCTTCAGCTCAGGTCAAGATCTCAGGGTCCTGGGAACGAGCCCCGCATCGGCTCTCTGCTCAGCAGGGAGCCTGCTTCTCCCTCTCCCTCTGCCTGCCTCTCTGCCTACTTGCGATCTCTCTCCTCTCTGTCAAATAAATAAATAAAATCTTTAAAAATAAAAAAAATAAAAATAAAGGACCAACTAAATATAATTAGTAATTCTATAATGCTTACTTAAATTGCCTATCATATATCCTACTTTTCTCCTCTAAAAAATAATTTTATAATAAGAAAAACTAATTCAGTCTCTGATTTTAAAATTCACTGGAGTGATATGAATAGTAAATTGATGGCCATAATCTACATGGGCACCTGCTGGAGGATGAGAAAAGGTGGGTTGACTACTTTTGCCAGACTTTTCAAGGCTCACCTTCAAGAAATATAGCACAATTACAAAATGCTAGAGACCTGTGTCTGTTTTTCAAAAATGGCAGGCAATAATGAGGACAAATGAGAGTGCTCTACAGGAATGTGAAGCTGTGCCAGACCACAGAGAGACCCAGGTGTGCCACAGGGCCAGACACATAAAAAGAAGAGCTAGCATGTAGAAAACATCAGTAGGTGCCAGGAAATATGCAGAGTATTTCGTGTGAAATACTTAATTCAATCATCTTAATGCTAGGAGAGACATACTATCACTGTCCCCGTGTCACGGAAGAGGATAAAGTCTATGAGATTTGGTGATATCTCAATTTAAAACCTATCAGATCCCAGAGCTCACCTTTAACTAGTATGCTTTACCTAGGAAGGGCTTAATTAATATATACGGAATAACTAATGGAATGAATATGTGCAGAAAGAGAAGCCCCGTGCTCCCTTATGTAATGTGTGTTTTATATCATCTACTGTACATACTGAACTGGCATCAGCATAATCGTGCTGGAAAACAAAGACAAATAATGCTGACAGTAAAAAGAACTTTCAAAATGAATTGAAGTACTGAAATGGGTTGAGAACAAGCAATTAGTGCTAATACATTGCCTCAACTTTTGATAAATAGCACAACACAAAGTATTGTGAACCATTTGGATTTTGAGAGTCATGCTTTGATGCTTTTGGAAGAGCCTTACTACGTGTAAAAAGAAAAAATATATGCCGTTCCTTACAATTAATCATACTAAAGGATTCTTTTACTTAATTGGAACTACTATTTCACAGTTCAAGTCAATCTAAAAATCAAAAGATGTCCATATGTGGGATGTAATATTCACACATATCCATCTGCGTGTGCCTGCACACACAAACACACACACACACACACACACACACGCTTACACACACAAACACAGAGTCAAAGGATGGTAGAGTTATAAATGTCCATTAGAGCCATCTTGTCCAGCTCTCTTGGGATTCTATATTTCACCCAGCTAGTTTGTAGGTCGAGGTTGGTATTCATATGGTATGTACCAGTTTGGATATACCTATTGATGAAATACTAAAATTTTCCAGAGGCTCCTAGAAATATTATAGCCACTATTTCTAATCTCCTGAGAGTCTCCAGCTCCATCTCGCAACCAAGTTTCTATGGTTCCTACTCAATGACCCAATGACATCTGGATCCAGCAACAAAAGAGTGAACTCATGCTATACCAGAAGGCCTTGTGAATTCTGCTCCTATAAGCAGGTTGAACAACATTTTTAATGTTACCCCTGGCTAAGGCCTGACTAGAGCCTAGGTCTCCAGTCCCTAATTCAGTTATTTCTTGTTTGAACCCCTCCCTTTCTTAAAGGTTAGCATTTTATTGCAATTCAAATAGAGTTTTTCATCTGTGCTGCTAACACTCGCCTTAGATATTTAAATATAACCTTTCTTCCTCCCATTGAGACTTAATTTCTTTCTACTTAGCCTATTTATGTTGTCACATTTTCTCTGTTTTATTGTGCAGAGCTTATTGATGCCACTGCAACCCCAATGCTCTTCTATTTCATGTTACTTTTCTCTTTAAATGTTTCGACCCCACCTTCTGTATTTCTCTAATTCTTTTAAGCAATTGCTCTTTCTTTTCTTTTTCCTTTATGACAGATCTTTCCCTAACAACCATATGATGATCTGCAAATTATACCTTATAGTTGCAGTTGAATGACTCACGTGTCTAAGCCATTTTCTCTTTTCTGTACTATTTCAAATATGTATCAAAATTAAAGATTTAACTAATAGCTCTTCAAAAAGAATCAACTTGATATCTAAAGATAAAGTTGTGTGTTTAGAGTTCAGAATCCAAGTAGAGTTGACCTTTGAACAATGTAGGTTTGTACTATGAGGATCCACTTATACATGGATTTTTTTTCCAGTACACTACAGTATTATAAGTGTATTTTCATTATGAATTTTCTTACTAACATCTTTTTTCTAGCTTATGTTATTTTAGGAATACAGCATATAATACATATAATATTCAAAATATGTGTTAATCAATTGCTAATGTTATTGGTATAGGCTACTAGCAGTTAAATCTTCGTGGAGTCAAGTTAGTTATATGCAAATTTTTGACTAGGTAGGGTGATCTGTACCTCTAACCCCCACATTGTTCAAGGGTCAACTGTATTAGCAAGAGCTCACTATTTATTATGATATGTCTTTAAGTGCATTCGTGAAGTTTTCAAAAATGATGAAAATTGCCTAAATTTCACTTGTGTCACTTAATTTGCCCATTATTCATTTACTTAGTCAAATAACCCTATTTTCCCCTCCTCTAGCTCCTTAATCCAACAATGTAACAGTCATAATTCTAGGGAAATGGACAAGTAGAGGTGAAGAAAATCAGGGTTGGTACCTCCAACTACTTGTTTATTTATTTTTTAGTAGACTCTAAGTATTCAAAGGCGTAGGTCTTGAAGATACCTTGCCTCAATATCTGCATCTGACAATTGAGCCTATTATTGGTTATTCAGAGTCTGCCTCCAATTACAACTTGTGGAGTTTTTTTTTTTTTCCACACCAAGCAATTTTCTGCCACCAACTGAGGGTCCTACAATTCAATTCAGTTCTGATACCATCTACCCAGACATAGCGTCAGATCCCACAGATTAAGGGCTCAGTCCTGCAAGAAAGTCCCCCACTTCAGAAGCCAGTCACAAGTCCAGCTTGCCTCCTGTCCTTCTGAAGAACTGACTATAATCAGAGGTTTCCATGAACCCCTCCTTGGGTTCAATTAATTTGCTAGGGCAGCTCACAGAATTCAGAGAAATACTAGTTAATGGACAACCATTCATGATAAAAGGATATAACTCAAGAACGTCCAGATGGAAGAGATGCCTAGGACAATATATAGAAATTTTGTGGAGCTTCCACACCCTCTCCAGGTGTGCCACTCTTCTAGAATCTCCACTTGTTCACCAACCTGGAGGTCCTCCAAACCCTGTCCTTTTGGATTTTGGAAGCTTCATTATATAGGTTTGTTAGATTAAATCATTGGCCATAGGCAATTGATTCAACCTCCAGCCCCTCTTACTGCCTTAGAGATCAGGGGTGTGGAACTGAAAATCTTAACCTTCTACTTACCTAGTCTGTTCTTCTGGCAAGGGGTCCTTTCCCACTTTTAGGAGCTTTCCAAAAGTTACCATTAACATAACAAGAGACACCTTTATTGCTCTCATCACAAGAAATTCCAAAGGTTTTAGGGTCTCTATGCCAGAATCAACAAAGACCAAAATTTATACACACACACACACACACACACACACACACACACACACACATATAAAATGAGTTATAAATCCCAATCACAGTTATAAACTATGAATAAGGAAATTAATGTGAATATTTAGAAAAGACAAGGGAATATGCATAAGATAATTCATAAAGTAGTTGACCATTAAACTGTTGCTGACCATTATTAAACTGTTAATCATATGACATCTCTAGGCTATTAATATTATTACAAATTCATAGAGGTTTCAGAAAATGGAGCAGTCTAAAGTATAGTAATAATAATCCTTATATTTTAAAAAAGATTATTTTATTTTTTAAAAGATTTTATTTATTTGAGAGAGAGCGCAAGCAGGGAGAGGAAAAGAGGGAGAGGGACAAGCAGACTCTGCACTGAGAGCAAAGCTGAGTTCAGGGCTCCATGCCAAGACCCCAAGGTCATGACCTGAGCAGAAACCAAGAGTCGGATGCTCAACCAGCTGAGCCACCCAGGTGTCCCAATAATACTTACACTTATTGAGTTATTAGTATTGTGCTAGGCACGGGACTGAATCATATGGGTCTCTAATATTTTGTATGTATTATCTAATGTGATTCTCATTTAGCCTCACGGAGGTGAAAACTATTATTATTTTTACTTTCCAGATGAAAAATTAAGGCTCGAAGAGGTTTGATAATTTCCCCCCTTGCGCTTTGAAAGTAATGGAGATATTTAGATTTGTGAACCTGAACTCTTAATCAGTACACTAATATATATAATCCCCATTAAAACCTTGTGAAATGGATAGTATTTTGCCAATTTCATAAAAGAGGAAACTGAGCTTAGGTGGTGTTATGGATCAAATTGTGTCTCTCAAATAAAGATATATTGAAGTTTGAACCACCTCCCTGTACCTCTGAATGTGACTTCATTGGAAATAGGTCATTGCAGATGTAACTATTTAAAATGTGATCATAGTGGAGGAGGGTGTCCCCTATTCCATTATGACTAGTGTCCTTATATGAAAAGGGAAATTTGGACATAGAGAGGAAAGGTGGCCATGGGATGACAGAGGCAGAAGTTAAATCTGTGCTGCTGCAAACAAGGCACACCTGGAGCTGCCAGAAGCTGAAAGAGGCCGGAGGAATTCTGCTAGTGTCTTTAGAGGGTTGATTTTGGACTTCCAACCCTCACAACCGCGGGACAATATACTTGTGTGGTTTCAGGCCACCCGCTTTGCAGTACTTTGCTTTGCAGCCCTGGGGAATTAATACAGGTGGTGGTTAGGTCCTGAGTGCTAAAGGTCATGGCCTAAAAACTAATAGTAATAGTTTTATTACTAATTTTATTACTAATTTTATTACTAATACTGGTACTGGTATTAGTACCAGTAATATTAGTATTACTGGTACTAATAAATAAACACAACTCTAGAATTATTCTGCACTGTCCAAACAAATGGACTGATGCATACTCTAAGGACCCATAGCGCTTTCCCACGCTCAGCTGTGGCTTTTCAGCACATCTGGCCACATCTGTACCCTCTGCTGTCATTTCCCTACCAAGTCTCACACCATGTTGTCTACCTGAGGACATGACTGTACTGTTTCTCCTCCTCTCTTCTTACATCATCATTTGTTTGCTCTTTGCCGGCTCTCTCAGCTTATAAAGATGCAGTTATTTTTCTCATATTTAAAAACAACAAACAAACTTTTTTTACTCCATTTTTTATGCCAGCCAGAGCAACATCTCTCTATATCATTATAATCACTGACTTGGATTCTTCTTCTTAAAACCATTTCCAGTGCTGCTGCTATGACTATCTCTTACAACTACTGGTATCTCATCATGCCATGAAAGCTTCTCCCTCGAGACCACAGTTCTGTCCACATTAGTCAAGCCAACGATCACTTCTCATTGCTCACCTAATTTCACCCGTTGTCACAGCCATGACCCACGTGCCCTTCTTGACCACATCCAGTTTCATAGTACATAGGCTGACGACTTCCAAATTGAATACTCCATTGCGAGCTTCTCTCTCAAAGTGGACATTAATACATCAGCTGCTTCTACCACTGTTTCCTTTGAGTCTCTTTTAAACATAGAAGCCAGAGCAATCATTTTACGTCAGTCAGATCAGGCCGCTGCTCTTCACTGAGCCCTTCAGTGGCTTTCCATTTGATTCAGAGTGAAAGCCAAAATCTTGGAAATGGCCTATAAATTCCCCCATTCTCTCACTGTATCTGCCATTATGCCCTCCATTCCCCATTGATGATTCTGTTCCTGCAAAATGGCTTGCCTGCTTTTCCTAGAATGAATGTCTCATACTCCCAATTAAGAGCTTTTTTTCTGTCCTCAGATATTTTCTTGGCTAACGCTCACTCATCCCTTACATCTTTGCTCATACCCTATTGACCCAGTAAGGCCTTCACCGGCCACCCTATTTAATAATGTCAGCTGCTTCATCAGCCGTGCCCCCAAACCCTGATTTCCTTCTTCATCCTTCCTTTTAATCATAACAGTTTAATGTACTATATAATTTAATTGTTTACTAAGTTCTCCATCTCCCTCAGTCTTTCTGTGCTAAAATGTAAGGCACAAACTGCATTATAAGATAGGTAAGTATTAGGGGTATA
The DNA here is from genome assembly GCA_028646535.1 of Procyon lotor. Taxonomy (NCBI): domain Eukaryota; kingdom Metazoa; phylum Chordata; class Mammalia; order Carnivora; family Procyonidae; genus Procyon; species Procyon lotor. Next base: position 129,784,743 of record CM053604.1, on the reverse strand, counting down.
ATGTACAACATGATAATTATAGTTACTACTATTGTGTGATATACGAGAAAGTTGTTAAGAGTTCTCTTTACAAGGATAATTTTTTCTGTTTTTTCTATTTCTTTAACTGTATGTGTATGAAATGATGGATGTTAATTAAAATTATTGCAGTAATTATTTCACAATATACATAACCTTTATACTGCATACCTGAATCTCATACAGTGATGTATATCAATTATATCTCAATAGAACTGGAGAAAAATTAAATAATAAAACAAAATGTAATCTTTTCCAGCACATGTTACTAGACTGTATAACCCCTTGATATATCCTAGTACACATACTAAATGCACTGAAAACATTTGTTGAATGAAGAAATTATACTCAGTGATAAACGCATTACTAGACATTAGTTCTGAAATTAAGATGCTTTTTTTCCTTTACTGTAACAGTAAATAATCCTATAAGAAATATTGGCATTTTCATTAGTTTGTGCTTGCCTACTTTTTAAACATCACCTGATGGAAATAATTATCAGAAAAAGCATATGCCAATTGTGTATTTTTTTCATAAAAAGGTTGTTTTATATTGTTCTCTTGATCCTCGTGAAATGAATGAGATTTTCTCCCTTAGGTCATTTGTCTGCCATTAAATGAAAAATAAAAAAGTAGCTATTCTGTTTGGTGCACCATCCCTTACTGCATTTCATAGCACAATCAATACTGATTTACATTAATGCACTACTGATTGCCTCTACCAAATGAACCTCCAAAAGTTTCCTCTGAATAAAATGGAAAAAATGGTAATATATGTTCAGCAAATCTCAAGCCATAATTGGATAGCTGTGCCCCCAACTGGTAAAAAATTGTATGAGGTGCTGAGTGTAATCTTATTTATTGATTTCCTTCATTCTAGAGTTGGTGAAGGGCAAAAAGAGGAACGGTTAAATCAAAATGTTGAAATGTTGTGATTTATTAATAGAAAGAATGTGTCACATCTTTCTGCACACCTACAAAATTGCTTATTTGTCCTTAATGTATTTTCAGACAGTGTTTTTATTTGGGAAACCAAAATTACTACCAGGCCACTTTTCAATTATGTTTTTTTCCTTCCTGTGCAAAAAGTTTCACTTATTTTATATGTTCTGGCTCATAGTAAATTATTTAAGATATAATCAGATAATTGGAAGTATCTCATGATTTCCTCCAATCCGTATTCTCCCAGGTTTTAATTTCTCAGGTAGAGCAATTCTCTCAGAGGCTGCCTTGGCAGCAAAAAGCACTCAGATTTTAGTTGACACGTGCAGTATTGGACATCCAAAAAGGCAATCAGGCAGGTCTGCCTGATTCCAGAGGGTTATAAAGTATGGTGTGTAAAGTTTGCTTTTTGTACATTTTCAAGTTACATTTATATATTCTCCTTAGTAACTTGGTTCATGGGAATTTGCTTGAATTTTGTTTATCTCTGGACTTAGGATTTCAGATTCTGTATAAGCTTGGAACACCATCAGGCATTAGTAAAAATCAAAGTCGAGATGGCTCTCGACAATGAAATAACATAATGTTTCTTGCAAAGGATTCCTTGAGATCAATTTTAGTTTATGGTCCCTGGTTAATGTGTGTGGTTAACTTGTAGATTTATTCTATGAAGAGAGTGTCTTATAACAAAATATTCCCCCATGCCCATTTGCTCTTTGCAGAGTTTACTTGCACCCAAGCCCTATAATGATTTCTCTAAATAAATTAAAAATATAACTGCAATACTAAAAGTGATGACAGCAGCTCTTGTAAAAGCAGTAATTATATGACATGTGGTTGAATTGAGGGTTAAATATAATATATACATATGGATTACATATAGTCATATAATCACTAGCCTAAGGCTTGAGGTCTACATTAGAACTTTTCTATTCTCTTCTCCTATACTGCTTCTAAAATAACACATTGGAAAGAGCTTCTCTGTTAATCTATGAGCAAACTGGTCATCATCAATGTGACCAACCAGTATACTGTATGTCCTGTGTGCCTCTCATGGAGAACTGAACAATTCACCATGAATTTGGCAACTTGAAGATAAAACCTGGGAAGGTATTTGAGATGTTTACCCAAGCAGAAAATATGTTCTTGGGCTTTCCCATTAGGATAGAAAGAAACAGAAAAGATCACTGTGCAATTTGATTAGCAAGGTAAAATATTTGTTCCAAGTGGTAAAATGCCTGAATTGTGTATTATTCAGAAAATAGTGCTGTTTTATTCTTTTTAAATATGTAAAGAAAATATAAATATGGCTTGAGAGATTTAAAGGAATGCATGATTAAAATGGAAGAGGCAGAGAGAGAGCACACTCCTAAGAATATTATAAAAGGTAAGGGGAAGTAGGAGGTTTGGCATCGGGACTGCCTACCCATGGGAGTTAAAAGAGAAACTCCAGAGTAATATAAGGAAGAAAATTCTAGGGAATGGTTTCTGTGTGGTTGAATTTGATTATTCTCTTTATGTTAAAATAGAAGTTCACTCATAAGCAAAACAACATAGCAAGATAGTGAAAGACTAAACCAGCCTGTTAGTTCCTACTCTCCCTCATCAATGCTCCCCCTCTTTACCTAGAATGAGCAGCAGATCTCAGAGAAGGCCAGATCTGCATTTTGATTCGTTATTTATTGAATAGCAAAACAAGAGAGTGGACTATTCCATTTATCTTACTAAATTTAAATTTAAATTAACTTAAATTTGCTATAAATGGAGTCTCTCTAAAAATCAAAAGTATATGAAGGGAAGGATGCATTTGACTTTTTTTCACCAGCATAAGCAAATCAGGGGAAACTTATTCCCCCTGAAAATTTCCTATTCTAGAAACAGAATATCCAGTAAGAAAAAAGAAATACATGATCTTAGTGGAAACAAACTTCTGCACTATTTTCTTTGAATTATTGTAGCTTTATATATTAGCCCAGAAGGTAGTGACCTAGAGGTCAGTGTTGCCTGTTGTGTGCCGGTACGGTCTTTGCTGCAGAGCAGTCCCACCTGTGGAGTCCATGAGACAAGAGGCAGATGCCCTTAAAACCAGATTTCCTCACTTCTAGGTGTATTTACTTGTATGACCCACTTAAACAAAATACGTCTAAAAACCTGAGAGTTCAGTTATGAAGTGTTTGTATTCTTTTTATAAATAATAGATGATTTTGCTATTGATATCAAGCTCTGTAGTTTGATAAAATTATTTGACTTGCAAATGTTGGCTTACTGACTATTGTATAATGCTATAAAGAGAGACATAGAAGCCAACCTTTAAAGACTACATACTGTATGATTCCAGCTATATGACATTCTGGGTGAAGTCAACTATGGAGACAGTGAAAAGTCAGGGGGTAGGAAGGAAGATGGGATGAATGGGCCCAGCATAGAAGATATTTTTTTCTTTTTTTTTTAATTAAAAAAAGTGTTTTGGTAGACACTATTCTTTGGGACAATTTTGCTGGCTGCCAAAGCACATTTACAAGTAGGGAGGGCTACTTTCATCAGATCATTTTTGGCTGTATGTATGCAAGTAAGTATTTATTTATATCAACATATAATGTATTTTTTGCCCCAGGGTACATGCCTGTGAATCGTCAGGCTTACACATTTCACAGCACTTACCATAGCACATACCCTCCCCAATGTCCACAACCCAGCCACCCTATCCCTACCCTCCTCACCTCCCTTAGTTCGTTTTGTGAGTTTAGGAGTCTCTTATGGTTTGTCTCCTTCCCCATCCCTTTCTGTTTCATTTATCTCCCCCACCCCGCCCCACAACTCCCTGCCCTGCCTCTCAAATTAGCATGGAAGATTTTTAGGGCAATGGAACTCTTGTATGATACTGTAGTAGTGAATATGTGCCATTACACATTTTTCCAAGCCTATAGGATGTACAACACCAAGAATGAATCTTAACCACTCTGGTAGGGGATGTTCATATTGGGAGAGGCTGTGGTGTGTGGCCACATGGGATGTGTGGAAAACCTCTTTCTCTCAATTTTACGGTGAACCTAAAATTGCTCTCAAAAATAAAGTCTTAAAAAACATCAGAGAGAGGGGTACTTTTAGCAAGATGCTCTTCATCTCCACTACCTGTTTGGCCTTCCTAACCAGAATGCTGTTCATTTCTTTATTTAATCCCCACTCATGACCTCCTTTAGTGGCCTTTTTAACAAATGTAAATTCTGACTTCATTTAGACTTAAAACTATTGCTCTTTTAAAAGCTGTTCTTATCTTATTGAACCCTTGGTCAAATCCTTTAACATCTAAAATCAATTAAGCTTATTTAAGTAACTATGATGTGAAATACAATGTGCTAGGGATTACCCAGCTAAACAAAGATGAGTGAAATAGAAACCCTGTCCTACAGTTGCTGGTGGTTTTGTAGGGTTATCAATTAGCAGTCTCTGTATAATAAATTCATTACTCCTGTGTCCCCTGTACGATGTGGGACAGGTAGGCAGTTTGCCAGTTTGGCTGACTCCATCTCATGATTTTGGCAAATGGCTAGCTATAGTCTAGGTTGGCGTTGACTCAGTTATCTCCATTTTCCTCCACATGATTTTTGTCCTTCAGCAAGCTAGCCTAGGAGGGAGTGATGAGAGAATTTAAGTGTATAATGTTTCTCAGGCTTGGACTCAGAACCGACACGTTATTTTTACCACATTCTGTTGGCCAGTGAAAGTTACAAGTTCAGGATGGATTCAGGGATGGGGAAATAGGCTCCATCTCTTGATGTCCTCTCTTGTTGTCATCAACAAACAGCAAGGATTCAAGGAGGGTATTTGTCAAGTTCATGAATGTACTGAATCTACTACTGGGAGAATAAGCAAGTAAAAATGACTATACCTCAAATTAAGAAAAATACCACTAATTACACACACTAGACCTGTGACCTTTAAGGTTCAAAATTTTCAGATTCAGCTGTCTGCAGTACATACAGCAGTTTTGAGATTTTGCTGGGCCGTACTTATTTATTTGACACTATCTTTATTGTTCATCTTCCCCACTTAAATGTAAGCTCCGTGGGGGTGTTTTTTGTCTCATTCATGACTGTATTCTAAACATCTGCCAAGTACATAGCAAAAAGTGTTCAGTAAACTTATTGACTGAATTTATTCTTATATAAAAAGTCTGAAGAGATCATTTACATTTTTATTTATAATATCTATTATATAATTTCCTCCTTGGTAAAATTGGGATAATATCAGTATTCTCTCACAGGATAGTTGTGTAATTAAATGAGTTAATGTATGAAAACATTTAAAATACAGTCAGATTGACAAATTCCAAATTTTACATGTATGTGCACATATCTACATGTATATTGTGCATAAAAATCACTTGGATAATATTTAACTTAAAATATTATGTGGGACATTACTTATAAATATTTTTTTAGAATTTGGGGGGTTTTAAAATACTTAGAGCACGCTCTCAACTATATATTCTACAAACAAATATGGAGGGTTCAGGAGAGGCTGAGATCAGGGGAATGGATGAGGAGGGGCTTTATGAGATAGATATTCTTTTCCCTGAAGGAAGAATATAATTTCATGAATGGCATGGGATTTTCAGGAAAAGGCAACATTATGAAGAAAGTCAGGAGAGGGTGAAAGAATTGGCAATAAAAGATGGGTATGTAGTCTGACTTGGGAATATTCAGGGAGGATAATGAGAAGCAAACTTGGGCGGGTACATAAAGTCCATCTTAAATAGGCCTTGTACTGGCCTTTGCAATTCAGTGGACAATGAACAACCATTCACAAACTTTTCAACAACAATGATTTGGTTTCAACCTCCAAAAATATCTTCCTAAAAAGCTGCATACTTCTTAGCAACTCAAGTAATGGCATTAGTTACATGGCTGCCTGTACCCTAGTTAAGGTTTCCATTAAGGAGCCTCGGCTCATCCTGGGCTCTGAACCAGGCCAGATGCAATGGGATAGAAATTACAGCCATTGGGGTGGGCATATACTATGGTAAGTGCTGTGAAATGTGTAAGCCTGATGATTCACAGGCATGCACCCTGGGGCAAATAATACATTATATGTTGATATAAATAAATACTTGAATACATACAGCCAAAAATTATCTGATGAGAGTAGCCCTCCCTACTTGTAAATGTGCCTTGGCAGCCAGCAAAATTGTCCCAAAGAATAGTGTCTACCAAAACCTGTGTCTTATAGTGAACTTAAGTTCTTTAACAGCTGCAGAATCAGACAGAATTCCATGGAAGTTGCACAGGACTGATGAAAACCTAGCTAAGTTCCCATCTACTCCTAGATGTCTTCCTTTGACTGAAACATTGCACCAAGTGGGACTCATCTGGGAGTGCCAGCAGAGCTTTCTTCTTTGCTGATAGAGGTGGGTAGACTATGAATAGCGAGCCCTATCTTGCTTGACCAGATGTCTGATGAAAGACCTCTGGTACTGGCCACAGAGCAGTGTCACTTCAGGGCAGAATCTGTGCCCAAGGCTGGAATTTGGCTTTATATCAGTTGATACAACATATATTGTGTTGACACAATGCATTTATTTGTTGCCCAGGTATATCACATGGTTAGTGGACTTGGTCCTCATATATCAGTCTGGCAAGAAATAAACCAACCATAAGATCTTGGACAAGAAAAGGAACATTACTTACAAGAGAAAAACATATAGATATTATCTCTCTTTTTAAAATGAAATTTAGAGATGCTTGTGACTAGTGACTAATACAGATGCACACATGATAGAATAAATATATATACAAACATACAATTTTTCAGTCCCTAGCTCATATATCAAAAAATAAAATTTTCTAATTGTTGCAAAACTAATGTCAGCATTTTGCCCTCAAGTTCCCTTGTGCTATGTCACCATTTCCACTCTATAGTTGCAACATGATAATGTCTATGGGAACTGTTCTAATGAATGATGCTTATCATCTCCCTGGACTTCACCCAGAAAATGATGCATGATATCTCCCTACCCTCCAATCTCCAAACTTAGAGGATTATAATATGTCTCTCATCCTTACATCCAGCTCAACCTATGAAGTAGGGCACCAAAATAGACCAGTGACTGAAGCTTCTCTTTTCTCATCACCCCCAAGATCAGGTCATTTTTATGTGAGGAGATTTAGTAATAGGTTCTTTCTGACTAAATCTATGTACTAACTCTTTATGTTTCATACCTAAACCCTAGATTCTTGAATTTAAAATTTTGCTAAATATTTGCTACCTTTTTGTTTCCTTTTGTCTGAATCTGATCTGAAAATTATCCTCCGGAAAATGCAACCTTTTAATAAATCACAGTGTTCTTCTCACTAATAATAAAAATGTAAATTAATACAAAAACAAAAAAGCAATGATTTAAGCTCCTTCAAAGAAAAATCCATATGGCAGCGATGCCTAGGCCAATTATAGTTGAAAAGTAATAGAAATTTGGGAGAAGAATTGGGAGAAAAAGGCCAAGGTTTAATTAAAGTTTTTGAGCGTCTTGAGTGTGATGAGTGCAGTGACAGAGAAGGGAAGAAAGAGATGTGAGATATATTTAATATTTGAAGAAAATGGCAGGAGCAAAAAAGAATTGGGATGACTACAGTCTACAATGGCCATTTGGAAGATGAGGAGGGGGGAAATCAGTGAAATTGGAAAGTTAAGAGAAAATGTTTTGAAGCTAGAAGGGTGGATGAAAATGAATAGATTGGGATAGAAAGATATAAAGAATTTATAAGACAGTGGCTTCTCTAACTGGACATAGCTAAGAGGTAACAAGGAATATGAGTTTAGAGAGTAGAAAAGCAAAGATACATATTTTATATATATATATATATTTATTTATTTATTTATATTTATAGAAAGAAAGCATTTAACCCTGGGTATGAAGGTAGTCTCTGAGAAAGATACAAATGAAAACTATCCTTTTTTAAAAAATAAGTTTTATTTATTTATTTCAGAGAGAAAGAGAGAGGGAGAGAGAGAGAGAGTGAGCAAGAGTGGGGGAGGGGCAGAGGGAGAAGCAGGCTCACTGCTCATCTCCCTGGCGGTGACTAGGGGCTCCATCCCAAGATCCTGGGATCATGACCTGAGCTGAAGGCCAATTGAGCCTCCCAGGCACCCCCAAATGAAAACTACTAGAAAAGAATATATTAATTTAAAGCATAGAAAAAAAGAACAGACATCTTGCTTTGTTACACATTCCTTTTTCATATTGCTTAGCTTAACAACTAGTTTTGGTTGATTTGTGATACACTGTGTGGAAAACCTGAGGGAGCCATGCAAAGACTAGAAATATTCTTAATACTTTGTGGATTAGGTTCACAAATGTTGGGCATTCAATGACAAAATATAATGTGACTTGGGCACCTGAGTGGTTCATATGGTTAAGTATCTGCCTTCAGCCTGGGTCATGATCTCCAGGTCCTGGGATGGAGCCCCATGTAGGGCTCTCGGCTTGGCTAGGAGTCTGCTTCCCCTTCTCCTTCTGCCTCTCCCCTTGCTTATGCTCTCTCTCTGTATCTCTCTGTCTCAAATGAATAAATAAAATCTTTTAAAAAAATAATGTGACTAGATTTTTAGGAAAATGCCCTATATTATTTGATGGTTTTCCAAGGATAAATAACACCTGTTCGGAATTATAATAAATGTACTACAGTAACAGGAAATATATTTAAGGAATGATTAATAATGTGCTGTTGACTAAAAGCAATGTTTAGAAACATTGGTGGTGCTGTTGATTATTATTTAGTGATTTTTCCTAGATTGCTGAGTAATTGACACTGATGAGAAAGTGACTCAGAATTGATTTTATATTGGTTGAAATGTGTTGTTGAAGTGTCAATAGCAATAACATCCATGAAATGCACCTTAGAAAGAAGTAAATATTTCTAGTAAGGCTTTCTCTAAAGAATTATTAGTGATTATGTGTTAGTGATTATAGTAATTATTAGCGATTATGTGATTATGTTTTATTAATGACTTTATCTTTAAAATTAATTGGTATTATTTTTTTTAAATATCTGCATTTTTAATATGAAAATGGTATAATTAGGAAAGAAATATTATGGAACCGATTTTATTTTATCAGTATTTTTACTTATTAGGACAAATAGAGCATGCCAAATATTTGTCTCCGTAGCAATAAAATAGTGTGCATCACATTACAGGTGGAAAAATCAGCATTTTTGTTCTCCTTAAAAAAATGAAGATAACTTCAGGTTTTTATATTGTCTCTAGTCTTCTGACTTATCTCTTTTTTGGAGGCGGAGCAGGGGGTAACATATATTCCTAGTTCATTTAATTTGCTAACTGGTGTTTTCGTACCATCTAGAATAATGTTTTTCAAATTGTGGGTCATGACCCATCAATCAACTTTGTGATTCAGGAGCTGTATTTTGTAAATGTAGTAATAGAAAGAAATAGAATAAAAAACACACCAGAGTGCATCTAACATGTTAGTAGTATTGGCTTATAAAATGTGTTTTATGTATCTTTTGCACATACATGTGTATGTGTGTGGAATCACAATGTAACGTATTTTTTGATCAACAAAGTGTGATAATTACTGATCTCTTCAGAGATTTATATTTTGAAGTGTTTCTCCACTGCAAATTAGATTTTTATTAAATTATTAGATATTTATTAAGACCCTGCTATGTCTGTGAAAATTAACCACCAAACAAAACATAAACTTTTGCTATAGGTGAGTTGGCATTTGGGTGATATATGCACCAAAGCAAGAGAACTGGAAAAATTGCGCCATTATTGTTGAACACCAGCATTTTGTTTCTTTATATTTTTAAGCTGTATACTGTTATAATTTATTTTCATGTCAGAATCATTTCCAATGTTTTTATGTAGGAAAAGTAATGCTTTTAAGGACTAAAGTAGGTCAGTTAAAGTCAGGCTCTAGCTTGTCTGCTTTGCAGTAGTGGGGTAATTCCCATTAGAGGAGCTTGGAAAACCATCTATGGGTCACCAGTGCCCCTCTCTTATATTCACCATGATTAAGGTTTACTTCAATTTATTTTAAGACATTTTTTAGAGCAGTTTAGGTTCGTGGCAAAACTGAGAGGAAGATAGAGAGTACCTGTATCCCCTACCCATTCAAATGCATAGCTTTTTCATTATCAACATCCTCCACCAAAGTGATGAACCTACTTTTTACAATTGATGAACCTACTTTGACACATCATGATCACCCCAAAACCACATTTTACCTTAAGGTTCATGCTGGATTTTATATTCTATAGATTTAGACAAATACATAATGACATGTATAAATTATTATGATGTCATACAGAGTACTTTCACTTCCCTAAAAATTCTCTGTGTTCTGCCTATTCATCTTTCTCCCTGAACCTTACATGAACACATGGAACCACTGGTCTTCTTGCTGTCTCCATAATTTTATCTTTTCCAGAATGTCATATAGTTGGAATCATACAGTACATAGCCTCTCAAGATTGGCTTCTGTATCTCTCTTTACAACAGGTGGCTTTGATAAAATAATCAGTAAACCAATATTTGCAAGTCAAATAATTTTATCAAGCTGTTTTTATATTGGCTTCTTTCGTGTAGTAATATGTATTTAAGGATCTTCCATGTCTTTTCATGGCTTAAGAGCTCATTTGTTTTTACTGAAAAATAATATTCTATTGTTAGGATATGCCACTGTGTACAGATACTGTGAATATTCATATACTGTTTATTTTATAAGTGAATGGATAATATCCATCAAAGGATATCTCTGTTTGATTTCAAATTTTGGCAATTATGAATAAAGCTGCTATAAACACCCATATGCAGATTTTATTGTTATAACTTTTCAACTCCTTTGGGTAAATAGCAAGAAGTACAATTGCTAGATTGTAAGAGAATATTTAGTTTTCTAAGAGACTGCTATATTGTCTCCCAAAGTGTCTGTATCATCTTGCATTTCTATCTGCAATTAATGAGAGTTCCTGCTGCTCCAGAACCTTGTCAGAATTTGTTGTTGTCAGTGTTCAAGATTTAGGCAATTCTAATAAGTATGTAGTGGTATCTCGTTGTTTTAATGTCCATTTCCCTGATTACATATCATGTGGAGCTCCTTTTCATATGATTATTTGCCACCTTTATATCTTTAGCAAGGTGTCAGTGCATTTCTTTAAACCATTTTTAATTAAGTCATTTTTTTTCTTGTTGAGTTTGAAGAGTTCTTTATTTATTTTGGATCACAATTTTTTTTTTAATGTTAGTGGGTTTTTAAATTTTTTAGAGTTTTATTTATTTATTTGAGAGAGAGTGCATGAGCAGGGAAAGAAGCAAAGGGAGATGGTGAAGCAGACTACTCACTGAGCGGTAAGCCCAACACAAGGCTTGATCCCAGCACCCAGAGATCATGATCTTAGCCGGTCAGATGCTCAACCAACTGACCCATGCAGGTGCCCCTTGGATCATAGTCTTATCAGATACATCTTCTACAAAGATTTTTTCCCATCCTGTGGCTTCTCATTCCCTTGATATAGCCTTTCGTGGAGCAGAAGTTCTTAATTTTAATGAAGTCTAGCTTATCAATTATTTCTTTCATGGGTTGTATCATTAGTGTTGTATCTAAAAAGTCATCATCATACCCAAGGTCAGCTAGATTTTCTCCTATGTTATATCCTAGGAGTTTTATAATTTTACAATTTACATTTAGGTCTGTGATCCATTTTGAATTAATTTTCATTAATGAAGTAAAGTCTCTGTCTAGATCCCTTTTTTTTTGCATGTGGATGTACAGTTGTTCCAGCACATTTGTTGAAAACTGTCCTTATCATATTGTCTTTGCTCTTTTGTTAAAGAACTTTGATTATATTTATGGAGATTTATTTCTTGGCTATTTTGTTTTATTGCTCTATTTTTCTATTATTTTTCTAAAACCAAATTGTCACAATAACCATAGCTTTGTTAAGTCTTGAAGTCAGGTAGCATCAGACCTCCAACTTTATTCTCCTTTGGGTTAAAATATGTCATTTGGCTCTCTTATCTGTTGCCTTTCCATAGAAACTTTTGAATACATTTGTGAATATCCACAAAATAACTAGCTGGATTTTTTTTATTGGGATTGCATCGAATATTAGATCAAATTGGGAAGAGATGACATCTTGACATTACAGAGTCTTCCTATGCATAAACACAGAATATAAATCCATTTATTTTTTTTTCAAATACAGGGAGTTGTTGCTTACTTTTATTTTATTCATCAGAGTTTTTGCAGTTTTCCTCACATAGATGTACGCATATTTTGATAGACTTATAACTAATTATGTTGTTTTAGGGGATACTAATGTAAATGGTACTGTGTTTTTAATTTCAAATTCTACTTGTTCATTGCTGGCATATAGAAAGCTGATCAACTTTTGTACATTGACATTGATCCTGGAGTATTACTATAACTGCTTATTAGTTCCAGGAGGTTTTTCTATTGATTCTTTCAGATTTTCTACAAAGATAACCATATCGTCATGAACATGCCAGTGTTTATTTCTTCCTTCCTAATCTGTACACTTTTATTTCACTTTTTTGTCCTATTGCATTATCTGTAACTTCCAGTATGATGTTCAAAAGGGGTAGTGAGAGGGGTCATCCTTGACTTATGCCTCCTCTTAATAGGAAAGCTTCAGGTTTCTAAAATTAAGTATTATGCTAGCTGTAGGCTTTTTTATGGATATTATTTATCAATTTGCGTAAGTCCTCCTGTCCCTTCTCCTAGTTTACTGAATTTTTATCATGAATGGTTGTTAGATTTTGTCAAATGCTTTTTCTTCATCTATTGATATCATCGTGTGTGTGTGTGTGTGTGTGTGTGTGTGTGTGTGTGTTTTGTTTTGTCTTTTTATCTTCTAGAATGCCTTTTAGTTTTTTGTTTTGTTTTGTTGATAGCTGGATATGATATTCTAGATGAGAGGAACTGCTATAAATAGGTAATGTGGTGGTCAGTTGTGGTGAGAGAAGTGATCTAAAGTATCTTTGATTAGATCTCAGTCTTTTAGTTAGCCTGTACCTCTGGACTGTGAACTTCACGACAGTTTTTTTTCTCCCCTCTTAGGTGGGACATGATGGCTGGAATAGGCTGGAATTGGGTAGTTCCCTTCCCCCAAGTCAGTTAGTATAATACCCCACCAAGTGAGACTCTGGTCAACTTAATTTCCCTTAAAGGCAAGACTTGTTAGGAAGAACAGAATGCTCTGGTGTATATTAAATGGTTCATTTTCCCCTCCTCGTGCCAGAAACCCAAGGGGATTTGTCTCACATAGTTATTCAGGGAATCCGATAGAGCTCCTAGAGATAAATTGCACAATATTGTGCGGGTTCCCCTAAGAATGGGCCCAGCTGGAGTTTTTAGGTCTCAGAGTTGTCCATACTGAGCCGACAGCAGTTCAGGTTTTCATACTTTGGCTATGGTTCCCCAGGCAGTTTCTACTCATGAGTATCTGCTCTAGTAAGCAACAACTCCCTGTATTTACCTTTCTGTCTCTCCTTTGCAGGGGGGGCGGGAGCAACACTTTGCCTTGTGTCCTTCTCCTACCCTATGGATTTAAGATACACTAATCATTTTTCAGTCTGTTTAGCTTTTATACTTGCTATTAAGACTAAGTGTCAATCACATGCAAAACCAGGAACTGTAGGTTTTATTTCAATTTTAAACTAATGTTTTGTAGCAATTATTAAGTGCCAGGAACATTTTATCTCCTCAGGGTAAAATGATGAAGATGGGTTGAATGCTCTGGTTATTTCAGTGTAGTAGAAGACACTGGAATATTTTAACTTTTTCCTGTGTGTTTTCACTTTTGCTTATAGGGGATAAAGAGAAGACTCCCAGCAACAAGGGGAAATGGCTTATCCATAGATTGCTTAGTTACATCTATGTGGGTTGCTGTATGTGGAGATGATTGATATTGTAAGAGAAGAAGCAAGGAAACTAAGGGTGGAGGGATGCAAAAGCCAAGGAACAACTGTTGGGTTCTCTCTTTGGCTTTCAGCTAATTTGTGAAACTTCCTAGAGAGTTGAGACATGAGGAAACTACTGGGCAAGATATGCTTGAGTATAAATATGAAATGGAAAACTTACACTTGTATCACTTACCATCTTATTTTCAAATTCTTTTTTTTATTATTATTATTTTCAAATTCTTTAAAGGCACTTCCAGTTTCGTTGTCTCGAGAAGAAAGGCCACAGCATTAGGAATATTCATAAATGCCAGTCTTGCTAGACTGTCATTCTGCAGAGGACTATTGCCTGTAGTTTCAGCCTAGATCACTCTTATGATGACCTTGTAGACAAGACTACATTTGTTTCATTGTCTGCTAGACTGATTTTATATTCAAAACAGCTTATGTATTCTACCCATATTTTCTCTGTCACGCACAATCTTTCCTTTAATAGTAGCCTTCTGCTTTCTTGTTGAGGACCTGCTGAGATGCTCGTATGCATAAAAAACAGATGCCCCAAGTTTTCCTCTCAAGAGCATTTGCACAAAATTCAGCAAAGTAGACAAACTTTCTTAAAGTGAATTCAGGATGCTCATGGATATGCAGAATACACCAATAGAGTAAGATAAACTTGTATCAAGTTGTTAAAGCTATATGTTAAAATATTTTTCTTAAGATTGACAAGTTATATAAATCATCTATTTCTACAAATAATTAAAATAATAAAATTTGTATAATACTATCTATATCCTTCTAATTCAATGCAATCCTCATATACATACTGATGAGCAGGCAAAGTCCAGTTGTATATCTGAGAAGCTGAGTCTGGAGTGAGTAATTTTCAAATAGAAGGTTAGGACTTGATAGAATGAATCAAATACAATAGCAAAATAAAATCAAATAAAAACTTGAAAATAAATAGAAAAGATTGTAGTAGAAGATAAAACTTAAGATCTTCACTAGTGCTATTTTTTTAAAATTTGGTGTTGAACATCTATATGGTCACAGTTACCTGGAAGGTGTTCATGTCTCAGCCCCAGATCATTGTAATATCCTCATCCTAAGGTTCAGGAGAATTAGTTATTACCATGGAATTATTTTTATTTTTTAAAAAGATTACTATTTATCTATTTGAGAGACAGCGAGAGAGGCAGGGGGTGGGCAGAGGGGAGGGGCAGAAGGAGAGGGAGAGATAGTCTCAAGCACACTCCACACTGAGCACAGAACCCAACCAGGGGCTCTGTCTCACAACCCTGAGATCATGACCTGAGCTGAAACCAAGAATTGAATGCTTAACTGATCATACCACCCAGGCACCCTATCATAGAATTATTTTTAAAATACAAAAGAAAACAAAGAGAGCAAAGCTGCCATGTGGAGGCATTTCCTCCTGTTTAGTCCTGAATTTTAATTTTAAGTGCTATTTTAAATAAGAATGCAAACTATTATTGTATCCTCAAAATTATCATGAAAATACATATTTGGACCTAAGACTACAGAGGGAGCTAGAGAATGAAACCGTGAAAAGTCTCAATGTAGCTACCTCACTAACACATCGCAGGAATTATCTTAGCACATCAACTCGTTTTACCTTGTCATAGATAAGGAAAGAAAAGTTTCATGGAAACAAAGACCACTGCATGACCTAATTACTATTGCTGAAAAACAAGCCCCCTCAAAACATATTTTATTATGCTCATAGATTCTGTGGATCAGGGACTCAGAGAGAATTTAGTAAGAATGGCTTTTCTTTGCTATATGATATCTGGGGCCTCATTTGGGGTGATGGTGGCTACAGGCCGCTGGATCACTGGGGGCTGAATTCTTTTGCAGACAACTGGACGCATCTACCTGCAGGTAGTTACTGGCCGTTGGCTAGAGTACATAAACATGGCTTATCCCTGAGACCTACCTTCATGCCTCGGCAAGCTCAGGGTAGTCAAACATCTTACCTGGCAGCTCAAATATCCAAAGGAAAATGTCCCAAGGTTACCAGAAAGAAGCTACATGGCCTTTATTTTATTAGCCTCCAAGGTCAAATGGTATCTCTTCATTGTACTCTTTCACTTGGAGCAATCACAACCTGGCCTGGATTTAAGGGAAGAGGACATAAGAGGACATCAGCACCATTTGATGAGAGGGATGTCAAAGAATTCGTAGACATTTTGGAACCACCATAGGGGGTAAGTGCTTCCTAACTGAAGTGTCAGGAAACTGTGTCTTATGTTTTGTGACAGCAGTCCTTACACAGGTGAGTACTAGTTCTGGGCATTGAGAAGAAAAGGCAGCATTCTGTTCCACAAGATTATAAGTTTAGGACACAGTCTAGAAAGAATGGCATTTCTGAATATTCCCAATGCCTTATCCCTTCCATCCCTCTACTTAAGAAAATAGAATAAAAATGATTATGAAGAGCTTGAAAATAAGATGTGAAATGATATAAGTGTGACTTTTCCATTTCACATTTATACCAAGCATATCCTATCATATCCAGTAGTTTTCTCATATCTCAACTCTCTAGGAAGCTTTCTATCCTTCTCCAGGTAAGAATTTAATGCCAGTGTTCCAGAGACCTGGAAATTTATCCAGAGCAGAATATCATTCAATTGCCCCACCTTAATAGTACTGTTTCCAAACAACTGAAATTACTATTTATCTTTGTAATATATGTGTGTATATAATATGTATATTATATATAGTTATATATAGTATATATAATACGTATATTAATTCATATATATTTACACACACAAAGATATATGGGAACAAAAACATTAGCAAATACATAAACAGAGTAAGTGTAAATAACATTTAAGGAAAACATAGACTAGAGAATTTCAGAGAAGGAGGGGTACTTTATTAAAAATTATTTATGCTTGCGTGTATATAAATATGTACGTGTGTAATAACATGTATGTATATATGTATGTGTATATAGACACATGTGTGTGTGTGCATGTGTATAAACTTGCATGGTGGGGCACCTGGGTGGCTGACTGGGTTAAGCCTCTGCCTTCAGCTCAGGTCATGATCTCAGGGTCCTAGAATCGAGCCCCACATCGGATTCTGCTCAGCGGGGAGCATGCTTCCTCCTCTCTCTGCTTCCTTCTTGTGATCTCTCTCTCTGTCAAATAAATAAATAAGATCTTAAAAAAAAAACTTGCAAGGTTATAACTGTGTATGAATGTGTGCATGGCTAAACACACACAGAACAACAAATATGACTATGCAAAGTAAAAATTTGTCCATGCTTTATTTTATATTTATTCAGGAATTCTTTTATTATTGGTAAGCCCTTTATTAATTTGTGCATGTTTGCTTTCAGTAAAATTCCTAACATTATCTCTCTAAATGTATAGTATGGGACTAAACTTAATGAGTATCTATTTCAATACGCAGTCACACCTATATAGTCTTTCTTGCTACTCAACCAGGAATAGGTTTTCCAGAGAATTAAAACCACTGGCCATTTTATTGTTAAGACCCACTGATTTTTGTGGTTGGAACATTTGGCTATACTGTACTTTCATTAAATAATATAGTAATTACCAGTTTTGCAAGATGCTTTCTGTTCATTTACATATATTTTGCCATGCAGCATATTACATACAGAATAATTAGATACTAAAGGAAAGGAGTAAAAATGTGGGTAAGCAATCTGCTATTGCTCCCAACATATGCAACCAGTGAAGCAGATGGAATTGTGTTCTTGGGATGTTTGAGGACTTTTAGAGTGCTTCGTATCAGCAGCATCTGGAGACCAATTACTGAACACTCTCCACAGGGGTCTTGCCTCAGGGTTTTTAAATGGATGAATAATATATAAACTCCATGCCTTCCCACTGAGAGCGACTGAAGCAGCATCAGAAAGAACTAGTCTATTTGAGTCGAACTAAAAATGAAATAATTTGAAATTTGAACTAGTCTTTTGTGTTTACAGATGTAGTCGGTTGTAAGGTTGCAAAGCAGGGGCGTAATGAACCGGTGGGGTGGACCCTGGGAGCGACGGGCTTTTCCTGAGTCTGGCAGCAAAAGAATGTGAATGCGGAACTAAACTCTCAATTCATACCTGAAAATGGCTTCTGTAAGAATTTGCAATATTAATGCAAGAAGTTTGCTGGCTTTAAGGCCCTAAAGTATCTTGGAGTATCTTACAGGTTTTCCTTTTCAAACTCTTATTACATATCAGGTTCTGGAGGCCTGACGAGCTTCATGAATTGCCCATGAACATCTACTGAGGTGATAGTAGTGGGCGCTAGATTCGGATGTTTGTTCTTCCCTCATGGCTCTCTTCACACACATTTGTGTAATAATTACAAAAATAAGTGCAACACTGTGTACATGGGAAGTTGCCCCTTCTAGATTACAATGAGACATTCAAATACATTTTCTCACTTAACTTTAATAAACATACTCTGTGGTAGAACATAATTACTGTCCTTTACTGGTAAGAAAACCAAAGTTTAGAGAAGCAGACCTAAGAATCTATACCAGGCCTGGGCAGTTCTATGTCTGATGAAACGTATGAAATTTGTCTTGTGCATATTTCCTGAGAGGAAATGCAGGTTATACAACAAAGTTAGTAAGAAGCGTGCCTTCTAAAAACTTAAATTAGGGGGCGCCTGGGTGGCTCAGTTGTTGGGCGTCTGCCTTCGGCTCGGATCATGGTCCCAGGGTCCTGGGATCGAACCCCGCATCAGGCTCCCTGCTCGGCGGGAGTTTCTCACTGTGTTTCTCTCTGTCAAATAAATAAAAATCTTAAAAAAAAAATAAAAATAAAAACTTAAATTTGTTCATTTATTCGTTCATAATTATTTGTGAAGCACGTATTTATCCCATGTACAAGACATTAATGCAGGAGATAGGGATATTGCAATGAGCAAGAAAGGAATTATCCTTAGCCCCATGTGGCTTGAAAGCTTATGTTGTCAAAAAACTTCCTTGTGACCGGGCTCTCTGCTCGGCGGGGAGCCTGCTTCCCCCTCTCTCTCTGCCTACTTCTGCCTACTTGTGATCTCTCTCTGTCAAATAAATAAAATCTTTAAAAACAAAACAAACAAACAAAAAAACTTCCTTGTGAAGTTTTAGCTAAGCTGCTGCTATTGCATTTTCGATGTGAAAAAACAGAAAGGAAAAAATGTTAACCTTAGCATGGACAAAGTCTAACTCAGATTTCCTAATTTCTAGAGTAGTTTAGTGCATTTATCCTAATAAACAAATTATTCTTATTCAATAAGAAGTATCACTTAATCATAATTATTTAAATGATTAAAAGCCTGGTTGCCTTTAATTTAGACGATGCAAATAAAAGTTATGAATTATCCATGGTCTGCCCTTCCATTTACTCTTTGATTTTTTTTCCAGTGATTTATTTAATAAGTAAAAACAGGAAAAGGGAGGTATATGGGGATGTAGACAATAAAAATCATTACATTATTGATAACCAGTTTTAGATCTTTAAAAAATCATTTAGAATAAGTAAGACACTAAAGCCCAGGACTAAAATGGACTGTCTAGCATCACATATCCAAATCTTGTCTTACTTAGTACACAATTAAAAATTAGATACATTTCTTTTTATAAAACAACAATCTAACGGGAGTTAAAGGGACACTTGGGTGGTTCAGTCAGTTAAGGGTTTACCTTCAGCTCAGGTCATGATCCTAGGGTTCTGGGATCAAGTCGCACGTGAGGCTCCCGACTCAGAGGGTAGCCTGCTTCTCACTCTGCCTGCCACTCCCCCTGCTTGTGCTCTTTCTCTCTCAATCTGGTAAATAAATAAATAAATAAACAAACAAACAAACAAATAAATAAAATCTTTAAAAGAATAAAGGGAGTTAAAAATTTTGAGATGATTTTCAATCTGATAAAAGGAACCCAAGTCTTCCTAAATAAGATCCTGGAGCAAATTTGATATCATATCCAAACACTAAAATCCTCACTTATACTCAACTCTAAAAAACTGGACATGGGACAAAGAGTCTTAACAGTCTCTGTGCAGTGGGCAAAGATACACTGACTGCAAGAAGTGGACAGAGGAAAGGTCTGCTGTTACTTGCTGGGAAAGCATCTGATGTTAACTTCTTTATTATAGAATGTTTTTTAATATACAAAAGTAGAAAGATTCCCCACATATCAGTCACTCAGCTTCAACAATTATTAGTTCATCGTCTCATCTATATTCTTATCTACTTCTTCCCTCATATTATTTTTAAATGTATCCTGAACAGCATATAATTTTCTCCATAAATACTTCAGTGTGTATCACTAAAGAAAAAGACTCTTAAAAACTCATCATTCAAACATTTTAACAATAATTCCTGAGGGAGATTTTTAGGAAGATAAAATCAGCACTAATTTTAACCATAGTGAGCATTTCCAGTGTGAAAAGTAAATTTGTACAACTCACTTTTAAGGATATGTTATTAAAAACTGAGAATTGCAACTGACAATCTTCTCAAAGTAGAAAAGACCAAGAATTTCAACATGAAAACACACACACACACACACACACACACACACACACACACACAGCAGTTTGTCATGAAGTATCGAAGCAGGCTCCCCACTGAGCAAAGAGCCCGATGTAGGACTCGATCCCAGGACCCTGAGATCATGACCTGAGCCGAAGGCAGAGGCTTTAACCCATTGAGCCCCCCAGGGGCCCTGCAGCTGTCTTAAAATTATTAAGAGAATGGGTCTATGTCAATACTGGCACTAATATCAGAAGAGGTAACAGAGGCAATATGGTGATGGCATTGGTGTCCCCCTAAAAAATATGGTTATCAAAAGATGAATATAAGATCAAGTGTTTAGTGTTAGAACATTCTTACTCAAATCTGAGGAAGCAGGATTTATTTTATTTGCTTATTATTTATTTTATTATATTTTAATTTTTATTTCACTTCGCAAACATTCATTGAATGTTTATAGTATGTCAGGCACTGCTAGGCTCTAGGGATATAACAATAGGAAAACGCAGACAAAGTCTATTCAATCATGAAGTTAATACTTTAGCTGTTTCCTTATACAATTTATTCAATAGTTTAGGTTAATAACCAATAAGGCTTTTTATCAAATGAATTTTATGTGGAATCCTAATATATAAAATACACTGATATAATATTGACACTTATAAATACTATGTCTAAGTGCATATTTCTATTGTCAATTTAGGATGGCAATCAATAATATCAATGAGATATTTTTGGAGAAAAAAAAGGAAACAGAAATTATGGATGCTGGGGCTTCTATCAGCTCCCAGAATAACTTATTTTGATATTTTATTTTGGTTGCAGCTACTCAGAGAGAGATCTGAATTCTGATACATGCAACAGTCTCAAATGTCAATTCTATATTAAAAAAATGCTGACAATCTGAAGGAATTCTTCAGCTAATTTCTCAACACTCTTGAAAGGGTTTTAGGAAGAAATTCTCATTCCTAATTTTAAAAAATCTGATCAATGCTCACAATGTCATGTAATAGTTCAGAGTTCAGTCTTTGGGGTGCACAACTTGGTCTTTATTCTTGATCTGCCTTGTAGTAAATGTGTAACCTTGGGAAATTTACTCACTTGGGTTGTGGTTGGTGTAAAATGGAGTTGATAATACCAGAGTTATTATAATGATTACATTAAATAATATATGAAATACTGATGTACTACCTGCATCATATTAAGAATTCCATTTAAGCTATTTGGGTTGTAATCATATTTCATAAAATAAAGATCATGAGAGAGGGGAAGCAGTGCTGTTCCAATGGCTGTATTCAGTTCAACTGAATCCTATTTAGTTCAATTTGCCAAATCTTATTGTTTGATGACTGTGCGAGGTGGTGGTGATACAGAATGAAAACACTAAGGAAGTCCATGTTGGGGGGGGGAATTCAATTTAAAAAGTGGGAAGTGAGAGCCATTCCAGGCAAAGGAATGACTTGTGTGAAGACATTACTTGAATGCAGAGATTGCCCAGAAGAACATGATGCAGTTTTTAGTCTGACTCCAATGAAGAATGAGGGCACTTGCAGGGTATGAAAGAAAGCACGATGCTTTGGAGATAAGCAGGGTCAGATCATTCAAGACTTAGAAGCCATGTTAAGGATTTGAAATTTTTATTTTATGGGACATTGGAAATCATTGAGATTTCATAGACAATTGAATGATTTGGCAGCAGCATGACAGTTCGCTTTTAAGGGGGAAAAATGGAAACCAGATAGTCAATTAGGCTGTGGCAGTAATTAAGGAAAGAAATAAAAATATTTTGGCCTAGACAGTAGCAGTAGAACAGGAGAAAATCAGCAGATTTTAGTCATCCTTTGGAGGTAGAATTAACAGGATTTGATGTCTGGTCAAGACAAGTGAAGAATAGAGAGGAATCAGAGATTCTTGGATTTCAGCTAAGATACTGAGCAAATAATTTTACCTTTTCTGAGATTATGGATTGTTAGTGAAACCAGTTTGAAAAGAATTTTATCCTTTGTATGTGTGTACTGGTATGTGCATGTGTACAGTATCACTGAAAGAAAAACTTCAATTTCAAGTAGTTCTGTAAGCTGGTGACCAGTACAGAGAATTGGACTGGGTATGACGATTTAAGATTAGTTAACATAAGGCTGTTGTTAAAGTCTTCAAAATGGTTGAGATCAAACTGAAAGCCTATGTGGAACAAATAAATGACCTATACAGGGCTCTGAGACAAACCCACATTCAAGAAGTGTTATAATGCAGGGGCGCCTGGGTGGCTCAGTGGGTTAAAGCCTCTGCCTTCGGCTCAGGTCATGATCTCAGGGTCCTGGGATCCAGCCCCATGTTGGGCTGTCTGCCTAGTGGGGAGCCTGCTTCCCCCTCTCCCTCTTTCTGCCTCTCGGCCTACTTGTGATCTCTCTCTCTCTCTCTGCCAAATAAATAAAATCTTAAAAAAAAAAAAAGAGAAGTGTTATAATGCAGAAGAAGCTGGCCAAGAAAATTAGAAAGGAATGGCAATAAGAATAAGAAAATTTAAGAGTGGGCATTCACAGAAGCCAAGAGAAAACTGTTTTCCGAGGAACGGTCAGCTAAGAGTAAACTGCTTGCAGGACCTAAACCCATGGACCCTGAAATGTGTCTGCTGGCTCTAATGACCTGGATGCAATTTCAATGAAGTGCTGAAAGCAGAAGCCACATTATGACAGGTTGAATTCTAAATAGAAAGTGATGAGAAGAAGGAAATGGTGCATTTGTGATGTTTTCTGTAGAAAGGGGAAATGTGACATAACTGGAGGGGAGTATAGGGTCAATGGTATTTTTAATATCTTGCTTCACAGGAGAGAGAGCCAGAAGGGCCTGAAACGCTATTGGGAAAGATCTAGTAGAAAAGACAAAGTTGAAGATACAGAAGAGAGTGGAGGATAAGGAAGGCAGCAAGATGCCAGATTAAGCAAGAGAATAGGTGTCCTAGAACATGGGGAAATAGATCGGCTTTAAGTAGCAGGAGGAATCACAGATGCAGATCTAATAAAAAGCCAGGTACAGACATGAAAAGCTTATTGTGAGGGAATGTTGGGGCTTTATTTTCTCAGTAAAGGAGAAGATAAGGTCAGCTGCTGAGAAGGAGGGTACACAGAGGATAATTGGATAAATGGATTCAATGTTAAAAAAGAATGCCCTACATTTGAAATTGTAGCCACAGAGAATAAAAAGTTGCTGAAGAGAGTAGCCTTAAAAACAAGATAATATAGCACAAGTTAATGTGCTATTTGTCTCTAGTGTTTTAATATTTGGTATACATCCTAACATATTTGAAACTGAGCATTGTTTCATTATTACTTATTTATTTAAATTAGTTAAGAATACTTTTTTTTTTAAAGGGGAATGACAAAGCCTGTTTCACAACCGCATAAAAAACTTGCCTCATGGAGATGTCGAGTATAAGTATTTGTTCTAAAAGTACCTCTCTAAATCTAGTATAATTTTCACATCTATCTTGCCTCTTCATCTGAAGATGACCCATTATTTTTCAATATATTTTCAAATTGTCAAATATGATGCATTTTTGTTTGAAATATCATGATTTTAAATGTGAATTTTAAGGACCGTGTTCAGCTGTTAGGCAGTTATCTAACTTGTTATTGTGCTTTTAATTTCAGATTTACTCATAAGAGGTAATAAGCATCAGAACATTTTATATATAATATTTAAGAGAATGTCAAATATATTATTTGGAGAATATCAAATATACCCTATAGCTAAAGATTATTTATCTCTTTATTTGGTAGAGTTTGGTAATTTCCAAAGATATCAAGATTTCTTAATAAGGTCTTGATTTATTAAAACTTGGATACATCAGCAAGAAATATTTTTTGTTGCCTGCTAATTCAGAGGAAAACAATAATCTTGAGTTTCCGTGGGTTGCTGTCACTAACAGAAGGAACATCTTTAAAACTTTAAAAAGATACTGCTGGGGCACCTGGATGGCTCAGTGGGTTAAAGCCTCTGCCTTCAGCTCTGGTCATGATCCCAGGGTCCTGGGATCGAGCCCCGCATCGGGCTCTCGGCTCAGCAGGGAGCCTGCTTCTCCCTCTCTCTCTGCCTGCCTC
Source organism: Procyon lotor (assembly GCA_028646535.1). Lineage (NCBI taxonomy): Eukaryota > Metazoa > Chordata > Mammalia > Carnivora > Procyonidae > Procyon > Procyon lotor. The sequence goes on along the minus strand of CM053604.1, from coordinate 129,760,227 downwards.
TCTGCCTACTTGTGATCTCTCTCTTTCTATCAAATAAATAAATAAAACCTTTAAAATAAATAAAAAGATACTGCTTGGAAAGCTTGGCTAAGGAAGATTACTAAAAGATATTAGTTTCTGTGTCAGGGAAAGATTGTGTCTAAAAAGAAAAAAAAAGTACTTTTATTTAGAAAGACAATTACATTGAATGACCAAGGTTTTGTCTGCAAAGTTTACAGATTCTTTTCCTGAACTGATAACTCTGGGTGACCAATATTTCCAGCAGTTCCTTGATACTAGCCTTAAGTGAGAAAAATGCAATATATGTGATATATGGCTAGAGATTATTAACAACCTTAAATGACCTTAAAGAAAACTTTCTGAAATAGATCCAAGACCCCTTTTCAAAGAGGGCTTATCAGCAAGTGTAGCTGAAGAGACAGTGGTTCTGTGGTGCATTTTGATAAGCAACACCCCTTGTTTAGAAAGCTTCATGGGAGTGTTGCCAGGAATACAATTTTAGATTAATTTCAGACTCTGTGTTAAGGCTTGTAGCTTTTTGGTCAATGAGTCCTCAGTTAAAATGCAGTGTCTTGGAGCAAAACCTTGTTGATCACCACCACCCCACAGCCAACTTCAATCCTGTTAACAAATACTGTCTCCTTAAGATTCAGTTTACTGTCTACATCACTGCGAAATCTCTCCTTTAAAAATTCTTCCCATTTAGAATCTAGTTCTCTCTGTATTTCTTTAAATCACTTAAGAGTATATATTCCTAGCATAGCTCTTTAAAAAGGAAATTGTTTAAATTACCTTTATCCCACAGAATCAAGCATTTTTCCTGTATAGAGCAATAATATATTTGTATATTTAGAAAAAAGGAGGTGGTGGAAAGAAAATTTACTGACCACCTTATTTTTTCTTCTGGCACGATACAAAGCTTTTGAAATGTAATGCCATTTAAAGTTACATGCTAATTACCTAGGAGACGTTTTCAGCTTTGCTATCTGGGAGTTAAAATTGAGTTTTAAATAAGCTAAACAGAATAGTCAAGATTATGATTAATTGAGTCAGGACAAATTTGGGTCTGTGTTCCAAACTCTAAATGACATTTTCTTTTGACAAAATGATATTGAGATAATTAACCAACTCTCTTCTCAGTATATTTTCCTTACACTTTCATCCAACACCATGCATGGAGCCACTCCATAGCCAGGCAGCTGGAAAGCGACTACCACATGAAGACATAACATCCAGATGACTCTTAAGAAAATCCAGCAAAAGGGAAGGAAAGCAATCAAAATTGAGGCATAACAGGTTTTTATACAACATATTGAGCATGTTTACATACAGAAGAGTAAAAACTAGAGAACAAGGAAAGGCTAAAATATAGGCATAGATGAGACAGGCAACAATAAGGCAAATCTATGAAGAAGCTGGAAGAAAAAAGACCCAAAGAAGGGTTGCAAGAACCGTTGGTCAAGGGGCAGGATGGTTGTTTGGGGGAAGCTTTGTTACAGATGGAAAGGTGTTACTCCAACTGTACACTTTTCATCATTGAAGACAGGAAGCATAATCAACAGAAAAACTAGTCTTACTGGCAGGTGGTTAACAATCAACCTTCCAGTTCAATTCATGGACTGTACACTTACATGAGGCCACCAGACTCTCTCATGCCCCCTCTCTGCTCCACCACATCTCTTGGTCCTTGTAACCCATGACCCTTCACCCCCACATCCCCTAATGGACATAGTCTCCTGGAGGGTTTAACCGCAACTTTCTACACTATTTAATTCTACCATCAAGCAGAAAGGTGGAGCTTCAGATCCTGAAAGTGGAAGAGGGATGGTAGGAAAATGCCTTTAATACTTTGTTTTCCAAATATTGTACAGACAGACTAATCACTTAAGGATCTTGTTAAAATGAAGATTCTGATTCAGTGGGTCTGAAGTGGACCTATGAGCCTTTCTAATAAGCATTCATGTAATATCATGGTCTGAAAACCACATTTTGAGTAGCAAGACTCTGGAGTTTCAATCTAAGGAAAAAAACTTAAGGTTCTGTTTCTGAGTCAAAATATTATACTAACATATGTTTTCTCTTTAAGTTGATCTTGTGGAGGTGACTGTACCTCTGGGCACCTAAAGAATTTCTAAGAATTCTATAAAACATAATTGGGTCATAAAAAACTTAGTGTGTTTATCTTTGTGGTTATAACTAAGAAATATTTGAATCAGCGTATAATTTCTTTGAAACTTGGGCTCTCCTATTATGCCTGCATTTTTAAAGTATAATTTTATTTCTAATTGGAAAATTTGGTAGAAACGTACAAAACAAAACTTTGAAAGATACTCTGTATTCCCAATTCCTTCTTAAACAGTTATTATAATACTCACTTCCAGCATGCATATTTAAGCATTTAGTCTAGAAAATTTTATATATAAAGTACATAGTATTCACTATAGGAATAAAATACTTTACCAAATAAATGATTTTCTTAGAAGTTAGCTAAAAAAGTAAATTTCTATCCTTTGCATTCCTGGATGTAAGTTCTATTTTCCTTTTGAACTTTATTATTAAATTTTTATTGTACAGATCTTCTTCAACTTATGACGAAGTTACATTGTGGTAACCCACTAATAAGTTAGAAATATCCTAGGTCAAATGCATTTAATACATCTAACCCACCAAACATCATAGCTTAGCCTTACCTACCTTAAACATGCTCAGGACACTTACATTATTCTTGACTTGGGCAAATCATTTAACACAAAACCTTTTATTCATCAAGCATTAAATAGCTCATGTAACTGAATACTATACTAAAAGTGGAAAAGCAAACAGGTGTATGGACACAGAATGGCTCTAAGGTATCAGTTATTCACTCTCATGATCATGTGGCTTACTAGAAGCTGTGACTCACTGCAGCTGCCCAACCTCAGAAGAGAGTATCACTTTGCATATTAGGAAAAGATCAAAATTCAAAATGTTGAAGTACTTTTTCTACTGATTGCACATCATTTTTGCACCTTCATAAAGTCAAAATTTGTAAGTCAACCCATCATAAGTTGGGGACCATCTGTACCTGATGATACAGAAAATATTTTCAGTAATATGTCTAATGAAAAAATGATAACTCTGTGTAGTAGCAAGACTGTTTAATTCATAATAAAGAGACTTAAGTCTAAATTCCATCTCTGTCATTGTTTGCTATAAGACTTTGGGAAATAACCTATCTTGGCTTCAATTCTTTCATGTATAAAGCAACAGTTTTGGGATACATGATTCCTTCTGCTATGATAATTCTGTGATTATTTAAATATCAAAAAGAATTCTCAAAGCATATCCAATTTGTTTCCATTTGAAACTGTAGTTTGACAATATAATGTAAAATCACCATAACCTCTTAAAATAAAACAGTTTTCAATCTTCCCAAATTTTCTCCAGCAAGGTAACTCTGTCTAATGACTTCTGAGCAGTTTATTGGAGCCAATTCTTTTATAGGTTGATCCTTATAAGAAGCAGTTATAATAGAAATCGCAAATTCCTAGGTGTGAAATAGAACAGTAAATGAGTAAATATAAAGAAAATAATGGTTAGATTCAATGAAGAGTAAATTAACAAATAGTAAAGGTTTGCTGATAGGTTTTTTACAACTCTTTCAAGGATCTCTTCTGTATTTTTAACAAATCATAAGGTGATTTTTGATGCATAAAGAATTTGTTAAATAGGGGTACCTGGGTGGCTCAGATGGTTAAGCATCTGCTTTCCGCTCAGATCATGATCCCAGAGGCCGAGATTGAGCCTTTTGTGGCACAGGGAACCTGCTTCTCCCTTTCCTTCTACTATTCCCCCTGTTTGTGTTTTCTTGCTCTCTCTGTCAAATAAATAACTAAATCTTTAAAAAAAATTGTAAGTATTAAATATATGCCTGTTATATCCCAATAAAATGAGGCAAATTCTTTATGCATCAGTATCACCTGAAACAGAAATCAGACTCCAGACTCCACCCTATGGACTGGAACCCAGTAGTTTGGGAGATCCTTTGGCCATTCAGATATGCAACAAAGTTTGAAAAACTTTCTGACACATTAAGTTGTCATCAGCTTGACCATCTTTCACAAGATTCTTTCTCCACAGTGTGTGGTCGAAGTGTCAACAGGTTGCTGTTTCAAATCTTCTCATGAAACAGAACATATTTCCATTTGGGCTCAGTGACTAGTTATGTCAGGGTTTCAGGATTAATCAAAGAATCTCTGGGCACATGATAAGTTACTTTCCTAAAATCCTCATTTTGCTTTAAGCCTAAGAATCACTCTTAGGTGATTATTTTTAGAAACTCTCTAGGATTAAAATACATAAGAATATCACGAAAAGGGGCAAGTACCACAGTCTAAGTTATCATCTTCCTGGTTTATGAAGACAAACTCATAGCATGATGAGAAAATGCTAGCAGAATTTATGAAAAATTCCTCCACCCCTAAAAGCTAAAATAAAGCATATTTCTATATAGCCTATATATATCTATAAATGCTTTCATCAGGAGTTATAGGCTTTACAGGATGAGTCATGTTTCATTCTGGCTTTGGTAAACATCTGCATAAGTTCAAGTAAACTGCTTGTCTTAAAGTTGTATTGGCTTACAAATATATTTACAAAGGTAACTATTTTAAATACTTTTGTGAAATATATATTCTATATTATATAACAAAGCCATTTGTTTTCCATAATTTTTAATTTTTATATGTTATTAATTTTGTGTGTTTCAAGAAGAAATAAATCCATTTGTAGATGAGTATATTGGATGATATATCCAGTTTTAAAGTAAATCTTAGTTAGATCTCCCAAGCAACTAATAAAGTCAGGTCAACTGAAAAGCTGTAAGATAACTAAAGATGAAAATTGCTTAAGTATATTATATAAGGTATTGTAACTTAATAGAAACATATTGACTGACCACATTCTTAGAATTCAATTTCATAATCAATTTACAATGAATAGGTTTTCAAGACTATGCACCTCAATATTTTCAGCACAGAATGGGCAACTTTTGATGAAAAAAAATCCACTTACAAGTAAATCATCATGCTAAAATGCCTATTTTGATGCAAATTTTTCTAATATTTATGTTTGGCATCTACAATGACACTAAAAAAACATTTAAAATATAATGCACATTTTCAAGGCTTATTATAAAAATATAAACCTTCTTATTCTGGCATAAATAAAATTGGATGAGGCGATGAAAGTTGGAGCTAGTTGGAATTCCATTTCTTCTCTCACTCTCATTAGCAGGACCCATTAGGAGCTAAACATCTACCTCATCCCTTTACCTTTGGGCTTTCAAGGAGATTGCAACAAGTAGTCTACCTGTTAAAAAAAAAAAAAGATTAAATAGAATCCAGACTTTCATAATGCAATATCCAAAATGTGCAAGGCATAACTGAAAATCATTCATCATATCAAGAAGCCAGAAGGTAACAACTTGAATGAAAAAAGACCATCAATAGATGCTAACATCAGGATGAATCACAAGTTGAAATAACCTGACAAAGACTTGAAAGCAGACTCCGTAAAAATGTTTCAACTAGTAATAAAGCATTCTCATGAAACAAATAAAAAATAGAAAACCTCAGCAAAGAAATGGAAGTTATAAAAAAATAATCAAATGGAAATTAGAGACCTGGAAAAAATATAACAACGAAACTTCAAAACTCACAGGATGGGCTTAATAGTAGAGTGGAGATGTCAGGGAATAGAATCAGTGAACTTGAAGACAATTCAATTTCAACAGCAGAGAGAAAATACACTACAACAAATAAGAAATGAAACATAGGGACTCAGGGAACTATGGGAGAATGACAAAAAAGCTAAAGTTCATATCATCAGAGTCCCAGAAATAGAAGAAAGAGAGAGCAGAACAAAAATAACATATTAAAAGAAATAATGGCCAAAAATTCACAAATTTGTCAAACAATGTAAACCCATAGATTTAAAAAGTTGAGTAAAACTCAAATATGATAAATCCAAAGAAGCCAGTGCCAAAACGCATTATTATTGAGCTTTGACAACTAAAGACAAAGTCCTGAAAGCAGCAGGTGAGAAAGACATGTGCCTTACAAGAGAATACCAGTTCAAGTTTTTTTCTGAAGCCATGGAGGGCAGAAGGAAGTAACACAACATTTTTAAGATACTAAAAGAAAATAACTGTCATCAAAAATTTTATATCTACTGAAATGAATAGTATGCTATATGTTAACTAACTGGTATTTAAATAAAACTTGAAACAAAAAAAATTATATTTCTAGTGATCAATCCCATTTACAATAGCACCAAAAACAATAAAATACTCAGGAATAAATTTAATCAAAGAAGTGAAAGGTCTGTAAACTGAAAATTTTGTTAAGACATGGATTAAAGAAATCGAAGACAAATAAATGAAATGATATCCCATGTTCTTGGATTAGAATAATTAATATTATTAAAATGACCTTACTACCTGAAGCCATCAACAAATTCAGTGCAATCCCTATCAAAAATCTAATTCCATTTTTCACAAAAATTTTAAAAAAATCCTAAAATTTGTAAGGAACTACAAAAGACACTGGAAGAGCCAAAATGATCTTGAGCATGAAGAACAAATCTGGAGACATAATGTATTGACACAGATGTATATGGTCTCGGCATATAGATCTTCCTTTTTTGTTTGTTTGTTTTAAGATTTTATTTACTTATTTGAGAGAGAGAGAGAGAGTGAGAGAGAGGATGAGCTAGGGGAGAGGCAGATGAAGAGGAAAAGGCAGAGTCCCCACTGAGCAGGAAGCCTGACGGAGGACTCCATCCCAGGACCCTGAAATCATGACCTGAACAAAAGGTAGGCACTTATCCGACTGAGCCACTCAGGTGCCCCTGGGCATATAGATTTTGTGGCCATAGGCTACATAAGTAAACATGATTCAGATGTGGCAAATAATATTTTAATTTACCTTACTTTTTCAAGTCAAACTATTATCTCAAAACAAATATAAGACTACTATAGTTTACTTGAGAAGGCTATCTTACCATATTATCTCAATACAATGGCACATCTAGACAAATATACAATTGTAGCTTTAAAAGAAACACCAGTTATTAAAGAATTAGCATCTTAAAAC
>CM053604.1:129737080-129752594 GCA_028646535.1 Procyon lotor | reverse complement strand
ATACTGGGTGTATAACACCCAGTGTTCATAACAACATGTGCCCTCCTTAATATCAATGACCCAGTTACCCATCCCTCAATTTAGTCATTTCTTAAATCACAACATTAAAACCATGAATGAAAACACTTCAGCTTATCTAGTTGACTCTTCACTCAAAGGATGACAAAAAGATTGAAGTAGCCTTTAATAAGCTGAGCTTTGAGACAAGACACACTCTTTATCCTGAAGCACTATTAGTGTGTGTTACGCTATGTATTTTAAAGAATGGGAAAGCCTGGGATTTTAAACACAACGACTTCCAGAAATCAAGTTAGCTTAATGAGGAAAAATTAGCTTTATTAAAGACATAAACAATATTGAGCACTATATGGCACAGATACCATACTCATATGGTATGAGTACCATACCAACTAACATGGTATTCCAGAAAAACCCAACATGTTTTGGCATCAATTAAACGTTAGCATCATACGTTATAAACTGAAACTCAGGCAGAGGTTAAGCCGCTTGCCCGAGACCACAACAGGATTCCTGTTACCTTCAGGGGCAGCATGATCTTTCTATTCTCTTAGTCCAATCATACTCAAAATTAATATTCTCTGAGGTACAGATTTAGTGGAAAAAGCATATAAGTATTTATGAAATAGCAGCAAACTAAATGTTACAGAAAGTCTAGATAACGTTTAAATGCCTAAAATTTCCACCTACACAGATGGAATGAAGACCCAAAAAACGCTACCTGGATCCCCAAAATGAAAGACTACAATTAAACATTAGAGGGCGTAAAAGGTTCCTCAATCACATTACCATAATGTGGCGTTTAAATGACTTGTGTGGGAAGAGTTAATCCAAAGCTGATAAAACTGTCCTGGGAATGACTATTTATTAAAATTCTTATTTACTTACTAGATTAATCACAGGAAAAATTAATTGGCCATTAGCCTTAAAGTAAAATCTATGGAAGCAAAATATCTTATTAAATATTTAACAGGGACATAGTACACATATTGCTTAATTTAAATAATCTAATTATAGCAAGCTAATCCACTTAGCTCATCATAAAACTTAAAGCTATTTGTCTGAATTCAGCTCGTCCTGACTTGGGTTCCTGTTTTATTCTTTCCAAGCAATGTTTCTCCTTAAATAATTTTCCAATAATATTAACAGTATAGGACCATGAGTTCTTAGGAGCTAACAAAAGGTAAAAAAATAAAAAATACCTTTCTAGGATGCTGTAAAATACAGCAGTCAGAAAATATTTAAAAGAAAGAATATAGATAGCATGCCTCTGCAGCAGACCCCACCATATTGGAGTCAAATAAGCAGTGGAAGAATAGTGGGGTTGAGGTAGATGTGATGGAGCCCAAAGGTTTTATTCTAGAGTACCCAAATTTGACTGTGGCACTCTAGTTTTTCTACATTTATACTTTATATAAATGACAGAATTTCCTAAGATGTGAGATGCTCCACGAAGAATAGAAGATATACCAAGAGAGTATAGCACCCTTACATAAGACCATGGAATAGCACAGTTCGGCATTATTTTTTTTTATTAACATATAATGTATTATTTGCCCCAGGGTACATGTCTGTGAATCGTCAGGCTTACACAACAGTTCGGCATTATTAACAGGTAAACAGACCTTAAATCTATGCCAGAATGAGTCAAAATTTCCCATCAGGGTTCTTTAAGCTCAGGATTACACACTGCTCTGTGCACATGCTCCGACTATATATATATTTGTTTTGTGAGACTACTTGTGCTTTTGATTGGCACATCGTGTAATTTTTAATATGTGAAATTAATACAGATACTTAAAGGACACCGCACACATCCGAGGAATCCTCCAAAGTCCCCAGATGTCTCACAAATGAACTCAATAATCTATACACAGGCACATTCTATCCATACCTTTAACAACAGGAGAAAATGGTATTCTGTACAGAATAACATCAGCTTTAAGAGGCAGTTTTAATTAAATGCCAGAGGAAACAATGATTGCATCAGAATGGGCAAGTAATGCCCAACAAAAATTCTATTGTTAAAGAGGAAACAAGTTTAAGGACATTTAAGTCTAAGCCCAGATAGAAATCTTTCAAAATCTTATCTATTTTATTCTGCTTGAAGTGTAAATACTACCAGCCTGTGGTCTTAAACTTAGGCTGTACAAACTCAAAAGGAAAAATAAAAGAGCACAGTAAGAATTATCTTAAATGAAACACACAAAGTTATAATCAGGATGAAGTAAGAAAAGCAAAAATATTACAATGAAAAACTTACTCATTACTTGTTGTTACTGGTCCTGTGAGATGGGTAATATGTACATTAATTTTCAAGTAGATTAATTTGTCTTGTAATAACATATCCTATTCATCATTGTTCAACTAATCCAGAATCCTACAGTTAAATCTTAACAGCACATTCCTTTGGAATAGCTGCACACACTTCCTACCTGTGAAGTGGTCAGTCTCAATAATATAGTTTACAGAAGGTAGTTTGAGGTCAAAGGTGCCCATGTATCCTTACCCTTACACAGAAACTGGGCATTAGGGGTCCTGTCTCCCTTGATGAATGGTTCTGAAGTCCTTAAGAAAGATTTTGCTAGGTCATAAAGCAGACTAGAGGCACATTTAGTTTTTTAAATGATTTGCATACATTATAAAGAGACAGAGAGAGGATTTTACAAGTGTTCTAAAGTAAATGCTATAAGAAAAGGAAGTGGAGGGAAGTCTCTTCCCTATTTTCATCAGGGAGAATTATTTTATTTTACACTTGTATTTGCCCTTACAATCAATCCCCAGCATACAACACTTGGTTTAGAGCTTTACACCCACAATTCAAATTACATCTTCTAAAGTAAGATTTTAGTCCATTATTTATACCTTGTGCCTTGTAAATATGTATTCACACAGACAACACAGAGACTTTAGACATGTGACCCTGATACCCATATAAGTTTAATGATTCAATTTATAGTTATTTATTTTCATTTTCTTTCTTTCTTTTTTTTTTTTTTGAACGGATCTTGCTAAATGAGAACTGGCATAGATTATCATCTGAGGAGTGTGCTGGGAATGAGGGTTCTGGGAAAGAAAAGAAAGATGAATTTTTTTTAAATGGTTATAATGTCATTTTCAAACTATGCATTTTGGGTTAATTCAATAACTTATTTCCCATATCTCAAATTTATGAGCAACTTGAAAAATAATTCCATTAACATGAAATTTTGTTTCGAACAGAGTTCCTAACAGAATACTCCAGTGCTATCAGTTAATTCACAATAACGTAGATGTAATTATTGGGATTTTCAATACCGAGGCAGAGTGACCATCCAGGTTTCAATACTTCATAGATTCACTCCTTTGCTTTATATGGAGTAATAACTTGACGTGCCCTTTGGAATTTGAATCGTTCCATCCAAAACCCACCTCTGCCTAGACCAGGATTATTTTAAACAACGACACTAAACAGAGACTTTGGCAAGATGAATGTATGACTGTAGACGTTACTCAGAGATAAAGATATCGCCAGAGATTTCAGTATTGATGCAGAAAGTTCAATTCATTTTTTCTGACCTATCAAAACTGTAATCTTTATAATTATTCCACCTTTAAAATTCTCCTGGATGTAAAGTTATTTTCATCCAGTAATGAAGTTATTCCCAGAGCAGGTCATGGAATCTAAAATTCTCTGCTGCCTGGTCAACTTTAGTTTCCATTTGTTATCTAGAATCTCCTCTAATTCAGAATTAGAGTCCCTATCCATACTGTATATTTTTCAATATATTTGAACTGTAAGGAAAAAGCTGTGAGCCTGGCCTTCGAGAGCTTCGATTCTAACAATAACAGCCTCATAGAGAACAAGGTAAGTGTAGTATTATCTGCAAGGCAAGGCAGAGGCAAGGTGAACACTTAAGTTAAGGTTCAAATGAAAGTCTGAGCCAGACAGTGGAGGGACTTGGTAACACAGTGAAAGTTCAGCACAGGGAGACAAATTCAGGGCTGTGCTTTAAAAATCACTTTATCAGCAAGTCTTGTTGATTCTTCATCCAAAAGAACTCTAAATGCTCCCTCTGTTATCCCCACCACTATCACCTTGCCAAGCCAAATCTCCACCCTGGATGACTCTGACAGATTCCTGGCCAACCACTGCTTCGCCTTTTGCTCTTGCATAATCCTTTCTCCACACAGCAGCCAGAATCCTTCCCCATCTTTCTATGTGTGTCTCTGCTGAAAGCAATCCAGTAACTTCCCCTTGCACTTAAAACCTAAGCCTTCTTCCTGGCCCCCAAGCCACTGCATTATCCAGCTCCTCATTCAGCTCTAACATCATCTTCCTCCACTTTCCTCACGATTAGTCAAGAGCCTTCTGGTTCCTCACACATGCCAAGCTTTGTTATTCTCTAGGGCCTTTGCACGAGCTGTCTGCTTTTCAACACTTCCTGCAGAGCATGGCTGGATTCTATTCTTTGAGATCTCAGCTTAACTATGGTCCCCTGAGAAGCCTTCTCTACTCGCCTGCCTAGAATAGTCACTATCTCTTGCGATCACCTATTTTAAGTCTCTGCATGGCTATTGTATTTTTTAGTTTGGTGGTTAAATGATAAAACCTATGGGTAAAACGCAAGCTCCACAAAAGCAAAGTCATGGTCTGTCTTGTTCTATACTGTTTCTCTAGCATCAGTAAAATGCTCAGTATATAGTATATGCCCAATAAACATTTGCTGAATGAGTGAACAAATGAATAGGATTTTTTGAAGATCTTGTTTGTTTCTCTTTTTGTTTGTTTGTTTTTTAAACTATAGGTAGAGAAGCAATTGTACAATTACTGATGTAGTCCTGGAAGAAGTAATAAAAATTTAAACAAGAATTAGGGTAGGGACACCCAGGTGACTCAGTCAGTTAAGCACCTGCCTTCTGTTCAGGGTCCTGAGATCAAGTCTCATGTTGGGCTCCCTGCTCAGTGGGGAGCCTTCCTCTCCCTCTGCTTGCTGCTCCCCATGCTTGTGCTCTCTCTTTTTTTCTCTCTCTCTCTGACAAATAAATAAAATCTTTATAAAAAGTAAATTTAAAAAAAGAATTAGAGTAAACATAAAATGAAAAGGATACATGTGAGGTGTTTGTTTATTTTGTATGAACAACAGTACAGGGAAACATTTTTGTGTGGGGTTGAAGGCCTTGCTTTATTGGATATATCTTAATCAGAATGGTATAGAAGCCACATCATATTGCAGAATGTAGAAAATGATGAAACAGTATTGCATACAGTAAATAGTTGATCACTGGGGGTCTCAGAGACTGTATTTTCAGCAGACTGAGGAATAATCAGAACTGACACATAAACCTAGACACCCAAATATGACCTGGCCTGCAGTCTTTACTTATATATTTTAAAAATCATCCCTGACCACAAACATGATTTCTATTGATGGAAAAATATTTGGGAAAAAATAAAATAGAAGCAATAAGTATATAATAATCCTTTGTGAAAAAGCATGGTGAGGAAATAATAGATTTACAGCAGTATTTCTTATTAAATATTATTTGCATCAGAGAGAGGACTTTTAAACAATTATAAGATGTAGATATGCCAAGTTGTAATTGTCTTATTTCCCTACATTTAAACTGAACTTAGTTTATACACCCTGATTTCTACTGATAGAGAAAAGCTGATCTTGTCAATCCAAAATAACCCACTTATTTCTGTTTAAAAATTGTCAACTGGAGAGGCCTGGGTGGCTCAGATGGTTAAGCGTCTGCTTTTGGCTCAGGTCATGATCCCAGAGTCCTGGGATTGAGCCCTGCATTGAGGATCCCCACTAAGCAGGAGTCTGCTTCTCCCTCTCCCTCTGCCTTTCCCTCTGCTTGTGCTCTCTCTGTCTCTCTCTTTCTCTCAATGAATAAAAAAAAATCTTTAAAAAATATAATAAAATAGTTAACTTGGGTTTTAATCTATTAAAATTTTCCCGTCTCCCCAAAATTTATTCCTTCTTGTTTTGCTGCCATTCTGTGTGGCATTTCTGGTCCTCATCCTCTACCTCCCCTACTGGCCCATGGGGCAAAGTTGTGCTTCCCTCTGAGGTCTTCTGCAATGTAACACTGAATAACCTGTGGTCTTGAAAGTCACTTAGTTGGGGTTCTTCCAAATCTAGGCCTCTTTTTGGTTACTTATGGTGTCTTATCGTAGGTTGCCTAGAAACGAACTCTGGGACTGATTTGCATTCAGTTTTTTGGGGGATGGCCTCAGGACCAACCCCCCTGTGGTAGTAAAGGGAGTTAGGATTTAACATTGGGTAATGACTACAGCAGAAGGGTCAGGGGAGTTCTGAAGCTGTCCTCGGAGTTAACCCCTTTTGAGGCAAGAGAGACGGGACTTTAGAACCTGCACCTCCATTGGCTGATCATTGGAATCAAGTTGGGTCCAGTGCAACTCTGGAGAGTGGTGAGCGAGAAGAGCCATCAACCACCACTACTGCCACCGCTGGAGAAATGAGTCACTTCTGCAAGGCAATTCAGTATCCGTTACAGTTGGTCTCATTGTATTGAAACTGTGCCTCCTCCACACACTACCCTCAACAACTCAGAGGCTAGGTATTCTTAGCTCTCAGATTTACAATTAACATGGATTCTATCTACAGATATGTGTGTGTATGTGTGTGTGTATATATATATATATTTATACACACACACATTAAGTCTTGTCTACTAACACTGCAAAATACATGCAGATAAATTTAATGTTTGCTTCTATGTGCCCAGTACTTTTGCGCCTTTTTCTGCCATAGCTCTTTACTAAAATTTTAACCTGATAAATGTTGAACTCCTATAAATATTAGTTATATAAATGCTATTTAGTGGTTTCACAGCATTTAAGTTACCTGATGTATTTGTTTAGACTACACATACCTGAATCCCAAACTAGACCTGCTGAGCAGAATTTCCAGGGGCATTCCTAGAAGTACATATGTATTTATAACAGCTCGACATTTAAGCTAAGTGCAGCATTCACCTAAAAAAATTTCCTTTGGGTTTCAACTTTCATAATTTCTCACATATTGGAAATTATTACCAAGGTCCCCTTTTTTATGATGCTTTCCTCCAAACATTTTGGAAAACTTTTTGTTTTCTTAGTAAATTTTCTATTTCTTGTTCTCATTCAAAAGATAAAAAAAGGGCCACCTGGATGGCTCAGTGGGTTAAAGCCTCTGTCTTTGGCTCAGGTCATGATCTCAGGGTCCAGGGATCGAGACCCACATCGGGCTCTCAACTCAGCAGGGAGCCTGCTTCCCTTTCTCTCTGACTGCCTCTCTGCCTACTTGTGATCTCTCTCTCTCTCTCTGTCAAATAAATAAAATCTTTTTAAAAAGATAAAAGAAATTACACAAGGAAAATAGCACAAGGTAGCAGCAAGGCGGTTCTTCAAATAATTAAAATTAGAATTGGTGTGTAATCAAGAAATTCCACTTCTCAGTATATTTCCAAAGCAATTGAAAGCAAGGTCTCAAAGATCATGTTCATAGTGGTGTTATTCACAATAGCCAAGATGTGGAAGCAGCCCAAGTGTCCATTGACATAAAAATGGATAAGCAAAATGTGCTATATACAGACAATGTAATATTATTCAACCTTAAAAAAGGACATTATGACACATGCTACAACATAAATGAACCTTGAGGACATCATGCTAAGTAAATAAGCCAGTCAAAAAAAAAAGACTATATGATTCCATTAACACAAAGTATCTAGAATAGTTAAACTTGCAGACACAGAAGGTAGAATGATGATCATCAGGGGCCGAGGAGAGGGGAAATGGGGGCTTATTGTTTAATAGAGTTTCAGTTTTCCAAGATTAAGGGGTTCTGGAAGTTGGCTACACAACAATGCAAATATACCTGTGTAGTACTTCAGCACTGCACACTTAAAAGTGGTTAAGAGGGCACATTGTATGTTATGTGTATTTTACCGAAATTAACATTTAAAAGAAAATTACATTAGAAGTGTACCACCCACATCTAAGTTTGGGGACTGAAATCCATTTCAGATGTCTATACAGTGGCTGATAGGGGATAGAAGGAGTTTAATCCATGCTTCCAGACTAGAGACATCACAAGGGCAATATAGGGCCAAGGGGCAAAATTAAGAGTTTGACTAATACTTTGACTTCTTAAGAATCACCAGTCATCTATTAATAGAATCATATAGAGCCTGTGCTTGCAGAAACATAGAGGTTATATGCTGTTTATTTAACCTATTAAAAACTGGGAAAATAACTGTAAAATGACTTCATGGAGTCCCTATTTATTCTCTATCAATAGCTTTCACTGCCAAGAGGTGCTTTTACTAACCAGCTCAACCTGGAGTTTAAAAAGAAAAATCTTCCACCTTTTTAGTTGGTAGAATATATCCCTTCTTTTCCTTCTTAATTTTTGGGGCGGTGTTTCAGAAATGTCTGAAAATTAACAAATCAAAGTGATGATGTTGAAGGAGAAATTCCTGGATAATCATTTAGCCTTAAATGAGATGCATGAGTCTGATTTTAATGAATTCTTAAGCATCTTTTGTTTTTGAGGAAAGTAGTGTATATTGTATATTGGAGACTCATTCTTTTCTAACGTGTACTAGATCTCTTCTCATATATAATGCAAGATTTTCCTCATTTTATTAAAGTATGGAGAATGGTGAAGATGATGATGGTAGGTTTATGTGCTATTTCTGCAGGGTCTAAAGCTCTTTCTGTTTCTCTTTGTGTATATATGTGCATGTGTGTCTGTCTCCCTCCCTCTAATTACAATGATTCAGTTTATCCTCAGGACATCCTTTTGATTCTTTGGTCTCAGATTTTCATGTCAGATATTTATCCATAAGATATATTTTTTTAATTGAGAACTCATTATATCTTCTAAAAGGTAAAATTTCAAAGTAATTGCTAGACAACTTCTGAAGTCTTTTGAAAGAGACTTAAATATCCATATATAGACAAATAAATGCAATTACTTTTCAAGAAGATAATACGATAGATTAAGTAATTAAGGGGCATTCATTCTGGTATGTTAATAGGGTTTCAAAATGTTATTGCATTATTATAGAAGTGAGTTTGAGTGTCACAAAATAAAACAAAAGCACATGGTCTCCATTCTCCAAACTATTTTCCTGTCTGCAAACTGATGATGCTATTAGTGAAAGGCCATTGAGAAGCATTTACAATATGTGGAGAAGAGCCTATAATTTCAACTAAAACCTGGCACTGATTATGGTGAAATATAAGTACATTGTCAGGACCTGTCACAACTTCAGTGTCATGTTTTCAGCTATGTACTTTAGGACACACACACATTTCTCCAACTCCTACACACAAAAAAGTAAGAAAAAAAAAGATAATGGCCACTTTTCTGGTAACTGTGATAAATAAGCATGTCTGATACAGGTTCTAGCAAAAGCAAGAAAGCAACAGAGCTCAAAATAAAGTCCTATACAACTACCTTCCCTAACTGGTAATGGGTAATTGACCAATCTCTTATCCATTAATGTGAAAAATTTATTACCTGACAATACTTGGATCATCTCACAAGAGAATGGATTAACCATTCATGAATGATTTTTTTTCTCTTCTATCTCTTTCTCTTCACCCTCCACTGCCTCGTTCTCTTTTTTGTTTTTGTTGTTATCCGTAGTTACCTATAAATTCCATAGTCTCTTCCTTTGCAAAGATATTTGAGGTCTCTATCTTTTAATTGGAATAGTGTAGCTATATTTAATTTTATAAGAAATATTGGGAAATAAATTAACTAAATTGATTTGGGTTTCTTGCCAATCCTAAATACTCAGATATCTCTACTGTTATTTGCCTCTGTTTTTTTTTTAAGTTGGTGAGGGGATTTTATATTTCAGATGGTTCAGTTCTTGATGACCTATCAAAGAAACTACTGAATCGATTAACTTAAAAAAGTCACATCTAGAAAATAGAAACAATTCTAATAGTCCTCTTAAATTATGATGTTATCACAAGAACATCAAGGGTAAGACTTCTCCTTGAACCAAACATTTCAATGAAGATATTAGCAAATAATTATAGTATAAACTCATAAAGACTTAAATTATAACCGTTTGAATGAATATTTCATTTATAAAGTGACTCATTATTAATAGTAATGTATTACATATGAATGGAGTATTATATACCTAAAGCAATATCAAAAACATCCTCCCATATAAACTGTATAACAACAATGTGGCAGGCTTTATTATTCTTATTTTTAGATGACAAACCCGATGTTATAAGAATTTAATGTCAGCATGTCAATGCCAGAGCTAGGACCTAACAAAAATCTCTATTATATAGTCTGCTGATCTTCCCAGGGCCATCCGGCATTCTTAGCTGCACTGTATCTTACATTTCCAAAATAATCATAAGGAACAGAGAATTTTTCTTTTCTTTTCTTTCTTTTTTTTTTTAATACATTATTCTCCCTGGATGATTGTTTGTGGAAATTATTCTGAATACCACTAAATTTTTAATAATGCTTACATCTATTTAACATTAATTAAACTGATTGCATTTTGTGAACATTATACTATCTGAAACACAGGTTTTGTTGTTGTTGTCATTGTTGTTAAGACTTTATCTTTTGGAGCAATTTTAGGTTCACAGCAGAATTGAGGAGAAGGTACAGAGATTCTCATATACCCTTTGCCCTCACAAATGCACAGCCTTCCCCATCATCAACAATCCCCTATAGCAACAGTACATTTGTTACAATTGATGAACATTTGTTGACACATCATTATCACACAAAGTTCGTAGTTTACATTAAGATTCACTCTTGGTGGTGGGCCCCCTGGGTGGCTCAGTCAGTTAAGTGTCTGCATCTTGCTCAGATCATGATCCCAGAGTCCTGGATCCAGCCTCATATCAGAGTTTCTGCTCAGTGGGAAGCCTTCTCCCTCTCCCTTGCCCTGCCGCTCCCTCTGTTTATGCTCCATCTCTGTCTGTCAAATAAATAACATCTTAAAAAAAAAAAAATTCACCCTTCATGTACATTTTGTGTATTCAGACAATGTATAATAAATAATACGTATCCATCATGAGGCACCTGGGTCTCTCAGTTGGTTGAGTGTTCGACTCTTGGTTTCAGCTCAGGTTGTGATCTCAAGGTCATGAGATTGAGCCCCACTTTGGGCTCCACACTCAGCAGGGAATCTGCTTGAAGATTCTCTCCCTCAACCTATGCTCTCTTCTCTCTCTCTCTCAAATAAATAAATAAATATCCAAAAAAAAAAAAAAAGCATGTGTCCCTCATTATAGTATCATACAGAGTATTATAATTACCCTAAACATCCTTTGTGCTGTGCTTGTTCATCTCTTCTCCATTCCACACCCGGGAAACCCTAGCAACCACTGATCTTTTTATTGTCTTCCCAGATTGCCTTTTCCAGGATGTTGTATAGTTGGAATCATACAATTTATAACCTTTTAACCTTTTCAGATTAGCTTCCTCTACTTAGTAATATGGGTTTAAATTTCCTTTATGTTTTTTCATGGTTTGAAAGCTCATTTCTTTTCAGTGCTATATAATATTCAGTGGTCAGATGTACTGCTGTTTATCCATTCACCCGCTGAAGAACAGGAGATTGCCTCTAAGTTTTAGCAATTATGAATAAAGCTGTTATATGTTATACACATTCATGTGCAGGTTTTTGTTTTAACATAGGTTTTCAACTTGTTTGAGTAAGTGTCAAGGTATGTGAATGCTAGATCATACAGCGTAAGAGTGTGTGTAATTTTGTAAAAAGCTGCCAGCCTGTCTTCCATAGTGATTGTGCCATTTTCATTCCCACCAGCAATGAATGAGAACCCTCGTTGCTCAACAACTCTGTCAGCAACTGTTGTCAATATTCCAGATTTTGGGGCATTCTAATAGGTTTGTGGTAGTATCTCATTGTTTAATTTCCATTTCTTTGATGATATATGATATGGAACATCTTTCATAGGCTTATTTGTCATCTATATAACTTCGTTGGTGAGATGTCCGTTAAAATCTTTGGCCATTTTTTTTTTTTTTTTTTTTTTAGTTTTTCACTTGCTCATTACCTTTTTATTTTTTAATTTTTTAAAAAGATTTTATTTATTTCATAGAGGGCGTGTGAGTGTACACAAGCATGAGTGAGTGGGAGGGGGAAAGAGAAATAGACTCCTTGTTGAGCAGAGAGCCCGATGTGGGGCTCCATCCCAGAACCCTGGGATCATGACTGGAGCAGAAGGCTCCAGTGGAGCCAAACCAACTGAGCTATCCAGGTGCCCCCCCATTCCCTTTTTGAAAACTCTTAGTCATATGTTTTGAGACAAAATCTTTCAACTGGATTAAAAATATTTGAATATATGTAAAGAGTTCTTGCCATTTCTTATTTTCCTCTTTGAAGAATGTAGATATGCAATCAGAAATTCCTACTGATTTCAAAATTAAACTTGTTCCTTAGGAAGGAGCAGTATTTTGATGAATACAATGCTCAGTATTCTAATCTAAGAATTCAACTAAAATATCTTATACTTTGTTATGTTTTAGGTCCAGTTACTATTTCCTTTATTGTGAAATAGTCAAACTTACTGTTGAATAGGAATATTTTATAGATGCACTATTTACTTATATTAACAAAAACACAAACACAAACCAAAGCAGCAAAATGCTGCTTTCAAAAATGTCACTTTGGGAATTGCATCAAGAACTTTTAGCTGAAAGTGATTTTTTTTCTTTCCCAAACAAGAGTAAAAAATTAGAAGTTGTGGTAGTTTAGAAAAAAAAAAGAGATGTTTCCTTCATTTGCAAAAATGTAATTTTTCTCTGAGCTCATGGAATTCCAAGGTAGGTATTTGCTAAGAATATAGAAATATAGATTATAATATCTGGCATAAAATTTTATAACTGTGGCATAAACTAGAGCAAAAATAGACTCAACATTTTATTAATCATTCATTATTTAAAATGTGAATACTAAGCTTTGACAGAGCTTCTGTTTTGTTTTGTGGTGGCATCACTGCACTCTTCAAAGACAATCTGCAAATAGCCTTTCCGTAATTGAATGATAGATAAATTCTTCTAATTAATGATTGGTATGAAACATTTGACCATAAACAGAACTTTGGAATCTCTAACACATTGCAAACAGCTGTTACAATTTGCCATAATTTTTAGTGCCTCATCATAAAAGAAAATCCGTAACTCCAGTCTCTAAATTGTAACCACCATATTCTTACTGCTTTTTCTGCTGTGGCCTGCCAGTTACAAAGCATGAGTAACATGGAAGTGTATTCTTTGGAGAGGCCAATTCTCAGAACCATTAGTTTTCTTTAATATTCCAGTTTCATTCCAGGAATGGGCAGGACAAGAAGTAAGACATTTCATGTCACTTTAGGATAATATCATGTAATTCTAGGATAATAAAGAATTCATAAGTGATCCGATAGTGGAAAGTTCATTTACATTCTCTCCAGAGAGTTTTATCTCTTCAGATGTGACCTTGTATAATTAAATATATTTCAAATAGCAAGAGAAACGGCGGCTAAGCAGACAATGGAATTCTTCATTTTATGTTGGACTGAAATAAAGTGAAATTAAATTATATGAAGCAGTCAATGTAATAGAAGATAAAAGATTCCACTAAAATTCTTTCTATCTGATCTTATTCATTAGCATTTTATAGGAGGACAATTATATCATGCACTATGTAACTTGATTTTAAAACTGGCAGTTCATTTCATTAACACCTCCCCAAAAGGACTCAAATGAAATATCCCAGAGACTCATTTGTAAATGTTACTTTAATTCAGATAATTCATATATGCAGTTGGATCCAACATAGGGAATGCTTCCTTTTAAAATAAAACACACTTTTCAGGAAAAAAAAATCAATTCTCTGTGCCACAATTGAAATTTTGATTAAATATAGCAAGAAACAATTAAAACCATATCTAATATATTTCTTAAAGGAAACATCTTTAAAGAAACACTAAGGGAATTACATCTGAATTAATTTTCATAATAAAAGTAATTATTAAAAGACACAAATGGAATTTTGTTAGACTACTTTAAAATTGCATGTTCTTAATTTGTTATCATTTTTAGAGATTTATCTTTTTCTTCCATTCTTTGGTTACCAGAGATAAAAAGTGTGTTTTATTTTAATCAATTTAATTATGAGAATGAGAACATTAGTTCAGTGTTGGTTCATTACCAAATCATTTGTCATTTACAAGGTATTTTCTTAATTCATTACATATTTAACCTTTCTTATTATGGCACATAATACATGCACAGAACAGTATAGAAGTTTTATTCTGTGTTCAGCTACAAAATTTATTGCAAACCAAATGTTCATGTGACGACTCTCTAGGTCAAGGAATTAAACATAATGGCTTCTTGAATCCCTATCTTGACTGCTTCTGTAACCCCACTTCATAAGGTAACTACTGTCATGATGTTTATGATAGTAAATGCTTGCCTTTCTTTATAATTTTGTCCCCTAAGCATATATTGTCTCTTTCTGAAATTATATGATTTTTGTTCAACATTGTGTTTGTGAGATCTGTGATGTACTTTCTTTCATTCACTTTCACTGTTGTGAAGTGTTCCATTATGAATATATCACAGTGTATTCATGCACTCTACTGTTCAGCAGCACCCTTAGACCTGAGCAGGAATGGTGCCTGCTCCGACTCTGGGTTTTCAATGGCAGTACTCTGGCTCCCCTCAAGCTACGTGAGGACTATAGGACCAAAGTAAGATGAAAGAGTATATTTTTAACACTTTATTTGGTAGGCAGAATTCCAAGATGGTTCCCAGTATTTTCTGTCTCCCCCTAGTGTAGATGCCTGGCATAATCCTTGGGATGGTGAATATGATTCATATTACTGCCATAATTAGGTTACATTCTATTTCTGCACAGTTAGACCATACAGGGAGACTTGATGATGTGATGACTTGATGAAAATCCAGCCTATTCAAATGGAAAAAGGTACAAAAACCATGAGATTGATTCTGAAAGCATGACATAGAAAAAAAGCTATGTATGGCTATACAGTTTGAAACTTGAGAAAAATCAAAAGACCAGAGTATTTGACTATTCATCCTGCTCTTTCAAGAGGTTAAGGGTGTATTTCACAGATTTAGAGACAGAAACTAGAGGGCATCTTAGAAGCTTATGAGCCTTACTCCTCAGATATCTTAGCAGAAGCCATAGATAGAGAAGGAATTATTCTTTAAAATATTGGTGGATAGACTTTGCTTAATGGAATGAAAACCAGTGCAATTCAAGCAAGGTTCACAATGTTCTGGAGAATATTATATCAGCATAAACACTAACAGACTTGGAATGAAAAGGATAGAGAAAATACTAGCAAAAAGCAGGCTAATTAAACTGTTCAGCTGCAAACATGTGCTACCTTTCATGGAAATGGAAGAATGACTAAGAGGATAGAATCAAGAACCAAAGAGTGTAGCCAACAACCAGATAGAGCTGAGAG
>CM053604.1:129717329-129736580 GCA_028646535.1 Procyon lotor | reverse complement strand
AAATTCTTCATATCAGAGAGATCATGTGATAATTGTCTTTCTCTGACTGACTTATTTCGCTTAGCATGATACCCTCCAGTTCCATCCACGTTGTTGCAAATGGCCAGATTTTGTTTCTCTTGATGGCTGCATAGTATTCCATTGCATGGGATGTTACATTAGCTCCAAGTATACAACATAGTGATTTGACAAGTTTATAGTTTATGCTGTGCCCTCCATATGGATAGTTACTATCTGTCACCATACAACACTATTACAGTATCATTGATTATATTCTTCATTCTGCTCCTTTTCTTCCCATGACTTGCTCATTTCAGACTGAAAGCCTGTATCTCTCACTCCCCTTCCCCCATTTTGCCCATCCACCTTCCCCTTTCCCCTCTGGCAACTATCATTTTATTTTCTCTACATATATATATGTATTTTAAATTTTTAAAAATTGGGATGCCTATTGGATCAGTTGGTTAAAGTGTCTGACTCAATTTTGGCTCAGGTCATGATCTCAGAGTTGTGAGATTGAGTCTAGGTTGGGCTCCATGCTGGGCATAGAGTCTGCTTAAGATTCTCTCGCTCCTCCCTCTGCCCCTCCTTCCCCTCCCCTCCTTCAATCTCTTTCTTTCTCTCTCAAAAAAAAAAAAAAAAAAAAGACAATAAAGAAAAAAAAAAGGAGTGAAGATAGATAGAATAAATAATACTCATTATTGAACTAATATTTCAGCACCTGCTATTGTAGACATTACGTTAATGAAGATCATTTTAATGTATATTCTTTCAGTTCTGTGCATATGCATATATGTGGAGTATTTTTATAACACATTAAGAATATAAAATATTTACTAATTTACCAAGTACTTGTACTTAATATATCATGAGAAATTTGTCATCTTACTAAATATTATTTTACAACAACCAGTCTCACATTTCAATCAAAAGCACCATCTTGCTAGCCTTTCAAGCCTAAGAGTTACTCTTGATTTCACCCTTTTTTCTTCTATTTCTCCTACAAATTCAGTCCATTAGTAATGACTATTCTCTCTACCTCTAACAACTGATTTTTCTATCTATCCATTTCTCTCTGTCTCCACTAGTTTAAATCTCCATCATTGTTCATCTGAACATCTAGAATAGCTGCCTAACTGGTCTTATATATTTCACTCTTGCCTCTATAACCTATTATTCCCACGGTAACCAGGGAGGTATTTCTAAACCATAAATCAAATGATGTCATTTCACCATTTTTTAATGTAGGGAGAGAGGGGCAGCTGCCAATATATCACTTCCCCTCTCCTCTGACCTTAGACAATGATTGATGAAAAGAGCCTACTCTCTCACCCAGATGTTTAGTTTTCATGAAATTAGTCTTTATTATTGTGAAGTCTCTAAGAATATACATCTTGAAGAAGGAAGCATGAGTTCTGAGATTTAAGTTGTTGCTAAGTGCAAATGGTGGTGGTGATTTAACTATGGCAGTATTTTTTTATTAGCAATGTTACTCTTATATTGGTGTCCTGGTTACAAAATCCCACAAGTTTGGAATGGTCTTTCATAGCCTCACTTTTCTCTGTGTTTTTATTGAGTAGCTCTGTGGAAAATAAAGGTTTTTCGTAAAGTACATTTGGCTTTACAGCAGTAATACTTACTACTTAGTGTTCACTTGTCAGATGCTTACAGTGTTTAAGGTTCAGTACAGAGGCATGAAAAAGAAAAATAATAAAACAGGAAGTTAGTTCTTTTATATCTCCCATTCATTCACCCTAAATATATGGTCTACCGGAAGGGCTTCTCTTCTAGGCATTACCATGTACATAATTGACAGTGATCTAAGATCACTTAGATATATCTATACTATTGATTTCCTAATGAAGATTATTTTTATTATTTCTATTATGATATATTCATATAATTTATATATTATCCATTCATATATTCGTTTATTTAGCAAACATTTACTGATCCAGGCCCTGTGTAACCCTCTCAGTATTTCATTGTGAGTAAGACAATTTCTACCTTCAAAGAGCTTTAGAATTAAAATCCTAAATTCATTTTAGCTTTGAATCAATGTAAATTTTTGCTTCAGAAGTATACTGGGGAAAAAGGTATTTTTAAAACTTCTTATTGACTTAATATGTAGCCACTTAGGATATCTTTTTTCTTCAAAAGACTTGTTTGACATTATGCCTAGAATTATTTGTAAAGCCAAAAGCAAAATTTGCCTTCTGTTTATATTGATACTGCTAGGAATTTTGTCTTCAACCCAAGTGTTGTTCTTTGGTGGGTTGTTTATTAGATTTTTTCTTTGTCTTTGGGTACCAAAGTTCTGCACAAATGTCTCGAGGTGTGGATATAGTTTTACTTATTCTTCTTAAAACTAGCTTGTGTTCCTGAATTTGAGGATTATATTTTTTGTTGATTCTGGAAAGCCCTCATTTATCATCACTTCATATATCCCCCATTCCTTCCCTTCTTTTGGAATTCTAATTTACATACATGTTGGGTCTTATAAATAGATTATAAGCTTTTTGAAATATGCTTTTTAATTCATTTATTCACATTCAAATTTCAATAAGAATTTCTATTTCTAGAAGTTTTAATTTTTCTAAACATTCATTACTCATATTCATATATAGGTTTTCTTTTGTCTCAGATTTAAATTTTTTAGTTAAATGATTTTTTTAAATTTTAATTCTCTATGGAATAATGCCATTAACTGAATTTTTTTTTTTAAGATTTTATTTATTTGACAGAGAGAGAGATCACAAGAGGCAGAGAAAAGGCAGAGAGAGAGGGGGAAGCAGGCCTCCCACTGAGCAGAGAGCCTGATGCGGGACTTGATCCCAGGAGCCCGAGATCATGACCTGAGCCAAAGGTAGAGGCTTTCCAAAGGTAGAGGCTTTAATCCACTGAGCCCCTCAGGTGCCCCTCATTAACTGAATTTCTTTTGAGTCTAATCCTTGCATGTGTGTACACGTGTGAGTGTATACTCATGCACCCATGTGTACTGACTCCACTCATGGTGAAATGTTTCATGTGGCTTGTAATTTTTTATTTTGAACTCTTATTTGGTGGGGCTTTTATCTATGGGAATCCTATGAAACTGAAACTGAGCATATATTCCTCCAGACCAATTTTGCTTTTGCTTCTATTGGGTAGTTAAGGAGAAGCAATAGCCCAGACTTTATATGTTAATTTCTTAGTTTTCTTCTCAATGCACATAGGAAATATAAACATGCACAACTAAGTAGAGAGGGGCTTGGGAATGTGAAATCTCAGGGTAGACAATTTTTTTCGACCATATCCAAGACTAAGACCAACAAATATCCTTGTGATTCTCTTGTGCCCTGGGAAGACATCTCCCCTTCACCCTCTCTTGGAAGTTTTTGTTCTGTAGGGGTCTCATAATTCCTGTTTACTGTTTCTTAAAAACAAGGAACTGGCACTTTTAGTGGTGCCCATAAATAAATACATAAATACATAAGTAAATAAACAAACAGTTCACTTAGTACATTGCTGGTCTCAGGAAGTGCTTCAGTGGTTTCTACAATTTAATAATTGAGAAGAGGCTGGTGACATGGCTGAATTTCAAGGAACAACAAGTCTAGAATTTGTTATCATCATTAAGAAATGGGAGCAAACAAGCGAGTGTTACAAAAACAAGATCACAACAGACAAGGAATTTGACAAAGAATGCTCTTGCTTTTTGTTTTTGTTTTTGCTGTTTTTTAATTGGCCCAATCACAGTCCCAAAGAGGAGAGAGCTTTGCGATAGGAACTCTAAAGTGAGCTGTTAGCTTTCAAATTTACCTGGAAGCAGAATGTGGAAAATAAAAGAATAGAGTAAGATTAAAATTGGTTTGTTAGGCTACTATATCAATAAAAATATTTATTAAAGACTTAACATGTAAAAGATATTGAATACTGCTTCCAGATAGTTCAAGAATTCACTTTCAGATTCTCTTGTCCTACTTAACTGATCTAAGATCTAAGACAGAATGTTCTTATTGTCACAAATCAGAAATTTTATGACATGTTGTCTGGCATTCAGAATCTTCAGAAGCTTCTCTAAACGAAGATACTCAATTTTTTTTTTCTCTCAAACCTTGAGTAAAGATACAAATACATAGTCTTCATAGTCACTGTTATAGTATGCAAAAGCAGATAAAGATTTTAGAATGAAATAAGAAAGTCTGCTTTCTTTTAGGGTTTATAAATATAACTATTGTATAAGCCAATCAAAACTGGCGTATTTATCTTTTCTTCTGCAGACAAGAGAATATTAAGGTACATTAGAGATTGTGTTGTGACTTACAGCTTGAAATTGGGGAAGGATGGTATTTAACTTCTGAAGCAAGTTAAATATTCTTGCCTATTATTCTTTATTTATTTATTTATTTATTTATTTATTTTTTTTTTTTTTTAAGATTTTATTTATTTGACAGAGAGAAACACAGCTGGAGAGGGAACACAAGCAGAGGGAATGGTAGTGGGAGAAGCAGGCTCCCTGCCGAGCAAAGAGCCCGATGTGGGGCTCGATCCCAGGACCCTGTGATCATGACCTGAGCTGAAGGCAGACGCTTAACGACTGAGCCGCCCCATTGCCTATTATTCTTTACCTTAAAATTTCTCTTTTGCTAATGTTTCTCAACCGTGGCTACATTTTAGGATCATTTGGGAGAACTGCAAAAACAAAAACAATGAGGAATGATGTTCTGCTTCTAGTGCAGAGCAGTTAAATCTGAATTTCTGAGAGTGGAACCGGAAGCAACAATATGGATTTAAATGTCCCCCAGATAATGGTACCATGTAGTTGGATTAAGAACACAGAGATGTGATATGGTGGTGAGCAGGGCAGCATGGGTTCCAGAACCTGGGCAAGTAAGGGGTGGGCAAACTATAGTAACTCAGCCCAAGAGGAAGGCTGCTTAGGGGGTACATGAAGCTGAAGGAAGACCGCTTAAGGCACACTTGTAGCTTGTTTGACTGTTCTTTACAAAGCATTTGGGAGATTTGCCTGAAGAAATCAATGCTTCAAGCTACAGCTGCAGTGGTTCTAAATTCCCACAGGTTTACTTAGGAGCAGTTGAAAGTGCAGTTTATATGGCAAGTTGATTCTCCTAATATTTTGCCAACTTAACATTGACTAAATAGCAGGAAACATTTATAAGTAGATTAAATAATTCTTATTACATTATACCCAGGTAAGATAATTGCAGAATGTTGTAGCTATAAAACACTCATTAAAATGTACTGATATTTATTAAGCCCTAGTCTGTTTATTACCAATTGGTTACCTGTTTCATGACAGGAGTAAAAACATTGTTACAGTAAATATAAAAATGACTTATTTTTAATCCCTTCCTGCAAAGATATTTTTAAGGTTATTTTGCTATTTCAATTTCTATGGCAATTTTTAAATTATTTCTATTTCTCTAGATATTTTAGTAATCTAAATACAAATATAGTGAAGACAGTCTCTCTCTTGCTGTCCCTACCAAGTTGAGTCAGAAGTTCCTAAATAGGGGCGCCTGGGGGGCTCAGTGGGTTAAAGCCTCTGCCTTCGGCTCAGGTCATGATCTCAGGGTCCTGGGATCCAGCCCTGCATCAGGCTGTCTGCTCAGCAGGGAGCCTGCTTCCCCCTCTCTCTCTGCCTGTCTCTCTGCCTACTTGTATCTCTCTCTGTCAAATAAATAAATAAAATCTTAAAAAAAAAAGAAGTTCCCAAATAATAAACGGTATTGCCTGAGATACTTGTTAAAATGTATGTTCCAGAAGCTCAGACCCAGAACTATTGGTTGAGTGGATATAAAATGGGGCTTAGGAATTTTGACTTTAACAGTACTCCAGTTCACTCCAATTCTTTTGGTTCTTACATAGCACTTTGAAAAAAGTACAGCATGGTCTTCATTCATTCCTTCATTTAATAGACACTTTGTGATGCCCTAGATTGTACAGTGTAGTTAAAAATCCAAACATAGTTGAGAAATGGACCCTGCTTTCAAATAGATATATTAAAAATTATTGACGTTGACAAATGCTGAGAGAGAAACATATGCATTTCTAAGGAAATTTAATAAGATCAGTAAAGGATTATTCTAAGAAGTAGCATTTGTACATCTGTGTATCGCCATGGAAAGTGAAATAAAGTTAAGAACATTCCAGGTAAATGGAACACTATAAGAAGCTCAGGCATGGTAACGCTGAGTGTTTGTATAGGCAATCATGCATAAGTCTGATCAAATATCATGTGTTACCAGTATTGGGCCCCATTTTTAGTAATTTTTTAGTGGTTCTTTCAAGACAATGGGATAACCTGAAAGAAGATTAAATCTAATTTTTCTCACAGAATCATGAAAGCACCTATTTTGATATAATGGTTTCTATAGCACCATGGGGGGCTAGAATCTATTTCTCACCTATCTCAAAAAGAGACATTGTGAAGAAGGTTAACAAATAGAGGAGAAGAAAAAAAATCCCACCTGGGGCTGCATTCCTCTCATGTTTTCCTTGAAAGGCTTAACAACTTGAGACATTCAAAACAACAACTTAGCACCTATGCTTCTGTGCTTTGTCTAAAAAGGAATTAAGCCAGAATGTTTTCCTTAATTAATTCCTTCTAGAATTAATTCCTTAATTCCAGAATTAAGGAATGTGCCAGAGGCACATTCATTTTATTTCTCTTACCTATATAGTTTTATTCGTAGAAATTTAAAAGCATTCTCAAGAAAAATTACTAGACTTAAGTAGACGAGCAAAGTGAGCCATTCGGCAAACAAACTTACTCAACTCCGAATAATGACAGATACAAAAGAGCAAGATGTTATACTTTTCCACATTTTCCCCCCTTTCTTCTCTGTTTTAGCACCAGTTAATTACCCTGTCACCGACCCATGCAGTTTCTCAGTCTTGAAGGATCATATAAGTTTCTGATAATTTACTAATGATCTTTTCTTAGGGATTAGTAAATACAAGAAACCACAAGAAACCAAGTCTCTGGATACACAATTCTAAAGTTGTATGCCTCAATGAATTCAAATGAGAAAATAATTTATGTTTAAGGGTATACTCTTAAATCTTCAAATATATATTCTGCACGATAAATCTATGTTATTACTACAACATAATAATATATGTTATTTCAATACTTCTGATTCTACGTTCTGCACAACACTTTGGGATCTATCACAAGTGAGGTTATCTGGAAAGCAGAATCTGAAATGTGCAGGCGTGCAGGAGGTTTATTGGGAAATGCTCCCCATTGGGGTCACCAGATGTAGATGAGAAGGAAAGGAAGCAAGATTGAGAAGAACAGAAATTTGGGCTATGAGGCAATCTCAGTGCAGGTCTTGGCCAAACTGGAGCTGGGACAGCCCTTCGGAGTTGCCACTCTTTGGGGCGGAGTGATGGAATTGGATGCGAGTTGCTTTGGGAAGAGCATTTGACCTGGGATGGGGGCAAGTGGGTGCATTTCTATTCAGCAGAGGCAATTCCCAAGTAGAGATGAGAGCTGAGTGCTTTCTGTAGTGAATGCTCACTGCAAGTTTGGGAAAATAAGTCCTTCAGTCCTCAAGGAGGAGCTGTGTAGCACATCACAGCATCTGCTACAGTCACATGTTCCCTCATCCAAGCAAAGACTGCCCATTGCTCCCTCTCACCTGCCGATTAAGTACTAAATTAGAAGTCTGAAGATTAAGAATAAGTTGCCATCTTCTCTCACTATTATTTCCCTATCAACATCAGCTTTCACTGATTTTCACTCCAGCTACTGATCCCCTTCATTGTTTTCTTGTCCACTGTGTGTGTATTTATACCTAGAGATTCTAATGTATCCATGCTCTTAAAATATCCCATTTGTTTCTACCAATTTTATATTTTTCTTTATGCAATAATATATCAAAACTGTGTAAGTTCCATTTTTGAGAAAGTTTAATTGACCATCCTGGTCTATATATGCATAGAGAATTCCTATGGTATATTAAATGCTATTTATGTACAGTGCTTCATTTTATATGATTTTTATTCATTCTATTAAATGTGCCATTATTTCTTTACCAAATTATAACATTTTACCATTTGGAAATATTTTAGTACCTTGTGATTAAGATTCCCTTTTCCATATTATCTTTTTGCAAATATTATTGGAAGGTGTAGATTGAAAGGCCAGCTACAGACATCACCTGGGTAAGTCAAACAAAATCTGCTTCTCTAAAAGATAGAACAAAAGTATGTGCAGTCAGAATACTAAGTATCAAGATCCACAAGCACACACAAAGATTTCGGAAGGGATTCCCACTCCTGCATCTCTTCAGTGAGCATGACTTTATGGAAGAGAAGTCTGAATTAGTGAGTGTTCACAACTGACATTCTAGAAGCTCAGCAGTGCTTTTCTAGCCCCATTCATAGGCTGGAATAGTTTTTCACAGAGGATATGTGGATGTGTGCTGGGGACCTCCACACCCGAGCCAGGGGCACTTCATCAATTTGAGGGTTATTCAGTACATATTATGCAACAGACTCTTTCATACAGTGTATGCTAGCCTGTGTACAGTCCTCACACTCACAGGTTCTCTGTAGCGATGGGGCCTGGGCCAAGTACTTTCCTAGACTCAGAGCTGTGAGAATAGGACAAAGATCAATTACTTATACCTTACTTGGGGTCATGCTAATGATGTTTAACCAAGCTACAAAACCTATTCTAGGGGCGCCTGGGTGGCTCAGTCCTTAAGCCTCTGCCTTCGGCTCAGGTCATGATCCCAGCATCCGGGGATCGAGCCCCGCATAGGGCTGCCTGCTCGGCAGGAAGCCTGCTTCTCCCGCTACCATTCCCTCTGCTTGTGTTCCCTCTCTCGCTGTGTTTCTCTCTGTCAAATAAATAAAATCTTTAAAAAAAAATAAAAACCTATTCTATATCCATATCTATACCTATATCTATACCTATATCTACGTCCATATCTATAAATTATTCTTACTTATTCTATGTCTGTACCTGTATCAGTAGCTTAGGAAGTAAAAATTTATAACATTGTGATTAAAGCAGGATAGTTAGGTTACTTGCTTTGTTATCTCCAAAATAATCCAACATTGTAGAAAATTTAAACAACCAATCTATTCAAAGAATTGTTTACCTTTTACTGAAATTTTATTGAGACAAAATGCACCCTTTTTAATCTTTCACTTTCAGACTACTAATACAGGTGTCACTCAGAGACACAAGAGAGGCTTAAGCATTTTATAAAAGGGATACCCATGTAATGTCATTTCCAATTCTGACTCCATAATCTCATGAAATGTAGATATCAGATAAAAGGAACTGTCATGATGGATTTTTACTTGTAAAAATGTCTTTAGATTTTATAAATATACAAATATGTAATATATGCATGGGGGATTAGGAAAATAAAACATCCCTTGTGATTAAACTTATTGACTTCTGTAGTTAGGGGAATGTATCTAAATCCAAGAATTGTGCACCTGATAAATATGTGCATTTGTCTATATAAACATTAGCAACTCATAACATTTATGTGTGAGTATATATAAAAATGTATCTGTATACATATACAAACATGCATGCACAAATTAAGTTACAAACATATAGTCACCTTCACACATACTTGTACACACACATGAAAACATACACATGCATATATATACAGACACATGTATTCATTTATGTGGCTTGTGCACAGCTATGAATATATGTGTAGATATGCATATATGTGTGCATATATGTGTATATATATGTGTGCATATCCATATATCAGTGTGTTTATATGTGTGTATATACACATTAATATGTGTATATATATGTATATGCATATGCACAGAAGTGTACAAGAGAGAGTGAAAGAGATAATGAAGACACCTAAATATTCTATCCTCAATGGGGGGTAAATACAGGGGCACCCGGGTGGCTCAGTAGATTAAGCATCTGACTCTTGATTTTAGCTCAGCTCATGATCTCAGGGTCATGGGATCAACCTGAGTTGGGCTCCATGCTCAGCAGGTAGTCTGCTTCTTGAGATTCTCTCTCCCCCTCTTTTGCTGCCCCTCCCCCTGCTCTCGCTGTCTCTTTCTCTAAAATAAGTAAATGAATCTTTTTTTAAAAGAGTTTTTTAAAAATTTATTTGAGAGAGAATGAGAAAGAGAACAGAGTGAGAGAGAGAGAGAGAGAGAGAGAGAGAGCATGAGCTGGGAGGAGGGGCAGAGGGAGTAGCAGACTCCACTGGGCAGGGAGCCTGATGTGCGGCTCATCATGACCAGAGCTGAAGGCAGAGGCTTAACGACTGAGCCACCCAGGCGCCCCAAGTTTTATGTTTTAAAGGAAAATTTCCTCTACAGGAATAACTCAATGGAAAAAAAATTGCCTGAA
Organism: Procyon lotor; assembly: GCA_028646535.1. Lineage (NCBI taxonomy): Eukaryota > Metazoa > Chordata > Mammalia > Carnivora > Procyonidae > Procyon > Procyon lotor. Next base: position 129,726,214 of record CM053604.1, on the reverse strand, counting down.
AATTAGAAAAAGTTCGTTTATATGAGAAATAGCAAAAGTGCATTTTAATCTAATGTTTATATTTTTTCCCTGAGATGAATTCTCGTTTGCTCTTTTACCATATGAGGAATAAAGAAGAGAGAGAGTAAGAGAGAAAGGGAAAGAAAAAAGAGAAGAAAAAAGAGAGAGAGAGGGAGATACAAAGGGAGAGACAGAAATCTGTAAATAAAATAAAGGAGACAGTTTTATTGTGTATGCTTACTAAGAATTAAAATACTTTTTGGGAGTATAGAATATCTATCTAAGGACTTCTCTTGCTTTTTTCTTTATTTTAAATATTTTTAATAACATAGATCATCTCTAAGAAATTACTAAAACAAATTCCTACCCTAAACAACCTGTATGTAGAAAAGGAAAATGCACATTATAAATCCATTTTTTTCTCCTAGTATAATAAAAATGAAAAAAACATTAATTTCACAAATATTTATTAAATATCTAATATAGGTTTTTTAAAAGATTTATTTATTTGAGAGAGAGAGAGAGCAAGAGAGCATGTGAGTGCAGGGAGAGACAGAAGGAGAGAGAGAGGGAGAACCTCAAGCAGACTCCCCACTGAGTGCAGAACCCAACATGGGGCTTGATCTCAAGACCCTGAGATCATGACCTGCGTGGAAAACAAGATTTGGATGCTCAAAGGACTGGGACAACCAGGCACCCTTAATATATGTTTGATATATACTGGCACAGGTACTAAGTCGCTGGCTCAAAAGTGAATATGGACTGAGATGGTCTTGTTCAGAATATTGAAGGAAGGTGCCTGAATGGCTCAGTTGGTTAAACACCTGCCTTTGTCTCAGGTCCTGATCCTAGGGTCCTGGGATTGAGTCCCATGTCAGGCTTCCTGCTCAACAGAAAGACTGCTTCTCCCTCTTGCTCTGCCTCATTGTGCTCCCTCTCTCTGTCAAATGAATAAATAAAATCTTAAAAGAAGATTGAAGGAAAGAATGAATACAGAGGTAGCTACATATTTATAGACACTTGTTTTTTTTCCATTGGTGAGATACTATTACTAAGAATTTTCAGAGTTTAGAGACATGATTCTTTATTCAAGAATAAAAAATGAACTACATTTCCTAGGCAGAAATATCAATATTCTACATTTTCATGTCAGATCAAAGGTTTAGAAATGGGACCTAATAGCCTTTTCTATCTTTCAAGTGTTTGTCACTAGGTTCTAGAGCAAGAAATAATAAAATTTCATCTTTTACATCTGTGAAAAAGCATAGTAAGATCAATACTACTTGGAAGTACAATGGTATTTTTCCATAAGCTCAAGTATTGATTGACTTATTTCTTCCTGGAAGATGTGGGATGTGGTTATGATATTTTCCCAGAGTAGAGCTATTAAAGTAGGAGTTTACACTAGTATGTTCTAAGTTCTGCACTCCTTTTTTTTTCTCCCTTTAGATAGTTACAGAAATAAATTCTGGCTATAATTACATATTTTGTTGAGAAAAAAGGAGCATGAGCAGAAAAATTTCCACAAGTTTTCATCATCACAGCTATCTAGCAATTAACATGTCTGCTCTGAGCTTGTATAGACACAGTACCCAGCCACTTAGATCTACCTGTTGCTTGTCCATATGTTGGTACTCTGAGTGACCCATCTGTGTTCTAATCAAAGGGAAACCATACTACTTGTTCATTAAGACCCATATTTTCTTGTCTCCTGAAAGACATTTCTCCAGCAATTCTCTCCCTTCTCACTTCTGCTTTTTCAATTTGTATCTCTCTACTCATGATTCCCATAATACTGTAAGCATGCTATTATTTCTCCCTTCCCTTTTGGTCTCCTTTGCCAACTACTAAGCTAGTTTTCTATCCTCTCTCTCTCTCTCTCTTTTTAGAAAAACTTCTCAAAGAAGTATTTATATCACTTCCTGTCTTTTCTTTGAATTCTCTTTGGAACCAACATCAAATAAACTTTTGCTCCTACTAGTTCATCAAAGCATCTCTTATCAAATTTGACAGTGGCCTCCAAATTGCTAAAACTAATGGATTAGTACTCATCTTGCTCTCTCAGCAACATCAATGCAGTTTGATTACTTCCCCTTTAAAAACGTTATAAAATTGGCTTCTAGCACACCATACCTCAGGTTTTCTTCCCACTTCTCTGGCTGCTACTTCTCAATCTCGTTGCTGTTTTATATTCTTCACCTTTTATCCTTAAAATTTGGAAAGCACCAAGGCCCAAACTATAGGCCTCTTTTCTTTTCCATTATTTCTTCATGAACTCCAAACTTTGGTGATGTCATCTAGCTTCATGATTTTAAATGACATCTATATGCTGGTGACTGCCATATTTATATCCCTGGACTGACCTTTTCCCTGAATTTAAGATTATGGACTTAACTATCCAGCATCTGATTGGATATCTAATTAGGGACACCAAACTTAGGTTGTTTAAAACTGAGCTGCTGACCTTCACCTTAACCCTTCCTCCATATTTCCCTCTTCTGCAGTCCTTACCATCTCAGTCTGTAACACCATATTTCCAGATGTAGATTTTAAGGAAAAAACAATGAAATAAAATAAAAGCGATGAAACAAAATAAACCCTAAAATCATCCATATTTCCTCTCTTTCCCTATTACACAAATGTAATTCAATAGCATGTTCTTTTAGTTCAACCTTTAAAGTATATCCAGACTCCAACCTCCTATCACCACCTTCTCCATAAACACCCTTGCTGAATCAAGCTTCCTTTTTTTTTTTTTTTTTTGAATTACAATAGTTTGCTATCTGGTTTTCTGCTTCTTTGTTTCTTTTCCTGAAGTCTATTCTAAACGCAGTGTCCAAAGTCATCCTGTTAGGGGAAAAAAATGTCAGAGATACTATTAATTTACTCAAACTCTTTCGATGAGTTCACAGTTCATCTATACTAATAAGAAACTTCTTTCTATGACTTCATGTCACTATATGTTTTGGTCCTTAGTTTTTAACTACTTCTTCTATAACTCTATTTTTTTTTCCACTTTGCCCCATAATAATGGTCTCCTTGCTATTCCTTCAACATGCCAGATATATCCAGTTATGGAATATTTTTACTGATTGTTTTCTCTGCCCTGATTGTTCTTCTGCAAGATAGCCAGAAGGTTCATCCCTTCACCCATGGTCTTCACACAAATGTTACATTCTGAGTGAAGTCTTTCCTAATGACCCTAAGGGAAATTGAAGTAAACTCACATTCTTTATCTTTCTCTCCTATTTTACTTTTTTCCATAACACCTATAATCATCTGGTATACTATATATTTCACTCACTTGCTTATGGGTAATTTAAACCCCAACAGAATGTAATTTCTACAGGACAGGATTTTTGTCTCATATTTTTCATTGTAGTATATTCAGCTTCTAGAAAAATTCTCGACATATATCAGGCACTCAGAAAACATTTGTTAAATGCATAAATCTTGTTTTCCATGTTTTGGTTGTATTGTAAAATTCTCCCTGGACATATCCACATCTGTACTGCAAAATATCCCTAGATCAAAATATGAACATTGATAACCTCTTTCTACCATACTTTCTCCAGATGGTGACATTGGCTCAAAAAAATGACTAAATAAAAAACCCTTAATGAATTTATAAATGACTTAGAAATGGTGGTTCCTATTACTACTGGGTTATTAAATAAAAGAGGACAATTTCAGGCAAGAGAGATATTAAACTATTAACTCAAATTATTAACTCAAAAGATTAATATAACTTAGAAACATATGTTGAAGATCAGTATAATAAGACGAGCCTTGATTCTTTTGTAAGCCTTTTATTTTTTTTTTAATTTTATTTATTTATTTGACCAAGAGAGACACAATGAGAGAGGGAACATAAGCAGAGGGAGTGGGAGAGGGAGAAGCGGGCCTCCCGCAGAGCAGGGAGCCTGATGCAGGGCTCAGTCCCTGGACTCCAGGATCATGACCTGAGCCAAAGACAGACGCTTAATGACTGAGCCACCCAGGCACCCCAAGATGGGCCTTGATTCTTGATGCATCGGGTAGAGGGTAAAATCAATACCTATCCTAAAGTAGCTAACCATGGTATTCATGCATTTCTTCTTTATTTTACTTATATTTATTATGCAAATAATACTTATTTCTTGGGTTCAAACAGGAGTAACATGAGAGATTTGTAGTATAAAGGTTAACTAAGAGCATTTCTTTGGAGTCAAGAGGAACTTGGATTCAAATTCCAATGCATTCATTAATAACTGAACTTAGGCAAATCACTTTACTTTTCTAAATTTAAATTTATGTCTCTTAAAATGAGAATGATAGTTCATATATTGTGAATATTTAAGATAATATGTATAGTAGCTTATAGCACTTGGTAGTTGTTCAATAAATAGTGGTTATTACATGTTATATTTTATAAGAATTGAGCACTCTTTGATGCCTTAAGAATCTGATAACATTTCTCCAATTTTTGAGCTAAAACATTTAATGCATTTAAAATTCCTTCTTTTCCTTAATATGAACATCGAATTTAAAATAAGCTTGTTTATAAGTAGCACCTGGGCAACAAATATACTAAACATTAGTAAGACCTTTAAGATGACCAAACAATAATGGGTATGGAAGAAGGGGTATGTATGGTTTATGTAGCTTTTTATTTTCACCATATGGATTGCTTAAATTAATCTTCAGGGCATTTACATGAACTAAAAAAAATTATTATAAGAATGAAATATAAATGATGGAAGTCGAACATGGATTTATGCATGATTCCTGAGGATTGAAAATAAAACATGGCAAAAGAAACACCAATAGTCTGCAACAGTGAAAGTTTCTATGTAATCCTGCCTGCAGGTTCCCATTTAATGGGTTGAAGTTGTTGTTACACGTGCCCAGGAGCTATCATGATAATGGGTCCGTTGCTATGGAAGCAAATCCAATCTTAGTAACACTTGGCAGCCCCAAGAATGGTTTTACATGATTTTTTTCCTGAACATTAGAGGAAAAAATAGCAACCAATGTATGAAAAGCATATAAACAATGGAATAATCTGGAATCCACAAGTAAGCACCACTTGTTTTCATATAATTCAGCCTTGCAGGGGAAACGGAATGTCAAAATTGAGAATTCTTTTTTTTTGTCTTATAATGATGTTCCCAAAAGCAAATCCAGCCAAATCTCTTTTGCATAGTTCTCCATCCTGACAAATGTTAATGTTTGCTCTGTATGGCTGCACCTGCCTAGAGCAAAGTCAGTATGGTATTTGGTTTGTTTCTTTGGTAAACTATTTGGTTTTCCTAATGTGGAATATAGAATTCTAGCCTTGAAAGTAGTGATTTTGTTAAACTTTATTTACACATGCTATTTTTACCAATCTTCACTAATTTTAATGTTTAAATATAGTAACACAAATCTAGAATAATTTAAGCTTTTCTAATTGTAAATGGGATACTGGTACATAATTAAAACATAAAATATGGTAATAAATTTATAACATTAAACCAAACTCAATACCGCTTTCTTCCTTTTTCAGTTTTCAAGAGTGACACTCAACTCTAGCTATTTCTGCTGAAATTTATCTCCATATTTTAAAAATAATTAGTGATTACTGCTCTCGATTGATTGATTTAAATTATCAGTCATTAACTTCCTCCCCTTTTTTAAGACTTTATTTACTTATTTATTTATTTTTAGAGAGCGCCAGAGAGTGCCAGCAGGGGGAGGGGCAGAGAGCGAGAGTGAGAATCTTCAAGCAGACTCTGCACTGAGCATGGATGTGGTAGATGTGGGGCTTTTCCCCATGATTCTGAGATCATGACTTGAGCCCAAACCAAGAAATCTATGCTTAACCAACTGAGCCACCCAGGCACACCTCCATTAACTTCTTATTATTGTAGATTAGAATTTTATCTTTTCTGTCCTCTCTCCTCATCTTTCCATTTCAATTTTCTAGATTTTTTATCACAAAGTTTTTTCATTATTATAATGATTTAATTTTTTTTAAGTTGAGCCAAATGGTTTAATAAAATAATAATTCCTTTTTTATGAAATTTTGTGTTTGACCTAGAGTTAATAAATGCATCTTTTATTTTCCTTTGCGTAGTATGCTTTGTGTTTCTGGCTAAGTCTTCATAGACCCTTCTAATAACTATAAATGTCCATCAGAATAATTTTAACCTATCTATCCAGTTGGATAAGATACTTATTTTTTTTCCTTATTAGGGCCACCTGTTGTCTATTCCAATTTTATCTGATTATTCTCTAAATTTTTTTTATCATGGGTTTCCCTTTCATTATCATCTTGGGAAGTCTCTATCCTCCGTTAGATCAGCTGTTTCTTGGATTTTATCTTAGCCTTCTGGGTTTACCCCCATATTTTGGTTAAGAAACTCTTCCAGGAAGCTTTAAATTTTTGAAGTTTTGTTTCAAAAATGTCTTTTTTCTATGCTTACCTTTAATTGATTGATAGAATTGTGTGTTAAAAGAAAAAGTTGACCCCAAATAGTCAATCTTGAAAATGAACAATGAAATTGGATGTCTCACACTTTCTTGCTTCAAAACTACAGTAATCAATATAGTAAGATACTGACATAAAGGCAGACATATAGGCTAGTGGAATAGAATAAAGAGACCAGAAATAATTACATGCGTATATGATTAAGTGATTTTTGATAAGGGTGCCAAGACTATTCAATGGAGAAAGGATAATCTTTTCAACAAGTGATTTTGGAAAAATTGGATATCCACATGCAAAAGAATGATGTTGGACCCTTACCTTATAGCATATACAAAAATTAACTCAAAATATATCAAAGATTGAAATGTAAGACTAAAAACATTAAACTTTCAAAACAAAAGCTTCACAACATTGGATTTGACAATGATTTCTTGGAAATGATACCAAAAGCACAGGCAATGGAAGTAAAAACAGATAAGTTGCATACATCAAATAAAAAACTTCAGTGCAGGGACACCTGCATGGTTCAATCCATTAACCATCCGACTCTTGATTTCCACACAGATCTTGATCTGCATCAGGCTCCGTGCTCAGTGAGGAGTCAGCTTGAGAATTATCTCTCTCCCTCTCCCTCTGTTCCTTTCCCCCACTCGCTTTCTCTCTCACTCTCTCAAAAATAAATAAATCTTAAAAAAAAAAAAAACTTGAGTGCATCAAACAACTAAAAATTACAACATGAACCTACAATCCTGCCTCTGGGTATATATCCAAAAGAAATGAAAGCAGGGTGCTAAAGAGAGATTTGTACATTCATATTCATAGCAGCATTCTTCACAATAACCAAAATGTGGAAGTAACACAAATGTCCATAGACAGAAAAATGGATTAATAAGTTGTGATATGTACACACAATGGACTATTACTCAAATTTAAGAAGAAATGAAATCCTGTCATATGCTCCGTCATGGTGAACCTTAATGACATTTTGCTACATGAAATAGGCCAGCCAAAAAGTTAAATGCTGTGTTACTCTACTTACATGAGGTTTCCAGAGTAGTCATGTTTATAGAAAGAGAAAGTCGAATATCGGTAGCCAGAGTTTGGGGAGAGATAAAAATGGAAAATTATTAATGGGTATAGAGCTTCAGCTTTGCAAGATAAAGTCCTGGAGATTTATTGCACAACAATGTGAATGTAATTAACATTATTGAACTATACACTCAAAAATGATTAAGGTGAAAAGATGATTAAGATGGTAAATTCTATGTTATGTGTATTTTCCACAATTTAATTTTTAAAAATGCAAAAATATGTTCTCAAGATGATACTCCATTAAGTATGTTAGAATGGACATAGAACTATACCTGAAATACATAGTCTCTCATTAAGTGGTATAGCGTCATTATTAATACCATCTTTTACCTCCAGTCTTCCTTTTAAGAAGTCCAAAGTTATTCTGATCTCCCATGCTTTGAACATGTACTTTATACTTCTCTTTCTACTTAGCCCATCCCTGCCCTTAGCTCTTCCCTCTAATGGGGAATGAAAACCTAAAATCTCCATTCCCCAAAGACACTCCCCTGCGGAGATCTGGTTTAGGTTTTACCAAAGGAAAGGTTGTGCCAGACCCAGAAGACAGAAAAGAAGCAGAAGCATTATTGTCTCCCCGACCTTAGTAGGCAGGCGCAAAAGCTTCAGCAGAGGGCGGTTGTGAGTTTTTGGAACACCTCCTGGGCTTCCTCTTTTCACTTAGGGACTTTGGTGGTGCAGGAAACGGAGATTGTCCGTGGTGTTTTTATGAGCTCTTCAAGTTTTCATTATTTCCAGAGGCTTTATAAACCATCAGTACTCAATACTAAATCTTTTCTTGCCTGAAAATCTTGAAGCGATTTCTCTTTTCCTGTAGAAATCTGAACAAGTACTGAGATATGGTTACCATACCCCCCCCCCAAAAAAAGAGGCGGGGAGGGAAGAAGCATTAGCTTAGTGGTTAGGGGGTGGGTTTTGTGGATTCTGTTACTAGAAGCAGGACAGAGGATGGTATTTGTTATGCAGAGGTAAAATACTTGGTAATATTTGCTTAATTTGGAAAAAAGACATCTCGTAAGAATTTGAGTGTTTGTATGTTGGCTCCAGTTGGTTATATTTAATTTGAGCTGAGATCAGGGAGAATTGGTTTATTTGCAAATGAAAATGTAAAAGAAAAGAGAAAGTCCAAAAATGAGGGAGCATTCATAATGTTGGAGTCTCCTTTTCTTTCCTTTTTCAAATCCACATGTGCATTGCAACTTGTCTCTTTTTATTATAGTTAGTATTGGGTGAGGAGAAGAAATTAGTTCTTTTGTCCTAGTGGTGTCATGTCCAGACCTTTGAATGACCCAGAGTTTTAATTGAATTATTATTTTATTTGATACCCTGTATAAACCTTTTAAAG
>CM053604.1:129695668-129716829 GCA_028646535.1 Procyon lotor | reverse complement strand
ATAATTATAAGGCTAGTATCTTTGAGAGAAAAACCCAGAGAGCCAGCCCAGCATTTGAATCCATACTTTTATTATGGGCATCTATCTATTGTGGGAAATTCTAGGCCAATTTACAACCGATTTCATAAATGTAGAAGAAATATTCTAACAAAATGCTAACAAACCAAATTCAGCAATGTATAAAAATGATCATAATCTCAACCAATGTGGACTTATTTCACGAATGCCAAGTTGTTTTAATAGTCTAATTCACCACATTAACAGAATGAGATAGAAAAATTATAATCTCAATAAATATAGAATAAAATTTTGTTATAATTATATATCTATTTTTTTAAGATTTTATTTATTTATTTGACAGAGAGGAGAGAGATCACAAGTAGGTAGAGAGGAAGTCAAAGAGAGAAGAGAAAACAGACTCCCCACTGAGCAGAGAGCCTGATGCAGGACTCCGTCTTAGGACCCCGAGATCATGACCTGAGTCAAAGGCAGAGGCTTAACCCACTGAGCCACCCAGGCACCCCATATCTATTTACTTTTAAATGGCAATATAAGAACAGAAGGGTATTTTCTCAATCTAATAAAGGATCTTCACAATTTACAACAATCATACTTGTTAAATAGTAGACATTTATCCTCTGATATTATATGTTAAGATGTCTGCTGGCATAACTTCTGTTCAACATTGAACTGGACATTATAGTCAGTGTAATAAAAAAAGAAAAACAAAGTATATGAAATTTGAAAAGAAAAAACCTTATAATTATTGCTGACAATATAATTATATACAAATAATTGACATGTAAATTATAAAATCTTGTAAGTGAGTTTAGCAAGTCTGTTAATTGTACAGTAATTATCCAGAGTGTTTGACTGTTGAAAAGGACTCAGAGGATTCAGATTTTAATCACAACACTAGTCCAGAGATCTCAAGTACAGGCTTCTGTGTTCTGTATGCATTAAGTCACATAGGAGACACTTTTGTTTACATGTCTCAGACCACCACTGATACACGTGTATCATCTCATTCCATCTCAGGGTGGGGCCTCTTACAGGAGGCTGGTCAAACAACCATAAGACCAGTTTGAACTACAGAAACTCTCCCAAGGCGCTACTACAATCAGGTGAAAATCATAAATCTAATTATTATTAATAAACAATGCTGACAAGCTTGTATGTCCTGTTCCTAACTCCAAAACTCACAGACTCATATTACAAAATATAAATTATCTTTAGTTAATATATGATATAGAATTGGTCAAGGATCACCACTGTGCTGCAGGCAGCTCTGAGGATAAACACGTGCTCTATCCAGACCAACTGAGATTAACTCATGCTATATAGCAAAACTGCATTATTCAAAGTCAATATACATACATACAAATTTATTTCCTTATACAATAGTAAATATTTCACAAAATTAGAATGGATTTACAATAACATTCAAAATTATAAAAATAAAAATAGGATAAATCTATCACAAGATATGCAAAGCTTCTATACCCACAAAGCACGCAAATACCCACATGTGAAAAATTAAAAAAATATATATATGTGACACTATAGAAATAAATTCCAGGTAAATTGTATTTCTGTATTAGTTTTCTATTGCTGTTAAAACAATTTACCACATACTTATTGGCTTAAAACAATGCAAATTTATTAATTTATTTATCTGGAGGTCAGAAGTCCAAAATGGGTCACCAGGACTGCATTTCTTCTGGAGCATCTATGAGAAAATATATTTTCTTGCTTTTTCCTGTTTCTATAGGCCACCTGAATCCCTTGGTTCATGGCTCCTCATTACTCGAACCTTCCTTCTGTTGTCACATATCCTTCTCTGATTCTCTTGATTCCCTCCTTCCTTTATAAAGGACACTGTGATTGTATTGGTCTCACCTGAATAATCTAGGATAGTCTACCCATCTCAAGATCTGTAATTTAATCACAGCTGTAAGGTTCTCAATACTGTGTAAATTAACATATTCACAGGCTCCTGGTGATGTTCCTGGTGGACATCTGTGGGGGCCATTATTCTACCTACTACAAGATCTAACATGGAATCAAAACAAGAATGATTGTCAAAGATAACATAAGAGAATGCTTGAGGTAGACTGAATTATTATTCCCAATTTATCACCCCAACTATTTTTCATTAACTTTGTCATGTGATTTTAAAGTTCCTTCTATCAGTGTTAGAATGTACATACCTGCTTCTTGACTTTGGACTTAATCATGTAGCTTGATTTGCTCAACTGGTTGTAAGCAGGTATGAAATAAGCAAGTACTTGAAATGTACTCATCCTCTAAAACTTCTGCTATTACTATGGGAAAAACAAACAAACAAACAAACAAAAACAAACAAACAAAAACCCAGCTATGGCTAGCCATTAGTTTAAATCCTACACGAAGCAGACGTATATCTAGCCTTAGCTTAAAGCCAAATCCATCTGAGCCCAGGCTAAATCAGCCAAGACAGAACTAAACTGCAGACCTCTGATCAAGAATAGATTACCTTAACAACTGAATTTTGTGCTGCTTTGTTGTGTAGCGTTATTATGGCTTTAATCGACTGATAAAATACTTTTCTAACATCAATCCATTTTTTAGGAAATTGGATTTTAGAATATGGAACAAAAAGCATTTAACCACAAAGGGAAATATTCATAAACTGGATTATAACAAAATTAAAAACTTTCTTTCATCAAAACACATTATTGAGTGAAAATATAAGCATAATAACTAATAAAGGGCTTATATACAATATATAGGAAGAATTTCTACAAATCAATAAGAAAAAGATAGAGATAATCCAAGAGATAATGACCAAGAGATTTGAGCAAGACCTTCACCAAGGAGGTATACAAGTATCCTATATATCATATGAAACAGTTCTTTGTTTCACCAGTCATCTGGACAATGCAAAATAAGACCACAATAAGATACAACCATTCACCTACCAAATCCACCTACCAAAATCCAACTGCCAAAAGACTTACTACTGGAATCATTCATATATACAGTAGAATGGTAGACTACCATTTACTACTAATGGCAAAAAAATTGCTACAGACATTTTGAAAAATTGGTTAACACATGTTAGAAATTAGAACAAAGGGATATCTTGTTTAAGAAATATAAGGGAGGCCAGTGTAGGTAGAGCATCCTGAGGTAAAGAGAAACTGGTATGAGTTCAGCAAGTACACAGAAGTCAAGCTAAGCAGAGCCTTGTAGGATGTGGTAAAAATGCAGACTTACGTTTAATGCAATGGGAAGACACTGTAATGTTTTAAGAAGAGATAAGTAATTATACAATTTATGTTGTAGTTTCTCACTTTGTTGTTATAAATGGAGAATGATTCAAAATCGGGCAAAAATAAATGCAAATAGAGCAATTAGTAAGATTGTACTAGCAATCTGTAAATTAAGGTGATGGTAATAAGACTGGAAAGAAGTCAACGGATTCAAAATAAATTTTGAATTTCAAATTAATAATGGGTTATTTTGGGGCCAAGGAATGTGAAAAAAAGGGAGAACAAAGAAGTCTAATTTTGGGGATTGAGCAATTGGATGCATGATGTGGTTTGTCCACTTACTAAGATGGGAAGAAACTTAATGCACCACTTAGCTCTTCACTTTCTCTTTCTAGCTATGTTGACAGATTGACTTCGGCTTGCCTGTAGTCTGCATTTCTTACCCTTATTAGGCATAGCTGGGATCTGGTTCAATGAGGGGGCATGTCAGGAAGAAAGCAGTTTGCTTAGGTAGATAATCCAACATCTCCCTGTAATTCAACACTGTAAATTTTAGAGTAGAGATGGGAATCCATTTTCCATGCTTCTCTATAAAAGCATGAAGACACAGGATTTTTGTAAATTAGTAATTACCTCATTTTAGAAGTGTATTGTAGAAGAAAGGTAAGCATGTTGGGGCAAATCAAAATTGTATGATATTTGTTGTAAAGATTTTACTTTGAATTTTTAATTAATTTGTGTTTTAAATTAATACTTCAAGAAAAAATTCCATGGAATCATAATACATTTTCTGTAAAATGTACTAGTTTCTTAAAAAATAAGCAGTGTGTAGTATCCAAATATAGTAGTTAATTATTACAGGAACCTTTATATTATCCTTTTATGAGCAAAATTGTCTTCATAGTCTATATGGAAAATGTACAGTGTTAATTATTATCTCATTTTTCTAAACAGAAGTTTCCAAAGTTAATGATTTAAACAAAAATAAAGACCCACATAAAGGAATGTATTATGTTTTAAAAAAATATATCTTTTGCATTCTATTTTCTGTGTGCAAATATATTTGGTCATGATAACATGACAGATAAATTTAATGCTAATTAGTAATTAACATTAAAAACCGAACAAACTGACTATAATGCTGTATTTCCAAAGGAAATATATTATAAATAGTGGCAAAGTATTGCATGTAAATAGTTTGGATTGCAACTTACAAATTAAGTATCACAGAAGGAACATTTGCTTTTCACCTATTACACATTTAATTTCAATATTTCAGATTATTCATCACCTTCAAGGGGATATCTATGGTTCATTTTTATAATTTATAGTGATTAAAATGTGAAAAAAATATTGATTTTTAGGTCAGTGGATAACTGAAATAGATTAACTTCTAAACTAAAATGTAATGTTAGTTCTCACCAAATCCTTTTTCTTGGCTTTTATAGCTTCAATTAATCTTTAAAAAAATTATATATTGACTATATGTATATGATTGAGGATTGAACTTGAAATGTTAAATTTACTATAAAATGTTGTTTATCTATCCTCTGGAATTCTTCATTAAAAAGAAATTCTAGGCATTTTGCTTTATTTCTGTTGATTTCTATTTATTGTTTTAAATTTTTATTTCTGTTATTGAGATAAAAATAAGGAAAACAGACTAAGAATTTATATTGATAAAATTAATCTTCTATAACTACCTCATCTTATTTCAGAAATAGTTAAGGCAGAAAGTAAAGATTTTGTTAATGATATAAATTTACATTTTTTTGGGATGCTCACTTACTGTGAAATTCTTTCCTGAATACTTGTAATGTTTACGAGTTTGGAAGGGAATTTAGAAAAGTGTTTCATGTTCTGAATTTATGGATAATAAAGTTGAAAAATATATACAATGTTTGAATATTAGTTTACAGTTTTGGGTATTCATTACATATATATTCTTGTCTAAAATAAATTAAATTGACACTTAATTCCCATCCCACCAAAATAACAAGAAATTCAGTCACAGTTATTGTTCCTTCTTCTCACAAGCATAATAGATAATCTAGCAAAAGTCTGATGTCTTCGGCAAGGTAAAAAATGCTACAAAACCCTTCACTTGTGATCCATGCTTCTGATGATTGTGCCCTTGTTTCAAATCAACAATATCTTTTGTCTCTCAAGTCCAAAGGCTCAAAAGATTTTCTGCTGTGTTAAATCATAGAGCTCTTTGGTAAGGTGGGAGTTCCTGGTTCTTCAGAGGATCTCCCTAAATTCACCCTTGCTCCGGTGACACACACTGGATGTGCCAAACTCTGACATCTTACTTGTGTTTGTGGAAATCTGTTCCCTTTCCCTCTAGTTGTGATCTCAGACACTCCTTTTCTTTCCCTTACAAGCAAATGGAGCTTGCTTACTTTCCTGTCTGGGAGCTTTAAGTTACAAAGACAGGCACACATTGCCCTCACATTTGTCAAAATCTCTTGAGTCAAAGAGACCATGTGCCTGTGTGGAAAATACAAAGGATGGATAAAAAATTAGCATCTCAGAAATTATTTTGTGAAAAATGAAAAACTAAATGCATTTAAATGTCATGACACGAGTCAAAAGCTTTAAAACCTTGGCTTCCTAAAGCAAATGCAATTTTTACTGTATCATTGTGCGGATTTTTTCCCCTCAATCAATCAGTATCTGTTTTGACATTATTATATTCTTCTAACTAGTTTTAGTTTTCTTGCTGGCTTATAACCCAGGGAAGACATGCTGAAAAGCTCTCACATCCAGCCATTCATTTGAGATTATCAATAAGAGTGAAGAATACTTCAGGATTAAAAAGAAATAGATAAGCTAATGTTTGACTTACTGTTAAAATTAAGCTAATGATACATTCTTTGACCTCTGTCATCTTTATAAATAGATTCATTTATTCAGCAATTCTACTGACCATCTACCATAAGTCAGGTGCGATACAGGTAGTGTGAGGAATAGAGTCCTACCTGTGTGTGATGAAATTATAAGAGAAGACTGCACTGTGGCTACTTGAAAAAAAAAAAAAAATCTAGACTGAGAACTGAAGAATATGTAGGCATCACCCAGATAAATGGGTTCTTGGACAGAGGATGAAGGGATAATGTTCCAGGCAAAGAAAAGCATAAGTTCAAAGGCCAAGGCAGGTAATGGGACTTTATTAAGAATTGAAGAATTAAAAAAAATCCAGTAGAACAAATCTTTAAAAGTCTTATAGACCAGGTTAAGGAATTCAGATTTTATCCTGAAGATTTTGGAAAAATACCCTTAAAGGGCTAAGGAGTTCTACAAAGGATCTCACAAAACCAGAGTACTATTTAAAAAGGATGGAGAATGCAGAATGGAAAAAAGAGGCTGATGGTTCAGGGTGGGGGAGGTTGGCTTTGGGATGGCCATTTAAGAGGCTATCAGTGGCTCAGGTATGAAAATACTTGCAACTGGGAAGTTAGGTTTAAACGTGCTCGGTTTGAGGTATGGGTGAGACATATAAGTGGAGATGCTAGGTGGGCTTTGAACTTGAGGAGAGAAATCTGGACAACAAAAATGTATACTCCATTTTCATGAGCTAATAGATCATATTAAAGACATAAAAGTAAGCCAGGTCATAGAGAAAAAAAAATAATAAGATGAGAAGAATGGCTAGGGTAAAAACTAGAGAAACTATTCAGGTAGAGAAGAATGAGCCTACGAGGATAAGAACAAATGGTTGGAGGAAAAAGAAGAAAATTAAGAGAATCTGATTTCTTAAAAAGCCAGAGAAGATTTTTAAGAAAGAAAGAAATCTCAATCCAAATAGAATCAAGGGTCAGAGCAAGGTAAAATAATTCCATCAGATGAAGAGACCTGGGGATAATTGCTCATTACTTTGGTGAAAACAGCCTCAATGGATATAGAAGGTACTAGCCAGAGAGCGGTATATTAAGGTGTACAAGTGAGAGGAAGAAATGGGAGGAGAGGGATCAGATATTTGGAAAGGGGGGAACTGAAGAAAAGGTAAATCTGTTTAATTTTAACATGAGATTTGATCAGGTTTACATATCGATTGGTAAGATGAAATAGAGAAAGAGAGGCCAAAATTGTGTTGGGCAGTGACACAATCAATAGGACAAATGTCCTAAGGAGGCAGAAGAGGAGATGGAATTAAAAGAATAAGTAAATGGAGAAATTAGTTATAACTATGATAAGAGGCAGTTCTTCCAATGAAACAGGGAGAAGGAAGAAAATAATAAGTGCGGATTTAAGGAAAATAACGGGTGCTTTGAAATGCAAAATACAACAGAAATGAGACCCTACACACCTACACACCACTGCTCCTCTATTCGAATGACCAAAATACAGAACACAGATAATATGAAATACTAGCGAGCATATGGAACAAAAGAGACTCTTATTACTGAATATATTAGTAATATACATTAATGAATATAGTTCTGGTGGGAATGCAAAATGGACAGACTTTGGAAGACAGTTATGTAGTTCCTTACAAAATGAAATGTACACTTACCATACTATCCAGCAATAGCATTCCTTAGTATTTTATAAGTTAAAAACTTATAACCACATAAAAACCTCCACATGGATGCTTATAGCAACTTTACTCATAATTGCCAAGAATCAGAAAAAACAAAGATGTCCTTCAGTAGGGGAATGGATGAATAAATTCTGTGCATCCAGACAATGGAATAATTCAGTACTAAGTAGAAGTGAGCTATCCAACCATTAAAAGACAAGGAAGAAACTTAAAATGCATATTACTAAGTGAAAGAATCTGAAAAGACTATATATTGTATGATTCCAATCATGCAAAACTATAGAGGCAGTGAAAAATATCAGTGTCCCCAGGGATCTGGGAGTGGACAAGGATAGGCAGAGCATAGAAGATTTTTAGGTCAATGCAAATAGTCTGCTGATACTGTAATGATAGATCCAAATCATTGTACATTTGTCCAAGCTCAGAAAATGTACAACACCAAGAATGAACCCTAATATAAACCATGGACGTTGGGTGATTATGATGTGTTGATGTATCTTCATCCATCATAATAAACATACCACTCTAGTGGAAGATGTTGGTAATGGGGGAGGCTATATATGTGTGGGAGCAGAGAATATATGGGAAACCTCTATACCTTCCCCTCAATTTTTCTGTGAACCTTAAACTGCTTTAAAAAATAAAGTCTTATAAAAAAGTTGATTCTCAGTTCTGGAGTTAAAAGAGCTGAATGAATTCTTCTCTGGTTTATTAGTACCTTTATGAATTAAGGGAGTAAATTCACTGATCAAGAGTGAGGGAGTGAAATAGGGGTCATCAAAAGGTTGAGGAAAAATAGAAAGCCACTGTGGACTAGTCACATTAAAAAATGATAGAACAGGCAACTAGAAAAGAAATGCAATGTTTTGGGACAGAACTGAGGGCTCAGAAAAAAAAAAAACAGTGAAAATTAATTATTAGTGGTAATAATCTGTCCCTGTGTCTGCCAGTAAACAGATGACAAATATTTACCCAGTGTCTACTATGAGGCAAGCATGTTTCTAGGCATTGGGGAGTCAGCAGTATTTAAGACATACAGAATTCCTGTCCATCCAGAGATCATATTATAGTGGAGGAAAGGTAATTTCAGATTCTAACACAATGAGGTAATCCAATTGAAAGACCAAGATAGTGAAGAGAACTGTTTTACTTAAAGAAAGGCATCTTCAAGGAGATGCCTTTTTAAATTGAGATAGGCAATGTGCAGCTACGATAATATCTCAGGGAAGAGTATTCCACATTTATAGGGTACAGAGGTACAAAGGATAGCCGGTACAAAGACCCTGAGATGGAAATTAGTTTGGTATGATCAATGGAGAAGAATTAGACCAATTTGGCAGAGTGCAGTGAAGCAGAATGGAATGAGATGAACTCTGAGCAGTGGGCCAGAGTGTATTTGCCAGTGACCAGGATAACATGGTAATGATTAGTAATGATTTGGGTTTCATTTTAAGTATATTGAAAGACATTGGAAGGACATAAGACATTTTCCTATTGATGTGAACTGATCCATGCCTTTATAGGAACATACAAGCTACCCAGTGAAAGATCTGAAAGCTAGACTATGTGGGAGTAAGAGTAGATTTGGGGAGACCAGTTAGAAGATTCAGTCCAGGGGAAAAATGCCAGTGCCTGGACAAGTATATTGTATCAGAGAGGACAGATAATCATGTGGAGCAAATGCCACAAAAAATCTCAGTAGCTTTCAACAAAAAAGCTTCATTTGTGACTTTTGACAACAAAGCTTCTTTTCTGGCTTACTCTAAGTATCTGTCTTGGGTCTACAGCAACTCTGCTTCGTGTCATCTATACTTCGTGACACAGCCTTTACTTTGATCATTGTTGACATGGGAAAAAAAAGAGAGAATACAGTAAATCCTGCATTAGCTCTTAGGGACTCTGTCTAGAAGAAAAAATGTCATTTTGGTTACATTTTATTTTTTTTCTGTTCACACAAATCATATCAACAAGCCTGGCATTAGTGGGATGAAGAAATTTAATCCTACTCCATGCAGGGCCATTAAGTAGTTGTGAACAATAAGACAGTGTATTGAAAATTGAGCAATGAAAGTGAGGATTATAATGTAAGTAGAGCCAATGCAGATGAGTTTTGAACCAGATGTGGGATGTGAAGGTAGAAGAGGAATCAAGAATAATCTCCAGCATGGGGCGCCTGGATGGCACAATAGGTTAAGGGTCTGCCTTGAGCTCAGGTCATGATCCCAAGGCCTTGGGATTGAGCACCTGTTGGACTCCCTGCTCATCAGGGAGTCTGCTTCTCCCTATGTCTCTCCCTGCACCCCACCCTCGCTTGTGCTCTCTCCTTCAAATAAATAATTAAAATCTTTAAGAAAAAAAATAAAAAAAAGAACCCCCCAGCTTTGAAGCTTGAGATATCCAGTGGAAGATGTAGATTGGGACTTTCCCAGCATTGATCAGCAGTCAAGATACAGGTAAGGGAAAAGCAAATTAATGGACTCATCTAAATTTGGTTGTTTAGGAACAGTCTGAAAAAATATTAGTCTAAGTGTTAGGCAATTATACTAACCTGGATAGAGAGTAAACTAGAACCAGGAGGGGGATAAAGGATAAGAAGAAAAGAGGAGAATTAATGGATTGAGGGTCTTAATGGGGTTTAAGGACAGGTAGAAGGAAAACAAAATAAGTAAATGAGCAAACTAGAAGTATAGAATTTTTTTCTATGAATTTTTAGAGTAGATGAGTTTGGGATAATGGCAATTCCAATAGGTGATCATGAGCTGATAAGTGAGATACAGTAAAAAGGTCATTTGGAGAGAATGATATATTTGATGAGCTATCCATGTGGAAGATAAAATCACAAAGGATAATTTCACAGGTAGAACTGTAGTAGATTTGACAACTAGATGTACTATGCTAAAATATTGATTGAATTATGGGGATTAAAGAGGGAATTAAATAATCACAAGGATAAGAAGGGGCTTTATAGCTAAAGTGCATGACTAGTAGCGGATAGTATAAGGTGTGTAAGATTGACTTCCTGACTGAGAACGTTCCAGAGCTTGAAAAGATCAGTGTTTGACTCAGAAAACTATTAGTAAAGCTGCATATTCAGGGGACAAGCAGGTTTTCCTTGATAGTGCAGTGAAGAGAATGAGGATCTAGGGAATTCTGTTAGTTAGGACATGAGAGATCCAGTAAGAATAATTAGGAATGGAAGAGAAGGGTAGTGTTTCAGAGTCAGGGGAGAGAAGCCACAGGGTAGGATGAGGATAACAGATATTGATCACTTGCCTGGTGCATGGTGTTGACTGTCCTTGGTAGCATTTCTAAGCACTCAGATCTCACTGGATCCAGCTGCCAGTTGGAGGGAGACCAGGCATCTGGCTGTGTCAGAACCTTCAGAGGGGGGAATGGCAGGAAGAGGGACAGGTGATCAATCCCCTGCTATTTCTTTTCTTCACTGAGTTTGTCCAGGAGATACACCCTGCACAAAGAGCCTTGGCCCCATCAGGCTGGTTGCCTTAAGGTCAGTGCGCCAAAGTTGGAGCAGCCTTTCCTTAGCCCCAACGACTGCCTTCAGATAAAGCTTAGCCAGATTTATTGTTCTAATCTTTTACTTCAGAATGGATATTCTTAGATGATATTTGGAGAATACTTCATTTCTCCCTGTTATTTTGATTAAGGAAAGCTTACACTTTCCAAGTGCAAAATGGCAGAGGAATAATTGCCATCTGGCTCTTTGGATGAAAACCTGACAGAACCCAGAACTCTGAGTCAGTTCTCCCTGGCCCCGAGCCCACGAACCTGGGGCTACCAACCATAGCCAAGAGGCCTCACACTGAGTCTGTGCCCACAATACATGGGCTTCAAAACTTCTAATTTGAATCTTAATTAAAACCATTTTTACTAAGCAAATACCAAACTGGTTGCCTGAAGAGCTCTACAAAATAATGTTTTATGTCACTACACATATCTGTAGATACATACACATTATGATTTACAAGAAAATTGTTACATAACTCTTACAAGGATGTTTTATTAATCTAAGAAATAGTTACTGCAGGACTAGAGGAAAAAGTACTTAAAAACCTAAATACCAACTTAGTCTACTGCTTGTGCTTAGATTAAGTCTTTTCTTCAAAGGAGTAGATGGGGAACTGTTGTTAAATAAGCCTAAAAAGATCTCTGAGTGTGTCAGGAGATAGAATGGAGACACACTCTTCATTAGGAACTTCCTTGTAAAAGGAATGAGGTATATATGTATATATATGGTATGTGTATATATATATGTGTATGTGTGTGTGTGTGCGTGTGTATTAACATACAGGGTTAGTTATTAGTTTCGGGTGTACAATATAGTGATTCAACAAGTCTGTACATTACTCAGTGCTCATCATGATGTGTGCTCTTAATCCCCATCACCTATTTCACCCGTTTCCCCACCCCCTTCCCCTCTGGTAACTATCAGTTTCTTCTCGGTAGTTAAGAGTCTGGTTTATTTTGTCTCTCTCTTTTTTCTTTCTATGTTTCATTTCTTAAATTCCATGCATAAGTGAAATAATATGATATTTAACTTTCTCTAACTTATTTCACTTATTTCAGCATTATACCCTCCAGATCCATCCACGTTGTTGCAAATGGCAAGATTTCATTCTTTTTATGGTGGAGTAAATTTCCATTGTATATATACATTATTTTGTGTGTGTATACATATATTATATATATATGTGTGTGTGTATATATATATAAAGATAAAATCACAAAGGATATTTTCATGTGCACCCCATACATATACATGTGTGTGTATATATATGTATACATACGTGTGTGTGTGTGTGTGTGTGTGTGTGTGTGTGTGTGTGTGACATCTCTCTTACCATTCACCCATCCATGGACACACTTGGGCTGCTTCCATAATTTGGCTAATGTAAATAATGCTGCAATAAAAATAAACATGCATATATTTTTTTGAATTAGTGTTTTTGTATTCTTTGTATTCTTTGTATCCAATAGTGCAATCATTGGATCATACGGTAGTTCTATTTTTTTAATTTTTTGAGGAACATCCATACTGTTTTCTACAATGGCTGCACCAGCTTGCATTCCCAACAACAGTGCACAAGCCTTCCTTTTTCTCCACGTCCTTACCAGCACTTGTTGTTTCTTGAATTTTTGATTTTAGCTATTCTGACTGGTGTGAGATAATATCACATTGTGGTTTTGATTTGTATTTCCCTGATAATGAGTGACGTTGAACATCTTTTCATATGTCTGTTGTCCATCTGTATGTCTTCTTGGGAAAAATGTCTGTTTTTGTCTTCTGCCCATTTTTTATTATTTATGTTTTTGTTGTTGAGTGATCTAAGTTCTAAGTTCTTAGATCTAAGATCTAAGTTTCAGATATGCCATTTTCAAGTATCTTTTCCCATTCAGTAGGTTGTCTTTTAGTTTTGTTATTTATTCCTTTGCTGCGCAGAAGCTTTTTATTCTGAGGTCACCTCAGAAATTTATGTTTGCTTTTGTTTCCCTTGCCTCAGGAGACATAGCTAGAAAAATGTTGCTATGACCAATGTCAGAGAAATTACTGCCTGCATTTTCTTCCAGGATTTTTATGGTTTTAGGTCTCACATTTGGGTGCTTAATCCATTTTGAGTTTATTTTTATGTGTACTATAAGAAATTGGTCCAGTTTCATTCCTTTGTAGTTATCCAGCTTCCCCAACACTATTTGTTGAAAAGAGTCTATTTCCTATTAAATATTCTTGCCTCCTTGGTCAAAGATTAATTGACCATATAATTGTGGGTTTATTTCTGGGCTCTCTATTCTGTTCCATTGACCTATGTGTCTATTTTTGTGCCAAGAGCATACTGTTTTGATTACTACAGCTTTGTAGTGTATCTTGAAATCTGGGATCTTGATATCTTCAATTATATTCTTCTTTTTCAAGATTGCTTTGGTTATTAGCTATCTTTGGTGGTTCCATACAAATTTTAAGATTATATGCTTTGTGAAAAAATGTTGGTATTTTGATAAAGATGGCATTAAATCTGTAGACGTTTCGGGTGATGTAGACATTTTAACAATATTTATTCTTCCAATTCATGAGCATAGGATGTCTATCCATTCCTTTGTGTTGTCTTCAAATTCTTTTATCAGTGTTTTAGTTTTAGACTCCATTCTTAAGTTTACCTCCATTCTTAAGTTTATTCCTTTTACCTCCATTCTTAAGTTTATTCCTAGGTATTTTATTATTTGGGGTTCAATTCCAGTTTTTGTTTTAAAATCTATTTAGTTTAATGTAAGTGTTGCTACCCTGGTTTTCTTTTCACTTCCATTTGTATGATAAATGCTTTTTCATCCCTTCACTTTCAATCTGCATATATCTTTAGGTGTGAAATGTGTCTTGGAGGAGGCATATAGATGGGTCTTGCTTTTTTATCAATTCCTTCACCCTGTGTCTTTTGATTGGAATGTTTAGTCCATTTATATTCAAAGTAATTATTGATATATATGTTCTTATTGTCATTTTGTTACTTGCTTTATGCGTGTTTTTGTAGTTCTTCTCTCTTCCTTTCTTCTCTTGTTCTTTTCTTCCATGGTTTGTTGACTTTATTTAGCAATAGACTTGAATTCCTTTCTCTTTATTTTTGCATTTCTATTACTGGTTTTTGATTTGTGGTTACCATTAGATTTACATACAACATCTTATGCATATAGCAATCTATATTAAGCTAACGGTCACTTAAATTTGAACCCATTCTTTTCTCCTCTCCCTGCACCCCATGTTTTAGGGATATAATATCATCCTTTATATCCTTTCATTTCATTAATCCCTTGACTGATTTTTGTAGATACACTTGTTTTTCTTACATGTTTCCTACTTTCTTTACTCCTTACTTATGGTCTTTCCTTTCTTCTTAAAGAGTCCCCTTTAACTTCTCCTATAGGCCTGGCTTAGTGGTCATGAGTTCCTTTAAATTTTCTTTGTCTGGGAAACTCTTTATCTCTCCTATTCTGAATAATAGCTTTGTTGGATACAGTATTCTTGGCTACGTTTTATTATTATTATTTTTTTCTTTCAGCACTTCAAATAGATCATGCCACTCCCTTCTAGGCTGCAAAGTCTCTGCTGAAAAATCAGCTGAGTAAATAGTTTTAAAAAACTTTTGGACAGAAAATTATTTGGGACTTGTGTTTTTTGACAGCAAATTGTAATTCAAGGATTAGCTGAATTAGACATAGAGCTCATATAAAAATTATTGGTAATTCAGACATTAGTTGATTAAGTTATAAAAATTCAAAGATTTTTTTTCAATAATAATTAAAATTAACTTCAACTCCTATTTGCATTTCCTTTTTCTTCCTCTATTCTGTTCATTATTTGATGGGGAATAAATTTGCTTATGCACTTATTTAAAAATTCTAGAAGGCAGAGGCTATAGTTATCCTCTAATGGCTCTATGGTTGTCCTTCATGAATGTTTAAATTATTATATTTAAAACATGATATCATATCATAAAGACATATTACATTAATACATACATATTACATTAATATTAACATATTAAAAGATGTTTCTATGTATATCAAGTTCTGAAAAAGATTAATGCTTCCATATACACATGGTTTCAATGTTTCAATGCTTTTTTCTTTCAACTGCTAGTTAAAATTGGAAAATCAAAATTAGGTTGATAAAGGGATAAGATTTGTTATGAAGAAAAGGTAAGACTTTTGTCCTCTATATTTTCTCTATCTCCTTTGAGACACTCACTCTTTCATTATGCAGGGATGTTATGATCAACTACTCATCATCAGTCTTTAATTGTCTCCTGACTACACTCTAAGTGACCTTCTATAATGAGTTTCCCTTTAAAGGATCATTTCCTCCTCACATTTGAAAATATCATAGCGTTTTAATTATTATTTTCCTATTCTACGTTATCTGGTAATTATCACAATTTACCTTCCTGACATTATTTTAAAAATATATTTTTCTCATATTACATTTTTTTTCTTAATAACAAAATGGTTTTGGAAAGAGCATATGTGAGAATTATTGAACTGATATCTCCAAAACCTATTCTTCTCACATCTTCCAAACTAATTGTCATTTAAAGTGACCTGACAAGCTATAGCCCCTGTGAGCTGGCACAAACCTGGCCCAGATTCACTCTCAAAGAGGCCTTTGCAACAAAAGCAACCTCAGCTGGCCATGAGTTATTTAGTGAAATAGAACTAAGAACCATGAACCAAGATTTCCCCCATCTCTGCACAACTAAAATCTCAGGAAGTGAGTAGGCATATGTTTCAGCATTTCTCTTACAAAATAAAAAGAGTCTTGCCTTTCACAGATGCTTGAACTGCTTTGGTCAAGGGAATCAATGTCTTCTTCATACCCCTCATTATTATCCATTATTACATGTAATGCCCCTCCATCCCTCATGCTCAGTTTCTCTCTCTCAAATAGATAAAATCTTTAAAAAAATTAAGTTTAAACAATAAAAAATAAATAAAAAGATAAAAAAGTACTCAAAGCTTCAGATAATACTTATCAAGTTCAGCTCTTAAATGTGAATTAAGTATCTGGTGATATGTGGTGACTTAGAAAAAGAATAATTGAATGACTTGGAGCTAGTGTAGAATATTAGTCATGATCTTAGGGTCTGGGGGTGGATAAATAGAGAGTCATCTTAACAATTTATTCTTTGTGTTTACCTTCTTATCTATGTCATAATGGAATGCATTGGGTTCCTTTCCTAGGATTCAGCTTAATTTGTCACAAATATCTTTTTTTTCCCTTTGGCCGTTTTTGATGGATTATTCTTTATTATTTTATCTGCTTTATTTGGAAAAAAAAATCTTGCAACTGTAGTCCTAGGGACTTAGACTTTCATTTCTGCTTTGGGACCAGTTTACTTTAACTGGAGAGAGTAAATTTAATGAGTTCCTCTGAGATTGAGGAGTGGAAACAATTCTAATTGGAACACTATGAATTGTAACTTTCATGAGGAAAATTTTCATTTGTATTTGGATCATACAATAGTGTCTTCTTTAACTCAGTATGAGACAACCATATTTATCTGTGTATATTTTGATTAAAAAGGAAAAACCAGTAGTATAGTTGACCTTTGCATGGAACCACTTATACACAGGATTTTTTGTTTGTTTGTTTTTTCTATATGTATGGTATGGTATTTAGAGTATGGTACTCTAAATATGGTTTCTCTTCCTCATGATTTTCTTAATAACATTTTCTTTTCTCTATCTTATTGTAAGAATACAGTATACAATATATATAACATACAGAATATGTGATGTTTGTTTGTTACTGGTAAGGTTTCTGGTTAACAGTAAGTTACTAGTAATTAAATTTGGGGGAATTAAAAGTTAAACATTAATTTCCAACTATGTAGAGGTTGGTGCCCCTGGCCCCAAATTGCTTAAGAGTTAATTGCATATATCTTTTGGTGGCTAATTGTGGTAAAGAACCTAGTATATTTTAAGTAGTTTATCCTTGCTTTCTTAACTTTAGTTATGTTTTATATTTTAGTCAGTCAGGCAAGAAGTGTATATTGAATCTCACCATGCCTTGAATCTGCCTTCAGGGATCTTATAGCCCAGCCCTACAATGAACCCCCATTTTTTCTAACAGATTAGCTATATGACTAAGTCATATAATTATTCCTTTGAAATTAAAGGTACTTAAAGCTTCAGGGACACCTGGGTGGCTCAGTTGGTTAAGTGACTGACTTTGGCTCAGATCAAATCTCCAAATCCTAGGATAGAGACCTGCATAGAACTCCCTGCTCAGTGGAGAGTCTGCTTGTTCCTCCACCTCTGCACTCCCCTGGCTTGTTTTCTCCCCCTCTCTCTGCCAAATATATAAAATCTTGAAAAGAAATAATAAAGTTTTCAAAATTAAAAAAATTAAAATTAAAATAAATTTTTAAAAAAGTACTCAAAGCGGGTGCCTTGGTGGCTCAGTAGTTGGGCGTCTGCCTTCGGCTCAGGTCATGATCCCAGCGTCCGGGGATCGAGCCCCGCATCAGGCTCCCTGCTTGGCAGGGAACCTGCTTCTCCCGCTACCATTCCCTCTGCTTGTGTTCCCTCTCTCGCTGTGTTTCTCTCTGTCAAATAAATAAAATCTTTAAAAAAAAAAGGACTCAAAGCTTCAGATATTTGTCAAGTTCAGCTCTTAAATGTGAATTAAATATCTGGTGATGTGTGGTGTTTAGAAAAAAATAATTGAATGATTTGGAACTAGTATAGAATATTACTTATAATAAATCAAGTCATGCCTTTGTGTTTGCAAATGAGTGAACCGAAGGTAGAAATGTGAAAAAGCCTGTAAACTAACATGTAATTAGTTCTTGCTAATGCCCCTTTTTCTTTAGACTGTGTGGCAAATTACTACATAAATCTTATAGACAAATATTTCAAACTATAAAATTCCTATTGAATTTAACAATTTGGAGTAGTACTGCATACTAGGAGGGAAAAAAGAGTTAACTTGACTGTAATAATCTGGTTCATTCAGATATTTTTCCTTTGGCATCATTGTAATAATCACAGTGTGAAAAATTAGGGTTTTTTTATATAAAAATTATGAACAAAGTATTGAAGTGAGATGGAGAACAAAGAATCCATTTGTAATTTACAAAGTATTAAAAGACTTAGTTTTATGTTTCTGTTCTTCTATTTATAAAGTATGTTATCACGTCACATAATTTCTCTCAAGAAGCGTCAATTTCTTCATATTAAAAATGGGACACATGTTTCAAGACTATTGTTAGATGTTATGAAAAAAATACATCAAAAATTTGAATGGAGTAAAGGTTTCTCAATACAAAGATGTACTCTTATGGCTGCCAGTTTTATAGATTAAAGTCCTGGAACGTTTTTTTTGGCAGATTTGTTTTGTAAATGATTTGAATAATTCAGTAAACCTCATTTCCTCCATTTGTTGTCAGGGGGCAGGGAGGGGAAGTGGATGATGTTCTAGTTCCAACTGTATCATTTATAGATAAGCAGTGTGGCTCTCCTCAAACTCCTTTTCCTCCTTTTCTCCCATCTCTCTCTTCTTGTTCTCGTTTGTGTTTACTTTTATCTGAGTTTTATATCATAGCTTTGAAAGTTAGTTGATTCCTAATGTTTGTTAAGAAGAACATGGTTGTTAATGGTCAGTCACCATGAAGCTGAATTGTTCTGCTGGTGGTCAGGTTGGTCTAATGGAAGGTTTAGCTGCAGGGTGACTGAATAATGGGTGGAGAGAGGGCCACCATGGAAGAGGAGTGAGATTGGAATCTTGACTATCAGAATGCAGAATATAAGTTATTCTGCCAGTTTGGAGCTTCATATTTCAATCCCATCCTTCTCCATAGCTAGTCTAGACATGTCCAGAAAGCCTTTGGATTTCTACAACACAGTCTTGTTTCTTCTCTTTTCTATGGTGGAACTTGGCTATGTTTCTTCCCTCTGATTTGTCAGTAAGCACAGGCTGATCTTCTTTCCATTGTTTACAGATTTGTGTTTATCTCTTTTATGCTGACTGCTTCCTTTTCTTTCTTTTCTTTGCCCTAGGTCTCTAATCTTTTGTCTTTTTTTTTTTTAAGACTTTATTTATATGTTTGAGAGAGAGAGCTAGAGAGATGGCAAGAGAGCACAAGCAGGGTGAGGGGCAGAGGGAAAAGCAGACTCCCATTGAGCAGAGAGCACTATGCAAGGGCTCCATTCAAGGACCCTGAAATCATGACCTGAACCAAAGGCAGGTGCTTAATTGTCTGAGCCACCCACCCAGGCAGGCCTTTTAATTGCCTTTTAACATTTTACAGTGATTTCCAGAAGGAAAGCAGAAAAAAATGTGTGTGTTCAATTCACCATTTTGTTGGAAGCTTATTTATGTTCTTAAATTCAATGGGAATGTTTAACATCCTTGGAGATGATAAAAAATTGAAATACCATGAAATACTATTCTATATAGCCCAGATTTTATACAGTCATTCAAATATAATAATAATTATCACTAATAATAATTATTTTATATTAATAATTACATATTTATTAATAACTATATTGTTGATTATTAATACTATCATTAATAACTATGTTGTTAATTATATTTAATTATACTATGATTAATTATAATATTAATTATAATCAATATAAACTATATTAATAACTATGTTGATTATATTTATAATTATAATATAATAATATAATTAATTACATATTGTTAATAATAATTATTATCAGTAATAAAAATAATCGCCCTTTGATATATTCAAAGAGAAATGTTTACAAATAAATTTACCTAATGTTTGAATGATAAATGGTAAGATTTGGACTGACTTTTATTTTTAATTTATTGTGAGCACTATTTTTAAATTTCTATAAAAACAATAAAGATCTTAAGAAAAAACAAAATCCTTGAGAGGTATAGTTGAGCCCTGTAACAAAATGTCAGCTAAAATAAGTTGCAAAATGTTGATAAAGTAAGTTGAGTTACTTCAGTTGGAAAGTTTCAGTTTTAATAAAGTAAAATTTCTGTTTTGAATCTAAATTTTGACCAAATGGTGCTAGAAAGCATTATCTGAAAGAATTAAAGAGAAAAACACTGTAAAATGATAATGTTTTACTAAAAATTTTTTATTTTGGCCATACAGTTTGCCAAGATCTTTAGTACACATTTATTTAATCATAATCATACCTCTAAGTTAGGTACGTTAACCCCTTTTTAAAGATTAATTGTGATTTTTCAGAAAAAGAGCTAATATAGATTTTAGTTTGAAGAAAATTAAAGAAAAACAACAAAAACTCCTTGACGTCTGAAAACAAATCTGTTCCTTAAGCAGAAAAAAGGAGGTTATTGGAGGCAAATATATTGGGAGTCCACATGGAAACACTTTAGGAAAGAAATAACTTACTAGATTTTCTAAAGAATAAGCTAATACAAATTGCATGGGTATGTTTTATCTATGTTCATAGTGATAAAATCCACAATTTTTTAAAAACCAATTTGCAGTTCTCACTTCCAGGATGATTCAGTCAGACAACAGAATTCCTTGAGTGAGTCATGGAATTAGGATTAAACACAATGAGATTATATCCCAGGAAGTGTATTGGCATGACAGAAAGTATTTGTTCCCTTTGTAAGTAACACAGCTACTTACCTAGATATAGTTAATCGATTTATGAAATGAAGAAAAATATAATAAAATATACATAAAAACACTAGGAAATTATAGTATAATAACCATAGGGAAGCATTTTGATTAATTTAAAATATAGATATTTCTGATGCTAATGAATTTGAACTTAGCCATCTTTTAAGAAATTACTCTAAATCTAAAGCACTTCTATATTTTATTAAAATCTCTTCACTC
>CM053604.1:129677503-129695168 GCA_028646535.1 Procyon lotor | reverse complement strand
ACTCTATGGACCCAGTGATTGCATTACTGGCTATTTACCCCAAACATACAAATGTAGTGATCCAAAGGGGCACCTGCACCACAGTGTTTACAGCAGCAATGTCCACAGAAGCCAAACTATGGAAAGAGCCCAGATGTCCATTGACAGGTAAATGGATAAAGAATATATGGTACACACACACACACACACACACACACACACACACACACACACACACTGGAATACTATTCAGCCATCAAAAATGAAATCTTGCCTTTTGCAATGATGTTAATAGAATTAGAAGATATTATGCTAAATGAAATAAATCAATCAGAGAAAGAATTATCATATGATCTCACTCATATGTGGAATTTAAGAAACAAAACAGAGAATCATAGGGGAATAGAGGAAAAAATAAAATAAGACAAAATCAGAGAGGGAGAAAAACCATAAGAGACTCTTAATCATAGGAAAGAAAGTGAAGGTTGCTGGAGGGGAGGGTTGGGGGGGATGGAGTAACTGGGTGGTGGACATTAAGGAAGGTATATGATGGAATGAGCACTTGGTATTATATAAGATTGATGATTCACTGACTTCTACTTCTGAAACTAATAATACATTATATATTAATTGAATTTAAATAGAATTTAAAAAAATAATCCCTAGTCAGAGGGGGCGATGAACCATGAGAGACTGTGGACTTTTAGCAACAAACCAAGGGTTTTGGAGGGGAGGGGATGGGGAGTTGGGTGAGCCTGGTGGTGGGTATTGAGAAGGGCACATATTACATGGAGCACTCTGTGTGGTGCATGAACAATTAATTTTGTAACACTGAAAAAATCAAATAAATATATTTGGGAAAAAAATGATCCCTATTTAAAGTTATAGAGAAGTTGAGTAAATTGCCTAAGTTCCCACATCTAGTCAGTGGCAGATCCAGACCCTAAGCCAAGAGGTCTGGCACCAAGACCCATGCAAATAACCAGTCTTTTCTGCTGCCTCCCCCTAACCCAATCCTCTCTGAAGGTTCATCACAAAATACAGGATTCCCTATGATGATTCAGATAAGGAAGGATGTTAATGAGTGTTATCATATCATTGTCACATAAATACCTTCAGTGGCTCTGGATAAGATTGTTACTTGGGTTCCTGTGGTGGTCAGTTATAGATATATTTCATTCAGTTGGATTGGCTATCTTCCTAGTCTCAATATTCTAAATTTGATCTCCACATTGAAAGAACTAGAGTTTCAAGAGAAAGACAATTATCATATGATCTCTCTGATATGAGGAATTTGAGAGACAGGGTGGGGGTGCATGTAGGGGATGGGAGGGAAAAAATGAAACAAGATGGGACTGGGGAGGGAGACAAACCATGAGACTCTTAATCTCAGGAAACAAACTGAGAGTCGCTGGGGGGTGGGAGGAGTGATAGGGTGGCTGGGTGATGGACATTGGGGAGGGTATGTGCTATAGTGAGTGCTGAATTATGTAAGGCTGATGATTCACAGACCTGTACCCCTGATTGCAAATAATACATTTTATGTTAATAAAAAATAAAAAAATTAAAAAGATGAAAAAATAAAGAACTAGGATTTCAAAGGACAAATTCTATGATCCTGATACTAAAAGAAAATACAATGTAGGGAGGGGGATAAAAGAGTAACACTTTTGAAATAATTAAAGAACAATAAGATGCAAAAAATTCCTAGATTTTGCCTGATGAACAAGTTACAATTTAGTATACTAGTGATAGATTATATTTTTCTGTAGTTTTCTATTGTTATTTCAATACAGGATTTAATGTTATTAATAAACAGTACATATTAGAGAGTTCTAAAAAAAGAAAAAATAATAAAAACAGTCTGAATATATTGAAAGTATTTTGTATTAATGAATAATGGTATTCAGCATATAAATCTCATGGAACCAAATAATAGAATACCCTTTTTAGGGTATTTTTTAGGGTATTTGACAAATACCCTAAAGTGGTCATACACAAGTAATAAGGTGTCAGTGCAAGTTTTAAAGAATATTTTATAGACTGCCTCAGCAGAACAATTGGTTAGGAAACACTATATGAACTAGTTTGGAGCTGAGAACGTTAAAGTCAAGGAAACAAGAAAACTTGTAAGAGGTACAAGTTATTGACCACCACCATTAGAGAGAGAGAGAGTAATAGAGATGAAGAGAGAAGAATAAACCTGAAAGACATAGACATTCAGGAAAAAATGATTAAGATTTCATCACTACTACATTTAGACACCAGGGAGGAAGAATGATACAAAGTAAATTGCAAGACCTCAATCATGGTGAGCAGAGAATGCCACTTCCAAGAGATAACAATATGAAGTAAGGAGTGAGAGGTAGGAATATCTTGTTTAAGTAATTTTGAAATGACAGTGCAATAAAAACCAGACATTGGTTTTTAATGCTATCAGTTTAGGCTCAAGATTCATAATATACGCTTAAAAAAATAAAACCCTAAATAGATGAGAATGAGGTATAGGTTCAGGACTCAAAGTATAGATGGAAGTATATTTTACTTCTAAGAATAAAAATCAAAATAGTTACTCTACAAGCTTTCTGAACTATGAGGTTTTGGTGGGAACCATAAGATAAGGATATGTAAATTATAGTAAGAGTCATGGAAGTCAAAAACAGCTGAAGGTATTGTTGTGTTAACAGGAACCAATGAAAGCCATCTCAGAACTACATGTGTAATTCAAGGAAGAACTCATTGTAGAAGGAAAGGGCTCAAAAGAGAAGGAAAATATTACCCGAACAATTAGATACAGAGATCTTATAGTCACTAGAGGTGTATGATCAGAGTCAGAAAGATAATCTGTCATGGATATTGATGGAGATTCCCAGACTAGGAAATATGTACATAAATGACTTCTTGTGTTTCCTTTCAAGGGTACTTTTTATCATTGCATATCGTTTCAGCATATCTCCGTCAACTTCACCATCACCATCCATTATTATATGTGATTATTATTACCATTAACATTGTTATCACTCAAAAGACATTACAGCCACCACCACCACCACCACCACCATCATCATCCTCATCATAAGTTTATTAGATAGATCTGCTATTAAATGTATATCAACTATTTCCATAGAATAAAGGAAGATTGAGCTAAATGAATTATTTTATATTTCAATATTTTTTTCTTTTTAGTGTAATTCTTCCTGCCAATCTAGACAATATGCTTCCATTGAAAGGAAAATAAATATCCACTTCAGTATTTTCAGCTGTATATCAATTTAAGAAAAAAGGAATCCCATATAGTTGAGGAGGTACTGAACTGGGAATCAAAAACATGATAATAGGGCCCATTCAACAAAATTGCATAAACTTTTTCAGATAATTTCACTTGTCAGAAAGTTAAGGAAGTTACAACCTGACAATCCATAAAGTGCTTTCCAATTCTGAAACTATATAAACTTAATTAGGTTACCACAGGCAGAACCATATAAATCATGTGGTATGAGTGGAATAATATTAATAACTAAGCCATATTGTTCCAACCATGTTTCAGACACTGTTTAATGTGTGGATATGTATTATTTAATTCTCATGATATCCCTATGAACTAGGATTCAGTTTTAGAAATTAACAATGTTAATTTTAGTTAATCTAAAATGTTAATTTTAGAAATTAATAATGTTCCATGTAGGACTGTTAGGTAACTTGTCAAATGTCATACAACTAGTAATGGCAAAGCTGTGATTTAAATCCACAGTCTAACCAGCACCATTCCAGGATATTAAACACTGTGCTAGTGTTGGAAAAAGATAATTAAGAGCAAAATCTCCTCCTAAACCAGAAATCATCTCCACAAAAGTCAAAGCGAAGGAAACAGTTTTATTGTTGTATAACCGTTAAACCAGAAGGTGACATGCATCACAGGCAAGGCTCAAAAAAGACTCAAAGACAAAAAAGAAATCCCCGCATTTTATGTAGTCAAACAGATACAGCCCATCATATACATCTCAGGATAAACAGTCACTGGTTTTCAAGAGAACTTGACAACACTGTTTGCAACACATAATTCATTTTAAATTTATTTGGTAGCTGAGGTGACCATTAGTGTTAGCTCTTTGGCTTTACGCAAAGGATAAATCAACTTTTCATAGCTTTCTTACAAGAGGTAGTTTTGGCATGAGGCACCCATCAGATTTAAACTCCTACCCTCCTAACAGAAACTGGGAAATAGGGGCCCTGTCTTCCTTGATAATTACATGTCAAAGGGTTAGCTCCCAAGTCATTGACAAAGACTTTCCTGGGTCTTAAATCTGATAAGAAGCTTATTTAGCTTAAAAGATTGAGATACATTTCAAAGAGACTGAGAAGAAATTTATAATTACAAGTTTTCTAAAGTAAATGCTCTAAGAAAAGGGAGGTTGAGTAGAGGACAGGCGTGGGAGACTCTCCTCTCTTATCTTCAACAGGGAGAATAAATCTCTTATATTTCATTTGTATTTGCCCTTAAACTACTATCTATTTTGCCACTACTGGAAATGGAGAAATTATACAGGAATATGCTACCTTCTCCATCATTCTATCAAAAAGATGTTGAGGAAGATGTCGAAGATGAGGGTAATGCACCGGCTGGATAATCTGCGACTTTGCATTTGTTATGCGTTGTCCAAAGTTCTAGTGTGTATAACTTAATTGAATGCTCACAATACTGTGAAAAGGGTAAGACCACCTTTCCCATTATCATGTGAAAACAGACTTGGAGAGGTAGTCATGCCCAAAAAGTGGAGCCAGAAGTTCAATTCAGAAAAAGAGTATTCTGAGCACCAGTGAACTGTTCTACGGTTGCCATCTCCTCTGACTCCGACAGTTACAGGAAGCCGTGGTGGTACATGGCTTACAATGGATAGTATTGGTTTCTTCCTCTACAGGACATATATGGGAAGTTTCCAAAACCAGATTTAGATCCATAGCCATGTCTCCTTGCCTCTTGCTCTTTCTGTCCTCTTGGTTTTCTTAATCACAGAACTCAATTTTCATACAATGTACCGTATGGTCTTCAGTGTTTGCTTTTACACACATTTGGCTTCTGTTTTTTATATCTCTGATTTGGGTTTTAGTTTTTCAAGCATTCTCTTTGTCTTCTTTGACTCCCCAGATCCAAAATTCCCTCCCATTATAAATATAACCACTTATAACCTCTGCTACAGTTCTCATTCAAATTCACTTATTGGCTTGAATAAGGAGGGCTATGTTTTGGGGAAGAACAGTTGAATGGATGAGTAGGATCACTTTTTAAGGAGCAACTTATATTTTTCCTCTCTATCTCTCCCTCCCTCTTCTTCTCTCTCTCTCTCTATAGTCTTCTTCTTCTTCTAAAGAAAAGAGGATTTATAGACAACAATGAATATTTTTCCAGAAGATTCTTTTGTTATTTTTTTTAAAATATGCTAGTATTTTTAATGAAATGGGGATACTTTTGCTTTTCTGACATGAATAGGTCTTACAGACTTCAAACATTTTAGCTCTACCATATGCATAGTATTGAGGTAAGGCATTACGACGGAATTGTATGTGTGAAGAAATAAAATCCCAATCACATATACATAGAGACTTGTGAAATCTAAGTAGCCATCTGTTTCATACAACTCAAGGGATTCTAGATATTTTTGCATTTCTGAGATTTTGATTTATGCTCAGTGAATCATGAATTATACTTGTGCAAAAGTACTCCAGATTTTTCTCAACATTTATATCGGTAAATGTATAGTCACAGAGGGAGACTAGAGATTTATGCATGCCTCTATGTTCTGCTATTAAAATGCATCTGATACATACTTGATGAACTTAACATTTCCATCTTAAAAACTTTACTTCTCCAATGCATAATTTTTAAAATTCTTGCATATTGGCAATAATGATTTATAATAATTTTAGTTCTAAGAAATAAGTGTTAAATGGGCAACACAACCACTATGAAATGTACAATTGGAGGAGTAACTAAGGCACAACTTGGTAATATGACATTGCTGCAACAGTTCAGAATGCCTAAAGCTAGTAAATTGCCTGATGTTCACTGTTGTGTAATTTATCTCACTATTCATAAGAGCTGTGAGGGAAAGAGGGGAAGATATGTGGGTGAGAGGAAGTAAGTGAACCCCAGTGTTATTAACATTGTGCCAGAAGATAGAAATTCAAATATCCCAACCTTTCCTCCCTCCAGTTCACCTTCCATTTAGAAATAACTTATCTTCCTAATTAACCACTATATTTATATATAAATATATATGTATGCCAACTCAAAAACCTTATATGGATTTCTGCAGCCTGTGCAATGAGATCCTAAACAAGCCTGGAATGGAAAGCATTCAAACACTTTGTCCGTCTCCTTATTCCAGAGGATAAAGCATTGCTTTTTTCATTCACTACAATCATTTATCTTTGTGTTTATTCCCTTAGTTTATTATTTTTATAAAGATTTGCATTTATTTACTTAACAGAGAGGAAAGAGATCACAAGTAGGCAGAGAGGAAGGCAGAGAGAGGAGGAAGCAGGCTCCCTGCTGAGCAGAGAGCCCAACACAGGGCTCCATCCCAGGACCCTGAGATCATGACCTGAGCTGAAGGCAGAGGCTTTAACCCAGTGAGCCACCCAGGCACCCTGTCCCCTCATTTTAAATACCTGGAAAGTAAAGCCTTCTTAGATCCTAGCATGTGTCTTGCAATGGGAGGTCTTTGACAAAGGATGATGGATGGGTAAAGAAAGCAATGAATCAAAGTATATATTGGCTTATATTGACTTTGACAGGTTCATAATTAAAGCTTTGTCCCTAAATTGTTTATAACTCTACATATACCTGTAGACCATATAGTGAGTGGCAGGGGACCCAATTTTTTCATAATAAGCTAAACAAAATGAGTTAAGATCTATATCATAGTTATACAAGTTATCATTTTAAATAATAATAACTTGTAAAAACATTATTACAATAAAAATAATGAAAAATAGTATTACAATTTGTTAAGTACATATAGTGTGTTAAGTAAGGCATTATTTTAAAGATATGTTTTATTTTATTTTATTTTATTTTATTTTATTTTATTTTATTTTATTTTGGAGAGAGAAAGAGTGCACAAGCAGGGGAGACGGGCAGAGAGAGAATCTTAAGCAGGCTCCACACTCAGTGTGGAGACCAACATGAGGCTTGATCTCATGACCCTGATATCATGACCTAAGCCAAAATCAAGGGTCAGACACTTAACTTACTGAGCCAACCAGGCACCCCTTAAATATATGTTTTAAGTATATGTGTACATAAAAACACACATACACACATTTATATGGTATAAACTCGAAAGGTAAGTGTAGGGTCTGCATTTTATGGATGATGGAACAGAGTCTCACAGAAATTGAATAACTTTCTGCCCTATTTCCATTCAGGACAGGGGGAATTTTTAATGTGATCAAATTAGTAAGATCACAGACCATTAACAGAGCTGTGTTTTACTAGAAGACACATTTATTCACTTAATTATTATACAGCTTGTCATTTGTGATCTGACAATGTTCTAGCAACTATGCCAGTTGGAGGGATTCAATCTTAACAAAACAATATTTCTTCTTCCTAAAAATTACCAGAGTGCCATGATTGTTTCTTCTTCTTGCTTTCTGGGCTCATCAATAAGTAAACCTGCACAAGGACTTATAAGAGCAGATCTCAGCCAGATCTTTTTCCATTTCTTTCACCTATATCACTTCTTTGCCGAGTGCAACAAGATTTGTTTCACAAAACTGAGTCGCTTAGATTCAAGTGTGTTAAAAACAGTAGGCTTCATTTAGGACACAAGACCTTACAGACTTTTTAAGTCAAGTTTCTTTTAGTTGTTTTTTTTTAATTGTGTTAAAAAACACATAACGTAAAATTCACCATCTTCACCATTTTTAAATGCACAATTCAGTGGGATCAAGTACATTCGCATTGTTGTACAACTATCACATTTGTCTCTAGAATTCTTTTCATCTTTCAAAGCTGAAAGTATACTTATTAAACAATAACTCTCCATTTCCCCCTCACCTCAGCTCCTGGCAACCACTTTATGTCCTGTCTTTATGAGTTTGGCTAATCAAGGTGTCAAGGTATCAGCTCATTTTTTTTTTTTAAATAGGAAAGCCTATTAGTGAACATTGACGGTTTATTTGGCTCTTGCCAGCTTTGTTAACATGTTTTCCATTTGGATTCAATTGCCTCAAATGGGTAGGAGGTATGAGTAACATTTGGGATATAGGCTTTGAAGGTGGGCCCTGGCCATAATGCCTTCACAATAGCACAAGAACTCAAACTCTGACTCCATACTTACATTGATAGAACTAAAATTCAAATTCAGACCCGTCAAGCACTGACTCCTGAGCCAATGTTTTCTTCATTATGCCAGAGTAAAGATGCCTCCCCTTAGTATACTGATCTATTATGAGCAGATTTTTCTTGAACAAATCTAGCTTCCTCTTCAAAAGACTTATGCTGTTCTCTATAGGTCACAGGTCCCTCACCAAGGAATAAATATCTAAGGGAAGGGAGCAATGTTTTAATTATAAATTCAATCAGAAGGAATACATATATTTACATATGCATATATGTACACATATATACATATATATTTGCATTGATTCATTGATTTCTTTTTTTATGATTATAACACCATGTAAAAAGCTTATGGGTAGCTCAGCTACCTCTAAGTCATTTTTTATTTCATCCTGAAGACAACCTTCCCCTGTCTTTTTCTCTCAGTCAAATGGTGTCATCTGATCTCTATATGACATTTTTTATTAAGCTTAGCTATAAAAATTTCAGGTGCTAATGGCTGTGACCCTGTAGATTTTTCTCTCCTTCACAACGCCAATAGAAAAATAACTTTTCGTTCAGAGAATCTGTATTTCTGCTCTGCCTCTTAGTGTTTAAGCCAGCTCCCTACTGTGCTAAGTCAACCTTCCCAGAAGCTAATCTGTCATTCTCAAGTGGCCTTGCTTCTGAAATTGGTTTGATGCTGTAGCAGTAAAGAGCTCCTCTGTAGTACAGGTTACACAGGTTTAACAGCCACTTGGGGTGGGGCTTCTCCTATTGCCTTGGAAACAATGACTTTGTATGTCTGCCCTAGAGAACAGAAGGAAAAATGGCTAGTACATTAATCTATTGAGATATGAGGATCCCAAATAAAACTAATCCTATAGAATTATGAGAAACCTTTATAAGCTAATTTTTTGTGGGATTTTGGTTTTGAATGTGTCAACATCAGTAAAGGGGCAAAGGAATTATGCCTCTCCTTTCACTGCTTCCCTGGGGAAATATTTTGTTTTTATTTTCATGAAGCTCTTTGATTTTGGCAATAAATTTTATAAAACATGAACATATCTGCAAGTACAAGACCTTCACCACTTGAGGTGACACATGACTATTAGGAGAGGTCACTGAACATTGACATAATGAAATGTAGCTATTGGGGAGAAGAATCACTTGTTTATTTAAGAGAATGAAAGGCAGGACAATTATATTAACAAGATTTTCATAGAAATGTGCATTGCCAATGTTAACAAATGGTCTTAAGCTAAAGTCCCTGGTACATAGTATGTGGTTTAATTTCAGTTATATAAACATTGGAGTAATCTAAAGTTTAAATTACATTTTAGTTATACTTGAGACTCCATTATCCAGGAAAATGCAATTTGAGTCTCTATAAATATGAGCAAAAATCAAAATCCACTGACTGGCTTCATATTTACAACATCTCATACTAAGTTCATACTGCCCAGCTAACACAGAAGAACAATTTTTTAAAACAACATGATATATATTATTCACAGTCCTGTTTATATTAAGTTTCAGTTTGCCAAGTATTTCCAGGAACTAGTATTTAAGAATGGTACATCTGTGGACAATAAAGAAAACTGAAGTTCTCTGCATCTTCTTGGACATACGTTTTTTTCTAATAAATGTTAAAGATAATGAGGACTTATGTAGCTGTTTTTAAGATAAAGTTTTATAATATAAAATTTTCATGTTATGTCCTTTCAAGTAATTTCAACTCAGTCTCAGTAGATATTGATTGATGATGAGGTAGATGTTCTGCTTTGTTTGTTATATTGAGGCGTTTTATTGTTAAAGCCAAGTTTATTAAAGTGTGATTCCCTCTTTTGAGGTATGTAGTTCTATTAATTTTGACAAATGCTCACCATCACATAACTGTCATCAAAATCAAGATCTAGAATATTTTCTTAGAAAGTGTCTTCATTCCTCTCTGTGGTCAATCCCTTCCCTAAGTCCCCAGTCCATGGCAATAACTGATATTCTAATGGTTGTACTGTTATGAAGTGGGTGTTGTAGGCAGTAGATTGCAAGACCAGTAAGTAGCATACTTACATGATTTTGATATCCCAGATTTTTCTAAAACTCTTACCACATTGTGCTGTAATGCAGTGTGAACTCACTAGCCTGAGTCTCTCCAGAAGACATTCTATTGCCTGACATATTTGTTATGATCTAATTTTACTTATTAGCTTAGGTATCCCACTTACGCTTTGTTTATTGTCTTTAGGTAACAGAGATGAATTATAAAATGACATCTAAAATTTAAAAGTATTTAAATCTATTAGTCTAAGCTCTAAAAGTTTACAAAGATGTGTAGGTTATTTTTCATTGACCATTATAGTGAAGGATGACAAAATTTTACTTGTTTTTTCTGTCTCTTCGCCTCCAAAATGTTCCTTTTACAGTAATGTATACAGGCCAATTTTGAGTAATCAACTTTTTAAGCAATATTATAGGTGTATTTTTAAGTACAGAAGTATTGCAAAGTAGGCTAGAAAAGAAGAAATAAATCCCATTGGGTAAATGCTAAAAGTGAAGGTGCTCTGCCCCACTCTCTTACCTTCCACCATAGATGATACTGATTTTGAGGGTTTGGTGGGCATTCTGCCACGCTTTCTCACTATAGATAACATTTTTAAACAAAACATATACAAAAAGGAAGAAAAGATCTATAAATTGCGTTTTTAACCCAACAATTAATTAGAAGTATTCTTGTGTCAGTAACATAGACTTACCATATTCTCTAACTACTGAATAGTTTCCTTCAATAAAGATTTGCCATAATTAACATTCAAACAGTGATGATGATGTTCGAAATTTTTCTCCATCATATATATATATATATATGATGTATATACACATATATATACACACACATTTGTACAGTTATGTGAATATTCCTTATAATAAAGATTCCAGGAGATAAAATTGTTGCTACAAATATCTGTGCATTTGAAATATTTTTAAAGATTTTATTCATTTATTTGAGAGAGAAAGGGAGAACATGAGATTGAGAGAGAGAGGCACAGAGAGAGAGAGAGAGATCATGAGCTGGCGGGGGCGGGAGGCAGGTAGAGGGAGAAGCAGACTCCCGCCTAGGTAGGGAGCCTGATCCAGCCCTTGATACCAGGACCTTGGGACCATGACCTGAGCCACAGGCAGATGCTAAACTGACTGTGTATTTGAAATTTTGGTAGATATTGTCCATTTAAGAAATACTAATTATTCTCCCATCGATATTGTGAGAGTTCTCATTTTTTCACACCCTTCTCAACAAATAATGTCATCAATTCTTTTAATTTTAGCCAATCAGATGAGGACATAGTATGTCACTGTTACTTAAAGTTACGGCTTTTCATCATCAGTAAGGTTGCGCATCTATTAGAAGATTGTTGGGGATTTGCATTTACTTTTCTGTGTTGGTTGAATTGTAAATCTTTTCATCATTAATTTCAATGGCCCCTTTGCATTTTAAGAAAGTTAATTCTTTGCTATACCTAAGTTACAAATATTTTCTGATTCTTCCTTCATATTTTTAACTTTACTCAAGCATCCAAGAGTTAATTAATTGTGTTTTTCTCAAGAACAGTGGTTCTCAATTCATGCTATGGATTAAGTTCATGGAGCAGCCTTTATAAAAAGACTGCAGCCTGGACACTCCCCCTCCCCCACCACACATATACAGATTCAGGTTCAACTGATTGGGGTGACATTGGAGCACAGTCCCCAGGTGATGCTAAGGTACACACAGGGTTGAGAAGAACTGTTTACTGTGCGCGAAAATCACTTGGGGATTTTGTTAAAGTACAGATTCTGGGATGAAGCCTGAGACTCGATATTTCTAATAAGCTCCCGGGGGATGTGCATATGCTACTGGTCTATAGTCCACACTTTGAGTAGGAAGGATTTATGGTGTCTGCTTTTGGTTCTTGTTCAAGAAGATTTTCTCTACTTAATATTATAAAATTTTCCTTTCTCCTATATTTTCTTCTAATACTTTTTGTAACTCTTATGGAGATCATAAATCTATTTCAGCTTTCTTTTTTAAATAATATGACACAGAGATGTAATTGATTTTTATCAATATCAAAGTGAATTCACCTCATTTATTAAATAGAAATAAACATTTTGATACTGTTTCAAAGTAACATACTTTTATTGTTTTTTAAAAAAAGTCTTCAGAAATTCATATATTGATAAAAGCAGAATCTTTGGTTGTTTAAATAAAATAAAGAGCTTAAATTTTTAAATTTATTTTGTTTCAAAGAAAGAATTTATATCCTGAAATTAACTACAATTTTAAGATCAAGAAATTTTCCTCTCTGTCCATTTGGATCTTTATACTGAAATTCATTAATTTTTACATCTGAATATGACTAAAAATTAAATACCAAATTCAAGAAAAAATAAGCATGGATGATGTGATCATTATATCTGTGTTTCCATTTTTGTAAGAGTTTGTGATGACTTCATAGGATATAGTGACAACCTCATTGTCTAACAGTAACTCAACAGGAATGATATTTTTTGGAAGAATGTAGTGCCAACAGGAACCAATTTCTGCTGAACTCACAGTACAAGCTCCTTCTTCCAACCCTGATCTGATGATAAAAGTAAAGCTACAAAGCTAAAGATTTTCAAATAGCTATAGTAGGATGTTAATGATGTTGATATCTACAAGGTGAACAATGGAGCTGTTTTGTGCATAATTTGAGATAGTCAACTCATGCAGGAATGTAAGGGGAAATTCAAATGTGTGAGTATATGAGTTTAAATAACCTAAACTTTTTTTAACTTTTTTTAAGGATTTTATTTATTTATTTGACAGAGAGAGAGAGAGATCACAAGTGGGTAGAGAGGCAGGCAGAGAGGGAAAAGCAGGCTCCCTGCAGAGCAGAGAGGCTGAGGTGGGGCTCGATCCCAGGGTCCTGGGATCATAATCTGAGCCGAAGGCAGAGGCTTTAACCCACTGAATCTTGGAACACTGGAAAAATAAAACTAAATTTAA
This sequence comes from Procyon lotor, assembly GCA_028646535.1. Classification (NCBI taxonomy): domain Eukaryota; kingdom Metazoa; phylum Chordata; class Mammalia; order Carnivora; family Procyonidae; genus Procyon; species Procyon lotor. The sequence goes on along the minus strand of CM053604.1, from coordinate 129,681,834 downwards.
AAAAATATAATAAAGAATAAAACAAGTCCCAATAAACAAATAAATAACCTAAACTAATAAGTCAAAAGTATAAATTGAAGAGAAAACCGAAATAAAGAAATCTTGTAAACTATATTAAATTATCTCACTATGTAAATACTTTTTCTAAAGAAAAATGATTACTGAATAAATGAGTTGTACACCAGCATGAATTTTACTAATTTAGCCTGGCTATTTTTCATTATGATATTCTAGTAGAAATATATTTCCATTGAATAATCTAGCCCTTGGGAACTCAATAGACACATGCTTTTTTTTCCCCCCAGTAATGTCATAGTTCATTTAATGAAATTGGTCACCAATGCCCAGTTATATCTTTCATGCATTTTTAACAAACTGTAATTTCTTGAACTAGAGATTCGAAGAATCTCTTTTTGTATCTGAAATTACGTTATCCAGAATTTCTGTAGCTAAATAATTAAGTTCTATAAGCCAAGATTCTTGTTATTAAAAGAACAATGGTTTTGGAGTTGGAAAAGCAACTTTTTTTCTGCTGCGCTAGAAATATTGTTTAAATAGTCAAGAAAAAGAGAAGTGAATACTGAGGATTTTCTATTATACAATCTCTATTCCAGTAGACACTGATGTTTCTATTACTGTGAATAATGAAGCCCAAATTTCATGAGGTTTGTTTGTTTGTGTAATGACAGACACTGAATGATGAGATAAGTTTCAGGATCAAAACTGTCCACCTACTCTGTGTATTAGCTTATGCATGGGTTGCATTTCTAAACGTGTTGGGCACTACTTTCTTAAAAGCTTCTGTGTCAGGATTAATCTTAAAAGTCAACTTTTAAAAGGGTAAACAAAACAAAAGAAAACTATATTGTTTTTCCCAGAGAGTTACCAATCACAAGCATGGTAAGGAACATATCACTGTAACTTTCAGATGCCCCTAAATCATTAAAAAATGGTCTTCCTTAAAGTTTTATTATCTTTGGTTCAATTAAATATACAACACTGGCAAAGTATGTGGGGTGAGTGTGTTTTACAACCCCATGTATTGTTTGTCATCAGACCAGTCTTCAAGGAGTGGGCCACCATCTTCTGTATTTAGCACTTGTTCTCTGATCCTTTTATACTGTTAACAATCTGTGTGTGTTTGTGTATCTATCAGGTTAAATCTGAATATGTATGTATATATGTATCTATCAGGTTAAATCATATGAAATTGTCAATAATTGGCTGTGGTGATCTATAAAAGTAGTTTTATATGGTCCAAACTAGTATTTTTGTTTTGGCTATGAATTAATATTTTGTTTCTAGGCACTTGACCCTTAGCCATGGGTGTATGTTTAGTTTCTTTAAATTGGCTTAAGAAACTTCACTTGAAATAGAACCATTGCTCTCTGGACCTTTACAGGCAAAGCCCATCCTGGGATTCTTTAACTATAGTGAATTATTTCCAGCGCTCTAGTTAAGAGCTCATAAAATTCATGTTTCTTCCTCATTTTAGCTGCCAGTTGTTCACAAAAGTATCTTGACATCCTAAAATATGTAGATTCTTCATTTGTTAACTCTGTATTTTCCTAAGGAGGGAATCTGCACCCTTAAAATGAGGGTTAAATTTGCCTTAACATCTGAGCTCATATTATTAATATCATGTTCATACATTTCCTAATTGTCTCCTGAGCTACTTGAATCCAATAATTATTATTTATCTAACACAAATTAAATACTTATATTAATAATATTTTCCTGACTACATAATGTAATATTAAATAGAATATCCTTAGTATGGAAGACTTTGCAACACACTTCTCAAATAGTCTTAGAAAATTTGCTTTTGGGGTGCCTGGGAGGCTCAGTGGGTTAAAGCCTCTGCCTTCGGCTCAGGTCATGATCTCTGGGTCCTGGGATCGAGCCCACATCGGGCTCTCTGCTCGGAAGGGAGCCTGCTTCCCCCCCTCTCTCTGCCTGCTTCTCTGCCTACTTGTGATCTCTCTCTCTGTCAAATAAATAAATAAAAATCTTAAAAAAAAAAAAAAGAAAAAGAAAATTTGCTTTTATCTTTGTTTTATATCTCAAAGGATGAGCTTGAATTTAGCATCTCACTTTTGCCTTGCCCTTGTTCCTCTCACCACACCTCCAACAATCACATAAGTTCATCACTTCCCATTTCAAATTCTCAACTCTCTATTCTAATTAACCCTTGGATCATTCTAAAACTGTAAACTAGAATAAGTTGACCTCTTTGCTGTATTTCTCATTAAAGCAGAGCATAGATTTCTTCCAATCCTTATGAACTATTTTGGGAAATTGGTGTAATAAACTGTGGGTTATACTTACTCTTTTTTTCCTATGCAGACATTAGTTTCTAAAAGAATTCTATAGGAAACTCAAAACATTGTAATACAAATCGTAAAACTTGTTTTCCTTCTCAGATTAAAATCCTTTTCTGAGTTTATTTTAATTGAAGTATAACATATACAAAAGGGTGGCCATATCATAAAAGCCAATTCATTCATTCATCTGAATGAATTGTCATGAGGTAATTAGCCCCCAGGAAAAGAGACAGAACATTAGCAACTCCCCAGAAGCCCTCCCCAAAAGAGAGAATTACTTTCATTTATAATACCATAGGCCAAGTTTCCCAATACTATGCTTTATATACTTGAAATCATGCTGTGTATGTTCTTTTGTTACATCTTTCACTAAGCATTGTTTGTAAGAATCATCCATGTCATTGAGTGCAGCTGTATGCCTTAATTCTCATTGCTCTGGAATAATCCATTGTAGGAATATTCCACGATTTGTCCAATTTGTTCTGCTGCTGATAGAAATTTGGGTGGTTTCCAGTTCTTAGCTATTATGAATACTGCTAGTATGATCACCCTGTAATTTCTTTTGGTGCATAAGCACATGCATTTCTGGAATTGCTAAATTATAGGATATACATGTTTCAAATTTAGTAGGTAACAGTTGCCAAATAGTTTTTCTACATGGTTGTAGCAATTTACATTGACACCAGCAGTGTTTGAGAATTCCACATACTCCTGGCCCTCACCAGCACTTGGTATTGCCAGTCTTATTCAGTTTATTTTTTGAGATGTAAAAACAAAATGTAATTTTCACACTCATTTTTATTTCAATTATTGATAATAAGTTTGAATAACTGTTTCACATCTGTATGAGTCATAAGCAAAAATTCATGTGATTTTTTTAATTCTATAAACTTAAGATGCTTTTAAATATGAAATATTACGAACTCACTAAAATTGTTTCAGGTGATCTGACATTCTAATCATAGAAGTCTAAGACAGGTAATGTAAAATCTCCTTATACCTTATATCTGGAATCTTGCTTTTTGTGAACATTAAGAATTTTTTAGCTCTTTACCATGTGCCATACATTACTAAGAATTTTGTAGATATTAAGTAGCTTAGTTCTCATGGCATCCCTATGAGTCAAGTACTATTATAATCTCAATTCTACAAATGAAGAAACTGAGGCACAGAAAGATAAAGTAACTTTCCCATGGTCACACAGTAAGTGATATAGTGAGGATCACCATATTATGAGCCCTCCCACCCGCTTCTTTTCCCATCCATTTTTATTAAAATATCAGAACAATATTAGAATAATAAATAATGATATGTTTTTCAGAATAGTTCAGAATAGTTTTTCAGAAATTCAGAATAGAATTTCAGAATATTATTTGTAATAATACAAAACTATTCTGTAATAGTTTTACAGAATTTTCTGTATAATAGTATACAGAATATGTATATTCAGAATAGAATTCAGAATAATAATGATATCTATAAATAGAGTGAGTTTGAAATAATTTTAACAAGTGAAAAATTAAAGATTTACACTGTAGTTAACATTCTCTAAATGTAAAATTTTTTTTTCTTTTGGGGTGCCTGGGTGGCTCACTGGGTTAAAGCCTCTGCCTTCAGCTCAGGTCATGATCTCAGGGTCCTGGGATTGAGCCCAGAGCCGGGGCAGGCTCTCTGCTCAGCAGGGAGCCTGGTTCCCCCTCTCTATCTGCCTGCCTCTCTGCCTACTTGTGATCTCTCTCTCTCTCTCTGTCAAATAAATAAATAAAATTTCTAAAAAAAATTTTTTTCCTTTTGCTGAAACAAAGTGCAACCCAAGTTGATTATGAGTTTAATGAAAGACTGTGAAATAAACAAATATGTTTTCAAAGAATTTTTAACTGTACGACTGAGTAGTTCTCTCCACATTAGTGTAATGAGAATATTGAACCTATGAAATAGTATAAAAATATGGAAAATGTTAATGATCTTGAGTTGCACATATTTTGTGTTATAAACGACATTTCTGGT
>CM053604.1:129659164-129677003 GCA_028646535.1 Procyon lotor | reverse complement strand
TAAAATCTTTTCAAACATCCCTTGATAATTGGAAACTGAGTTAATTTTTTATTGTTTTCTTTATCAGTGTTTGTTTTTGCCTTTTCCTCCATTAAAATTATTTGAACAAAATACTGAAAATTTAGCTTTTTTTCTTTTCTTTAAAACTTATGTTTTTTTGCAAATATAAGTCATTTTGCCACGTCTTTGCTATGTTTCACACTTTTTGATTGAATAAATGAATCAACATTTCTTTATACTTCATCAGTGGGAGGAAGTTTATATTACTTCATATATTGTAAAACAAGAAAGACTATAATTTAGAATATGAGGTGAGAAAAAAATTGTGTTCAGAGCTAATCTGTTGATGCTTCATGATAATAAAATGTCTCACTTACGATTTCAGATTCAAATGTTTCCAAGTGAGCGAGCTAGACAAGAACATTACTAAACACATATATATCTTACCAAGATTTTCAATTGATATGATTGTACATATTATCAAACCAAATGAAAATAAAAAGACTAGTTAAGTTAAAATGGGAAAATTTTAAATACTTATGAAACTATGCTGCCAAAATGTTTCCTGTGTAAATAATTGAAATCAGCACAGATGTGCTGCCTACATGTTCCTCACTCTCTCCTAAGCCCTTGCCTCTTTTATTTCCACATCAATTTTATGAAGTAAATACTATCTATTACCTCATCAGGAAGTAATACTACTATTACCTCCAATTTACAGATGAGAGCATTTGAACACATGAGGTGAAAAAATGTGTCCAAGTTTACAGAGCTTATGAGTAAAAGAAGCCAGATCTGAACCTAGGTAACCTGATTGCTAAGTCTGGTGTCTTCATTTCTACCCTCTGTGCTCTAACTGGATTCATGTTTCTTTATCTACTGAGGCATACCTGTTAAAGACTTCTACCATCACTGGTTACGTTGTTCAACCAACATCTCTTATGCAACACCTACCATGTGTCAAGTACTCTTTCTTCTGATTATTTAGTGATTATATTAGTAAGAAATCATTCTGATAGGATCACCCTCGTTCTCCTAACCAGTTTGGACCACCTCACCGGGCTGCCTGGCCATCACGTTCAGTCAGAAAAAAATTTCTTGAAAAGAAATACTATTACTGTTTTCTCCATCAACACATTAATGCATTGGTTTTCAAAACTTGCCACATTTTAGGATCACCTGGGAGACCTTATAAAATTCCAATTGTCCTGGCTTCACGCTATACCAATTAAATCAAAATCTCCCGGAATGAGATCCAGGCATCACTATTTTTTATAGCTCTCAGGAAATTCAGTGTATGGCAAACTTTGAAAACCAATGTGTTAAAGTTTGTTTTTTTAATTAGCAAATTGTCTAAAATAGTCTCAAGAGCCCAATTACCAACATGAATGGTAATGAGAAATATAAGTGGTAAATTATCTGAACTGGTAAGATTTCCTAGCATTGAGGTCAAGAAAACTCTAATTCAAATCTTGACTCTACTACTTCATAGCTTTGTGACTTTGGGAAAGTCACCTTTTTTGAATTTTGATACCTTTATCTGTGGCCTGAGTGAGATAAATATTACCTTTTTGAATCTTTGTTAAGAATTAAACAGGAAAAACTAATGCAAAGCCAAAATGTTCTACCTTCCCATGCCTATAGCTATGGTACTTGTTGCCATTAAGATTATGCTCAAGTTTCCATTAGCTTGATCCCCCAACAAAATATCCTTGATCTCTCTCTATGTTTTAAGGGGATCCTCTTATACATTCATGATAAGAGTTTCTTTATGAATTTCCCTTCCTGCCTCCTCTTTTTGCCTCCTAGTTGCAGCCCCTGCTGCCAATTACCATACCATCACTCCTTTGAAAAGTGCTTTCCTCTGCTGGCAATCAGTGCTATCAGCCTCAATTTGGCCTCTAACTCAAATCTGAGACAAGCTTTCCTTCTTAATTCATAATATCACCACAAAGAGCAAGCTACAACACTCAACGAGAATTTATTAAAGGTTCCCAAATGACAGACTGACTTACAACTGCTATTAAATGTTATTAAGTTCAGAGCTCACAGGCTCCATCCCTGCCCTAACGTTCCTCCAGCCCTCCTTTCTGTCTAGCTCTGCATTAGCTTCCCTGTGCAAGGGTCAGTCCACCCTATATCACTAGGATGAATTGTTCAATGTGGAGTTATAGTATTGTTTCCCAAAACATCAGAACACATTTATCAAAGATCTTGGGCATTTGGTCTTGAATAGCCTATAAGGAGCTACACTAGGGTCTATCCAGTCTCTCTCTGTCCCAGTCTCTCCTCTGATGTACAGAACAGATCTTGCCTGTGAGTCATTCTTACTGCTCCCACAAACAATGCTTGGTGATTTGCAATCACTGAACATTCACTGCCTCTATCTCAGTGCCATCTTGATTTCTCTTCAACTTCAACCACAAACTTATTTTGATAGACTGCAGAATTTGGAGTAAATCACAGAATTTTCTGCCACCACCACTGTCTGTATGAAATAGAAACAGAAAGAAAGAGAATAAAAAAGAAAATTGGAAAAAAGCCCACAAGGCTGATCTTGCCCTTGTTTCTCTAGCTGTTCATGAGGCTACAGTTGATATTTAGAACTTTATTCCTCCACTATCCATTTTATGTTCCCACTGCCCACAACTGGCACTTCAGTGGATTGGGGTTTATATATTTGTGGGGTGATCCAAACTTTTATTTATAATGGGCCTGAGCTCTCTGTGATCCTGCCTGAATTAGGTTGCTCATGGCTTCAGTACTTTAACTACTAGTTATGACAGCACCCCAAGGGACTTTTTGATTTCCAGACATGTTCTTCCTTGCTCCATTGTGTAGAAGAAACATATTTTTCCCTTGATAGAACAGGATCAATTACTCTAAGCAACTGTACTCCCTATTATTGCCTACTGGTGCCATGATATGAGGAGCCCAAAATGATCAACTGGTAAATCTCAACTTCTGTGTCAATGAAATCATTGTATCACTCGTGGAAGCATTCTCTTATTGTGTTCTAAAGGTGGTGGTGGTGGTGGTGGTGGTGGTGGTGGTGGTGGTGGTTGTTGTTGTTGTTGTTGTTGTTTTATCTAACAAAGCCTCAAACCATGAAGATGGGAAGCTAAAATTTGTTACTAGTCATTTGTACTAGTAAGAGCAAGCACTTTCATAGTATTACTGTGTGTTGTTGTTATTATGTGTTGGACATTCTCCAAAGTGATTAACATATGTTGATTTATGTAATCCATAGTATTATTCCTATCCCCTTTTACAGATTAGAAAACTAAGATAAAGAAATATTAAGTAATTTATAGAGTCACTTAGCTATAGGTAGTCAAACTGAGATTCAAACTCAGGCAATTTTGTACCAGATTCCATGCAAAGCATGGAATTAATTACCATTCTACAATAATTCTCAGTAATAGTGAGAAGTCCTAATCTTACTTTAACCCCTTGTCTCTTTGTCTCATATATATTCAATATTAGAGAAAAGGTATCATATATCTGTTCATGGTTCAGAACATATCCTGTATCACAGCACTCCAGATTAGAAAGGTGGTGTTTTGCAGCTCATACATGATTGTGTTTATAAAGATTTATTTATTTTTATTTAAGAGAGAGAATGCACAAGTTGGGAGAGGGGTAGATGGAGAGGGAGAGAGAGAGAATCTCAAGAAGACTCCTTACTGAGCACAGAGCCCGATGTGGGGAATGATCTCATTACTCTGAGATTATGATCTGAGCTGAAACCAAGAAGTGGATGCTTAACTGACTGAGCCACCAAGGCATCCCACGACTATGTTCTTAAAAGGCCATTCTACATTCCCTCAAACCAGCCATCTGAGTAATTGGCTGGTTTCATTTAAGACCGATGAGTTATGTGTTTAAAAGCAATTTGACTTACTTTTTATTTTTGGTACAATAAAGTTCCTATATTGTATGGATTTCATAAAAGTGAGTAGAATGTTATGGGAGAAGCTCAGAAGTAGCATGATAGGCTATAAAAGCAAACCCACACCCAAAATAAGTGCCTTTCAGTGAGGACAAATTATTGTTCCTTTCATAATCCACAAAGTTGAATATTATTGGCCTGCATAATTAAGCCAGGAGCCTGTCCTCCTGTCAGAGAATGGAATTGTATTTGGGGTTAGCAAGCCCTCTGTTTATGGCAGATTGTGCACTCAACAGTGGCAGTGTCCAAGACAGCAGTAGCTAGACAAATACTAACATGAGGAAGAGAGAAGTTTATATTGCTAAGTCTTTTTTATATTTCCATTCCCAACACCATAGTCAGTTTGTTCATGTGCCCACTGGACAAGCACTGAAGCATATTGAAAGAGAAGTTGACAGCCACACACATCATTTGATCCTTTGTAAAGGGAACCTTTTGCTGAGCATTCACAAATAACCTTCCACTCTTGGTCTATTCTCAAAAATTCTCCATATAACATTTCCCCAAACCTACTTATCACCAGTCATCTAACTCTTGCTTTCAAGAAAGCCCCTGCTCTACAGGCCAGATCTTTAGGTGACACCCATATATGAATTCACATACAGATATATTCACACACAGACAGTAATTGATCAGGTATACTGCTCAAAGTTTATTCACTTGGAGTGTCCAAGTTTCAAAGACAATCAATAATGGACTGTATTTCTAGCAAATGTGTAATCACTGTCTTTCCAAATCTAAGAGTCATATTCATTCCAAATCTATGCCCCAACCAGAGTGAATGACTGCCAATACACACACACACACACACACACACACACACACGACATAAGGCATAAGCATAAGAGATACAAGGACTTGGTTTGAGTTGGCCATTGGTAACTACACTGTAGAATATATAGAAAAAAAGATGATACCATCAGGTTTAAATTAGAAGCTCATACAGACCTATACAGAGAAATATGCATTTCTATGCCTATCCTGAAAGACACTTATTTGTTATTGCGTAAGGATGATATAATTAAAAATTAGAAGTAGAATCTCAACTGGTATATGTTGAATAACAATGACAGTTGAATGCACAGTCATGCTAGGTCTCTCACATGGAGGTTGGGGCATAGATTCAGAAATAAGATTCTAAGATTACCATGTAGAACTAAATATTTACTAATTTTTTTTTTTACCTGTGGTTGTCTGTAATGAAATGCAAGGCTTGCTTTTAATACACAATTCATTACAGACAACCTCAGGTAAAAATTTTAGTAAATATTTAGTTCTGCATAACATGGAATACCAGTGCTCTACTTTCTAAAGGTAACTAGAATTTTGCTGCTCTTAAGCTCAACCAAGTCAAATACTTAATTTCAGAATCTTATTTCCTTTAAGATTTATTTCCCACCTGCACTGTAAACATTAATTATGTCTAGTAAATCAGGGGGTTTTGTTGCAGACAAAATAATCCATTGTAGCTAGGTTAAGCTCAAGATTTATTTATTTAGGTTACAGGTTAGCATGAAACACACTAGCTATTACATTCCCAAATCAAGGGAATTCAAGCTTCTGTTACGGGCAGAAAGCTGAAGAATCAGGAATCTGCCACCACAGCTATAAGCTCTGGAAAAATATTACATCTATCTTGATTAAGAAGACTTCTACTTTAAGAAACCACCTGCAAAATTAGGAATTCACAACCACATCTCCCTGCTCCATAATCAAACTAATTTGGATATTCCGTTCACATCTTTATATTATAAAAATGCATACTTCTTGTCCCACCTTTCTTGTCATCAAATTCAGTTGCAAATTAGTCTTGAATATGTACACTTAACTAGAGAAACCTAAACTAAATCTGAAACTCCATAGTTGCAATGGAGTCTGAAGGTATCAGTTTCTTTCCTTCTGAAAGTATTGGAGGGAGAGTATCTCCATCCTCTATAGAATTAAAAGGCATTTTACAATTATGTTAGAATGGGTTATGGGTTATGGGTAAGCCAACCCACAACTCTGCTAGATCACACAGGGCCTTATTTATTAACTTGAAGTGACTGACTTCAATCTTTTAGATGATGACACTTGCAGATTATATTTGCATCATAGAAGGATCATTCTAGAGTTTAGTTGGACACAGATTGTTATGCTATAAGACTGGATATGGGGATACTTATTGATATTGTTACAATTGCCCAGGAAGTGATAAAAAAAAAAGGATCCAAATTAAGGCAGTGGCAGCAGATAAGGAAGAGGGAGTGACCACCAAAAATGATTACTGAATTCACAAAATTTCGTAACTCACCAAATATTGAAGGCAATGGAGAAATAACTCTAAAATGATCTTTCTAAAATGAGAATATAAGTAATAAGTGCCACAGCCTAGAATATTAAAATCAAACTCTTTAGGGTAGCAAATAAGTCACTGTGAGAAATATAGGATGATTTGTTCTACTATGAAACTATTTTACTCTTAATTGTTATTTGTGTTCAAGTGTTAGAAGGTAACTATTTTTTTTAAAACTTGAATTTTTAAATTTAAGTGCAATTTATGCTTCCCACATTTTGAAGAATGATGCTACTAACATACCCCTCAAGATATTCTGGTTATTTATTAAGGCTTTAAAATTTCACTTTACGGGGTGCCTGGGTGGCTCAGTGGGTTAAAGCCTCTGCCTTCAGCTCAAGTCATGATCTCACGGTCCTGGGATCGAGCCCTGCATTGGGCTCTCTGTTCAGCAGGGAGCCTGCTTCCCCCTTTCTCTCTCTGCCTGCCTTTCTGCCTACTTGTGATCTCTCTCTCTGTCAAATAAATAAATAAAATCTTTTAAAAAATAAATAAATAAAATTTCATTTTACTATTACTCTTTGTCTTAGTATCTGTATTTAAATATGACAGTGTTCAATGCATTTGATGCACCAGAAAAACAGTAGTGAAGTTTTTAAAGTACCTCTTTAAAATAGACATTAATTTTTATTTCAAAGAATCTCCATGTGTTAAGTAAATGATCACGATAACAGACCTACATTCTTCATGTTTTTGCAGAAAATATAATTCTAAATTTATGATTTAGAGTTGTAGGTATTATGTCATTGACAGATGAGGATAACAGAATAATATTTATGGAGATATTTATGAAGAAGAAACGGCCCTCCAAATATGATCCCTTGATTTAATTTACTGTAACCCTTTAACCATCTAATGCCTTAAAAATTGAAGACATCTACACTTTTAAAATAATCAGAGAGAGAAAAAAGCCTGTACAGATACACTTGATTTCAGATTTCCTTAATATTTGTAAATACATTTGTCTCATAATTATAATCCTGTTCTTTTTTTTTTTAAAGATTTTATTTATTTGACAGCGAGAAACACAGCGAGAGAGGGAACACAAGCAGAGGAAATGGTAGTGGGAGAAGCAGGCTTCCTGCTTAGCAAGGAGCCCGATGCGGGGCTTGATCCCAGGACTCTGGGATCATGACCTGGGCCGAAGGCAGATGCTTAACGACTGAGCCACCCAGGCGCCCCTATAATCCTGTTCTCAATATTATAATCTATTTGTTATTCTCTAATGATATTAAAATTCCCTTGTGCTTTCCTCTGCTTCATTAAGTTTTATTTTCTATTATTCGACCAAATTGTATCTTCCTCCTGTATTTTAAAGGATTTGTTAACATTTTTATTTTTTAAGAAAAGTTCACGGTTCTCTGTTTCCTATATTTCACAGTTCCCTATTGGGTTCTGTTGGTAATCTTTACAAGCAAGTAAGACTAAAATAGGGAATTAATCTCATAGTCTCAAAGAAAGCATGGTTATTATGTTTCTGCATAGTTGATTTTGACCTATATTTTGTCCAGTTATGTTGAGAAGGGGAAATGTAGAGATAGCAATAGCTTAAAACACATATCCTTCCAGTTCATCTGTAAAGTCTAGTGGGGAAAGACTATTCTATGTGACTGCTTGAAAAGGAAGAAACACAAATCACTGAGCTATAAATGAATTTATTTTCTAAACTTTTACTCAATTTTACCCTGCACTTCTTCCAGGAGGAAATTAAAGCAAATTATAAAGAAGTTTACAATAAGCAAGTTAGTGAAATTAGAAGTTGAATGGTAGAAGAAAGAAAAGCAGAGTGTGGACAAGGTTGAAATGTGTACTCGAATCGACACCTTCATCCTTGTTACCAGTTAAGTCCTAAATTTGACAACACTGTACAAACAAACCTATGAAGAGAAACCAGGTCAATTCCATTGTTCGCATTAATCAAAAGACAAAAAGAACCAATTGTATAGAACAAGTATTTTTTTGCATTAAATCAGATAGGAGTTTCTCTGGTGTGTTTTTTTAAGTACAATACAGAACCATGGAATTGAGAACATCCCTGACAGCCTTTTTTGAGTAGATGAAACAAGTGTCAAGGGGATGTTAGTTAGTTCGTTCTCATCCTCATATATGGAGAGGAACTACAAAGAGGAGAATTACATAAAATAATATAAAAGGAGGTTGGAAGGAAGGTCCTATGATGACACTGAAATAAAATTATTTATAATTTCTGTTCCTATTATAATCAAATACATGGAGGAAAATACAGGATCATCTGTTAAATTATCGCCTTAAACCAGCAACTTGGCAACATAATGAGGAAGTGTCATCAGTTCATTTCTTCCTCCCTCTCCTTTTTTGGCTGATTCTATTGGGAACCTATTCTGCTCCCTTTATATGCCTCATCAATGCTAACATTCTTGGTTTGAATCTTGTCCTCATCGTGTCTTTTTTTTTTTTCTTTTCACAAAATATATTTTATCAATATCACAGGTTTTGGGGGGTGGGAGGTTTCCCCCTGGTCTCACATGCTCTAAACTTTTACACATTAAGAGTGTAAAATGTGTAAAATTTTACACATTAAGAGTGGCAAAGTTCTATTGCCTGTAGTTCTATAATTATTCTGGTCTCTTGACCTTAACTGTTGTGCAGCTCTTTCCCTGCCAATTCCTTCCTCTTTTTTTTAAAAACAGCTTTTTAAGGTATAGTTGGTATGCAAGAAACTTCACATACTTAAAGTATACAATTTGATGGATCTTGACATATGCATTCACCTGTGAAACCACCACAATCAAGATAATCAACATAACATAATTTTAAAAAAAAGATAATCAACATATCCGTTATCTCTAAAAATTTCCTCCTGCCCCTTTGAAGTTTGTGTGTGTGTGTGTGTGTGTGTGTGTGTGTGTGTGTGTAGCAAAAACACTTCACATGAGATCCTTCTTCTTAACAAATTCTCAAGTGCACAATGTACTATTGTTAACAAAATATGCAATGTTATACCTCAGATCTCTAGAACTTACCCATACTACATAGAGAATCTTTATATCTATTGAATAACAATTCCTCATTTTCCCTCCTTCAACCTCTAGAAACCACCATTCTACTCTCTATTTCAATGAGTTTGACTACCTTAGCTATCTCATTTAATGCACTCATACAGTGTTTGTCCATCCGTGACTGGCTTATTTCAGTTAGCATAATATCCTAATGGTAGGATGGTAGAATTTCCAGTGTCTTTAAGGCTAAGCAATATTCCATTTTTTGTACATATCACATTCATTTGTTGATGGATATTTAGGTTGTTTTCATATTTCAGTTATTATTAATAACACTCTAGTAAACACGGGAATGCAGATATCTTGTCATATACCTGCTGGTCATTCATATGTATTCTTCAGAGAAATGTCTATTTAAGTCCTTTGCCTAGTTTTTAATTGGGTTATGTGTTTTTTGTTTTGTTGTTGCTATTGAATTGTATGAGTCCCTTGTATATTTTGGATGTAAACCCTTTATCAGATACATAGTTTGCAAATATGTTCTCTCATTCTGTAGGGTGCTTTCTTATTCTGTTGATTGTTTCATTTGCTGTGCTGAAAATTTTAACTCTGATATAGTCCCACTTGTCTATTTTTGGTTTTGTTGCTTGTGTCATATTCAAGAAATCATTACCAAGACCAACATCAAGCATGTTTCTTGTAGCAGTTTTACATTTTCAGGTATTACACTTTCTTTAATTCATTTCAAGTTGATTTCTGTCTATGGTATAGGGTAAGGGTCCAATTTCATTCTTTTGCATAGATATCCAATGTTCCCAACACCATTTGTTGAATGATGTTGAAGCAACTATCATTTGTTGAAGTAACTATCATTTTGCTATTGTGTATTCTTGCCACCCTTGTTGAAGATCAGTTGACTGTGAATGTGTGGGCTTATTTTTGGGCTCTGTGTTCTTTTTTATTGGTCTAAATGTCCTTATGTCAGTACCACATTGTTTTAATTAATTTAGCTTGTAATATATTTTTTATTAGGAAGTGTTAGGCCTCCAGATTTGTTATTCTTTCTCAAGATTGCTTTGGCTTTTAGGGTTTGTGTGTTTCCACATGAATTTCCAGATCGTCTTTTCTATTTCTATATAAAAAAAATGTCATGAGATTTTGGTGGAGATTACATTGAATCTGTAAGTTGCTTTGGATAGAATGGACATTTTAACAATTTTAAGTCTTCCAGTTCATGAATACAGGATTCTCTATATTTGTATCTTCTTTATTTCCTTTCATCAATATTTTGTTGTTTTTGCTATACAAGTCTTCCACCTGCTTGGTAAAGTTTATTCCTAAACATTTTATTCTTTTCGATGCTACAAAAGGGGATTATTTTCTTAATTTCCTTATTGTTAGTGTGTAGAAACAGAACTAATTTTTATATGTTGATTTTGTATTCTGCAATTTTATTGAATTTATTTATTCTAATTTTTTTGGTGGAGTTTTTTGGGTTTTCTACTTATAAGATGATGTCATCTGGAAAACATAGAGATAATTTTATGTTTTTTCTGAGTTAGGTGCCTCTTATTTCTTTTTCTTGCCTAATTGCTCCATCTAGGTTTTCCAGTGATATGTTGAGTAAAAGTGGCAAGAATGGGCACCCTTGTCTTATTTCTGATTTTAGAGAAAGAGGTTTGAGTTTCATCCTTGAACATGTTAGCTGTGGGCTCATCACATATGGTAGTTTTATTCCATTTGGGCTGCTGTAGGAAAATAATACAGACTAGGAGGCTTATAGTCAACAGAAATGTATCTTTCACAGTTCTGAAGACTGGGAACTCCAAGATCATGTTATTAGCAGAATAAGTGTAGTGGCTGGTCCACTTTCTGGTTCTATAAATAATACCTTCTTGCTGTGTCTTCACATGGTTGAAAGGAACTAAGGAACTTCATGCCCAACCTGGGACTTGAACTCGTGACCCTGAGATCAAGAGTCCTGGGCACCACTGACTAAGCTAGCCAAGCATCCCTCTAGGGATTCTTTTAAAAGGGCTAACCTCACTCATGAGGGTTCCACCCTCATGACTTAAGCACCTCTCAAAAGCCTGATTTCCCAAAACCATTAATTAGGGCATTAGGTTTTCAACATATAATTTTGGGGGGATACAAACATTCAGAATATAGTAGTGGCCTTTATTATGTTGAGGTAAGTTTTTCTATACTTATGTTTGTTGACAGTTTGTATCATAAAAATATGATATATTTTGTTAAATGCTTCTTCTGAATTTCTTCATATTGAGATGATCATATGATCTTTATCATTCATTCTATTAATAGAGGATATCATATTAATTGATTCATCCTTACATCCCAGGGAGCTCCTCTTCACTCATTAATATTTTTTTCCTCAGGAGTCCAAATTTCTTTCTAATTAGTCTAGTTTTCTTTGAACAACATTCTCTAAGAGAAGTCTGCAAATACCTGAATTCCACTTGTAGATAGGGCTTAAGTTTTCTCTCACTAAGTTGATGGGCCCCATGAAGTAAGAGGACTAGGCTTATGTCCTTCCAGTTATATCCCTTGACAGTTAAGTCCTAGAATAGTCTATGATGGAATACAGATTGATCCATAGTATGTAGAGTTCCTCTAAGAAAGAAAAAAATCTTGCATAAGTTTACAAATCAACATACTTATCTCAGGCTGCAATCAGTAAACATAAATTTTTCTACAGGTGTAGACAGAAGCAACTGTTCTCATCATAAATACTTTTTTTTAAGATTTTTATTTATTTATTCGAGAGAGTGCACACAAGCAGGGAAAGGGCAGAGGAAGAGGGAGAAATAGACTCCCTGCTGTGGGGACCCTGGAATCATGACCTGAGCTGAAGGCAGACATTCAACTGACTGAGCCACCCAGACACAATTTATTTATTGGAATAAATACTTTCCTAAGGCATTATATTCTGTATGGGTTGCTGCTTACTTTGGCCCTCCTCCCCAGTATGGGGTCAGAACCTCAGTTGAAACTGTTGGTTGGAGTTGCATGGACCAGATAGTTTGTTATAAAATTACTAAGCAGTTCCTCTGTTGATATAGGCAACTAAAATATGAATTCAGAAATGCTTAATTCATACTCTGAATCCTCATATTCAAGTCCTTGATGGATATAGATTAGAGAAAAAAAAACAATATGACTTCCAATGTTTTTGACTTTTTACTGTAAGAATTAATGCATCTTCTCTGGTTAATTCTCCATAAACCAAAAATTTTGAAATGGGTTTCCTCCGTGGCAACTCAGACTTGTGGGCTGGGATGCAGGGGTAGAGAGAAGGGATACTAATGCTTCTTCCTTGGTGATTTATCTAAACTGTGGACAAATAACCTCATAACGTCTTTCTTTGCAAAGAAGACTTAGAAGTTGATTTGTGTGCAGAGAACCCAGGCTCTTTGTTCTGTTTCAGGCATTATCTTAACAGTTCCAAGGCCTGACACAGCAGCGTGGGTTGCTATCTGTGCCTTCAGTGACTTGGAGGGCAAGTCAGCCTAATTCTTGGTATCAGTGAGAAAAGCTTTTATCCCTTAATCTAAGTGATGTCTTTCAAACTTATTTTTTTTTTAATTAACACAGATATTTATCCTTCCATCTACCTTATTTTACATCTCAGTCGGCACAGAACTCAGGAGAGGAGAGATTATTCATTGGGCCCCACTGAAGCCAACTTTAGGAAGAGGTTACTTACAATGTGTGATGATGATGTCGAGAAGGATGAGACAACATTGATGCACTGGCATTGATGGCTGTATCTTCCTGTCCTACTCATAGGCATTTGCTCATGTTGGGATCAACACCATTCTTTCCTAGGCCTCAGCTACCTCTTAACCTTGTCCTAACCCCATTTCCTTAAAGGAAATAACACTAGAGGAAAGTGAAATATCAGAATGGAGAAAAAACTCAGTTGTGAGCATGTTAGATCTGGGCTGCTTTTGAGATATCCCAGCGTGTAAGTCCAGCAGCAAAGCTCCCAAGGACATATGACACTCAGCACATAGATGGAAGCCTGGGGGTGGAGACTATATCAAGGATTAAAGGCTGGACTGAAGACGAAGAATCCATCAACAAGTTTGAAAAGAAATGGGCAGTTAGGGGAAAATGTAGTATAGCAGAAGTCAAGGTATGAATAATGCGTTATTAGGGGGAATGAGAGACCAGTGGTATTTTATTATACCTAGAATTCCAGTCTACACTAGATTAATAATTTGGAGCTCATTGGTGATCTTTGCCAGATGTCTGTAAGCTAAGTGTTTGGGAAATATGGCCAATTGTGGGAGTTAATGGGGCTAAAAAATAAATGTTTTGTTTTCTGGTTTTTGTTTTTTTTAATTTTTTTGAAGATATTATTTTTATTTATTTGACAGAGAGAGCCAGAGATCACAAGTAAGCAGAGAGGCAGGCAGAGAGGCAGGCAGAGAGAGATGGGGGAAGCAGGCTGAGAAGAGCGCCCGATGCAGGGCTCAATCCCAGGACCCTGAGATCATGACCTGAGCCAAAGGCAGAGGCTTTAACCCACTGAGCCACCCAGGCAACCCTAAAAAAGTAAGTGTTAACAAGCTTCATGTGCAAGAAACTGGATGAGAAAGTATGGGATGGGGATGAGGGGCTGCAGCCAGAAGGGCTCAAGTAGCCCACTATGAAGGCGTTTTTGTAGGTGTCAGAGTTCTGAGCATGTTTATCTGCTGGGAGTAGAGCCGGAGTAAAATGGAAGAAGGGAGGAAGTCAAAAGAATACGAGAAAGTTACCATCAGTGGAGCTAGATCCAGAGGAAAAGGAAAGCGATTTTATTCATAACGCCAGTGGAAACTGTTAGAGCTGAATTTGGACATAGACTTTTTCAAGATGTAATTAAGTTAAAATGAGGCATTAGGGTGGGTCCTAATTCAATATGACTGGTGTCCTTATAAGAAGAGATTAAAACAGGCCAGCACAGAGGGAAGATCAAGTGAAGACGCAGGCAGAGGACAACCAATTGCCAGCCAAGGAGTGAGGCTTCGGAAGAAACCAATCCTACTGGCACCTTGACCTCAGACTTTTAGCTTCTCGAACTGTGAGAAAATAAATGTCTGTAGATTAAGCCATGTAGTCGGTGGTACTATGTTATGATAGATCTAGCAAACTAGTACATTGGCCTTCAGCAAGAATAGAAAAACCTCGTGATTCCAAAATGGAAAAAGACATGTATAGATGCCAGAATGTTTCATTAGGGTATTAGTACATTAATTAATATTTTTATCTTTTTGTATGGCCAGACCTGCTAAGTGAACTGAAAGTGGACCCTGAAGAAAAGGCTAATAGGAAAACAGCCTATATATACCCAAATGTAAAAACACAGGAGAGCTGTCAGTTCGGATGATCTGGTGGTCCAACCACAAGGTTTCCGAAGGGAAACATGCTGTGATCCGAAGCTGCTTAGATGTTCCCAATATAAATACCCCTTAAAAGAAAGCAGGGATGCTATTAAGCAGGTCAGAAGGAATAAGCCAGGAAGAGCAATATCTTCTTAGTATCTAAATCTCTTGGGCTTAAAAGGCTTGCCTTGATTTAAAATAATTCAGCATAATTGGGGAGAAAGGTAAAACCATTATTATTGTTGGACTAAAGACAAAAAAGCACATCCTTTCTTTATCCTTAATAAATTATGAAAGCCTACTTTAAATAATTCAGAACAATATGGAAAAATTATGTGGCAGTTCTCTATGGTTTCTAATAAAATATTGTCATTTCTGTTTCTTCAGAGCAGTGTACCAGGTATTTTGTTCAGCCCATAGACAGCGTTTCTCAGTCATATATTTGCAATCCCTGGTTTGTTCATTGTCTTTCTTGGCTTTACATGGTTTGCCCTGCAGGCGTCCTTCCTGAGCCTCCTCGAATTTGTTCTTCTCTCATAGTGTTACAATTTCTGTGGATTCTCATCCTGTTCTACAAAATATTGGCCACATCTTTCGATTGGCAGGCATCCATATCTCCCTGGATGGCAATGGTGGTAATGGCAGTTATTGACCCCACCCTGCCAAGGACTCATTAGATCCCCTCCTGCTGTCAAATCTGTCACCACTGTTCTCTGCATATCCATCTTCCTGACAGTCTGTGCTCTCTGCACAACCTCTGGTAGAGACCTACCCACAGAGTAGCCTCCCTGCTCTCTAGTCTCCACATTCCCTCCCACGTGATATTTCTGAAAAGTAATAGTAATAATCATTAATGATAATGATGATCGTAATAACAATAATGTCGAGCATGTTGCACAGACAGAAGCTATGCTAAGAGCTTTACATGGATTACTGTGTTTATAACTGAAGCACCATGAGAAAAGAATTCTTGCTAATCCCATTTTACAGATGAGGAACGAAAATGGTGGGCCGTTACATAATTTACCCAAGGGCACACAGCAAGTAAGTTGATGTAGCTGGTACTCAAGTCTGACGCCAAACCCTGCAGGCTGAACTTCTGCTTTACTGTGTCCCACTTACCCCTGAAAATTGTCACTGGTTTTCTACGTACACAGGTCTAGAAGGCCCTTTATATGTGACTTCTAAAGGCTTTCCAGTCACCTCTTGACTTCTCCTGCCTCTGTATTATCTAAATTCCAACTGTGTCAAATCAGTTGCTATTTTCCAAATTTTCTCTTAGTTTCTGGGTTTCTGCTATCTGGTACATGCTGCCATTTCAGTTTTTCCCACTATTCTGTCTGAAAATTTCCTATGTTCTACTTTAAAAGTTACCATCCTTTATTAATAGGTATGAATTTATATTATCAAACACCTTGCTAAAGTCAAGGTGTTGTACCTTTTGCTTTTCCCTTGATTATGAAATCCTAGGCTTCCAAAATGTAATCTTCCTAATTGGGTTTCATGCTAACTCTAGTTAAAGAGTAAAACAGGTCTTAACACACAAGTCCTTTTGACTTTACTAAATATCCTAGAATTACTGGAGTTGAACCCTGATGTTTTCTTTTTACCCCAAAATATCATTATATGGAATAGAGTATAATTACTGTTCAAATTACTCAAAGTCTTTACCCAGATACATTATTTGTCAAGTTTGATTCCCCTTTTAAAAAATGGCTCCATTTAGATCCAATTCACTAAGCATCAATAAAAAATAAAAACAATTATAAATTGAATTTCCATGCAAATGTGGCCTTTTCTCTATTCTGCATGAATGCACATTCATCAAACTACTATGCCTTATTGTTGACATAGTGGAATAACCAAAAAATAGCCACGTTCTAATTGTTTTGCTAGTTTCCAAGGTTAAGATTCATTTTTTTCCCCAAGAAAGTTTATAAAGGTCATTAGAGCTTAATGAAAGTTTGGATTCTCTACTTATCAAAAAGCTGTAGAGTAACTAATTCTTATAAACATTCAATTAGGGCTTTGTAGAAACAGATTCATATTTCTATCCACTACAGAGCAAATTGCTAAATTTCTCTCTTCTAAAGGGCTTGACGCAACTGGCATTTAGGAGAATTATTCCAGTAATTTATTATAGTAAACAATTAAGTGGTATGGTAATGTGCAAGAAACATTAACTAATCTTCCCCCTATACTTGGTCTTAATCCATTCCTCTTCAAAGTACTGACCTGATTGAGTCTTCAGTAAAGGGGTATGTGGAACCTTTGCAGAAAGTTCAGGACAGAAACTCTTAAACGAATAACCCATTGTCTTCAAGAGTGCCAGGGGACTATGTCCACATGCATCATATTTTCAAGAATATAAAATCTTTTATTCAGTGCGTGACTCAGCAGTGTGGAAACAACCTCAATATCAGGACCTCTGCCAATAATGCTTGATGTAGGTAAACCAGCATGATTAGCTTAGTGATATTAATTTTCCAATTAACTTTTCTGAAATTGTTTAAGTGACCAGAATAATAGACATAGCATCTCATTCACTTCAATGTAGGTTTCTCATACTTTCCTACCATTAACGTCACCCCTTATACACACTGTGCAGAATTTCACATTCCTAGCCAGCATTAGCTCTGGAAAAAAATAACTCCCTTTCTAAGCATCATAATTGTTCCCTCTTTCAATTTGAATCAGATTTTGTGTGCTGGTGATATCAAATTGCAACTGAAATAGGCTGATCAAGAAACATGTTTGTAGAAGTCTGAGAACCTATGAAGCAATTGCTAGGGTAGAAGTACAGAGACAACTAATGTTGTCTTTCAATCTTGTAATGTTGAAGTTAATCTTAAATCAGTTTGTAAATGTAGTCCCAGCTTTGAAGGCTGCAAAGTTGACTGGCAGAGAATCTGTGATTGGACAAATGTCACAAGAAAGTTTATGCTAGGATGGAAGAAGGAAGGGAGGGAGGGAGGGAGAAAGGGAGGAAGGAAGGAAGGAAGCAAGGAAGCAAGGAAGCAAGCAAGGAAGGATGCAGGAGGGTGAGGGAGGGAGGGGGATGAGGAAGGACGGAAGGGAGTTTATGCAATACTGTGATTATACGACAGTAAATCTTTCTTTTTCTCTGTGTCTTTCTGTCTCTATCTTTGTCTCTTTCTTTCTCTCTGTTTTAAAAATAAAAGTAATT
>CM053604.1:129632458-129659064 GCA_028646535.1 Procyon lotor | reverse complement strand
CCAGCTTTGAAGTCTGCAAAGTTGACTGGCAGAGAATCTGTGATTGGACAAATGTCACAAGAAAGTTTATGCTAGGATGGAAGAAGGAAGGGAGGGAGGGAGGGAGAGAGGGAGGGAGGAAGGAAGGAAGCAAGGAAGCAAGGAAGCAAGCAAGGAAGGATGCAGGAGGGTGAGGGAGGGAGGGGGATGAGGAAGGACGGAAGGGAGTTTATGCAATACTGTGATTATACGACAGTAAATCTTTCTTTTTCTCTGTGTCTTTCTGTCTCTATCTTTGTCTCTTTCTTTCTCTCTGTTTTAAAAATAAAAGTAATTAGAGTCAGATATTAGATATCCAGCACTTTCTATTTATTAGGAAACTTACAACAGACAAGAGGAAGATCAAACAGAATATGCAAAAATGGAATTAAGGAAGAATTATGGCTATATAGGAATAAAAAGCTAACAAACAAATAACAACAAAACTTAAAGAGTTTTTAGCAAAAAGAAAAAAAATAGCTTAAAATCCACAGCCCCAGATTTCCTTCTTGGGCTTATATCCAGCAGATATGTTATTGCTGAGCATCAGGGAGAATAGGAGCTAAATCCATCTACCTCCTTTGCATTTTACCTAAAGTATAGAGAACTATTTATATCATGTCACATTTCTTTTTCTACTATTTTGTATTTATGTTTTCCAAAAGTTAATGTATATTCTTGAAGATTGGGCACATGCGCAAATACACGCACACACATACGCACACATGACTGCAATTTTCCTGTACTCTCCAATTATTTGTAGCAATGAGAGGACACGATGTATGGAGCAGAACTCCATCACCACTGTATATTGCCAGACACCACTAATAACAAGTGCAGACTCAGACATGGGAAAGAATAAGTCATCAGTGGTTTCCTAGCCTTGCCAATACAACTCTTCATTCATGACCTGTTTATTACATGTGTAGAATAGACTCTTGTTAATTAACTCCAGAAATACTTTTGAAATTGTAATTAAATTAATCATAACCCTTATTCTTTTAAGTTTCAAGTGTTTATTCATTTTAATGAAATTTCCTTCTTGCCACCAGTACTGTAATGGTAATAATACCTCATCTTTTTGTTCAATTATAAGTCAAGTATTTCATAATCATAGTGAGAAGTCCAACTATCATTTAGAAAATTGAGCAGTACATACATTCTATGTAGATAATTCACAGCCACCACCAACAATCCTTTTAAGTTATGTGATACAGCTCTAAGTGTATAGATAAGGAAACCAGATCAGAGACTATGCTTGGTCATTTGACGAGTGACAGATACAGATATTTGCAAATAAATCTATCTGATGCAAACCAATGAGTTTTCCACAAATTCTTGCTGCTTCTCTGGTGCTAGGAGAGGGTCCCCTCCTGCTATGAAATCAGAGTCTGTTTTAAAATATAAAAAATTCTTCGTTTATTATTCCTTTTTCTAATATTTTGGTTGCAGCATTGCCATCATTGTCAATTTTTTATTTGACTTGTTATTTTAAGTTTATAGTTTTCTGAAATAAATGGCCAGATTCTCTGGAAATGGGTTTCTCTGTTGTAACTTTTTAAGGAGTAGCATGTCTGGCCCCTCTACCTCTTAAAGACAATATTTGACTTAGATGTTGCTACTATAAACATTGACTCAGCATTTTATATTTTGCTGATTAAAGACTTATGATTTCTTAGATGTGTGATGTTGACTATATTATTTAGTTTGTTACAGTTATGAGAATTTGTTTTAAGGCAGTGCCGTGTTGGTTGGAGTCTTCACAAAGTTATTGGCATTCATGGTCTCCACTTCCATCACTGCATTCTAAGTTTTATTTCATCATTTAATTTTTTTTCTTTAATTTTTTTTAAAGACTTTATTTATTTGTCAGAGAGAAAGAAAGAGCAAGTGAGCACAAGCAGGGAAAGCAGCAGGCAGAGGGAGAAGCAGACTCCCCTCTGAGCAAGGAGCCCGATGTAGAACTCGATCCCAGGACTCTGGGATCAGGACCTGAGCCGAAGGCAACCGCTTAACTGACTGAGCCGCCGAGGCGTCCCTGTTTCATCATTTTAAAGAAGTGGTTTTCTTTTCTAATAAGTACCTAGACTCACAGAATGATGACAAGAAGTGTCACCATTGGAAATGAATTCTGTAGTGCCAGGGCAGGTTGCCTTAGTTAAATTAAGCAAGTCACTCCTTGGGCAGAGGACGGGGTGTTCATTTGTAGGCTGACCTATTTTCTAATATGGTTCTTAACTACCCATGTGGTCCTTCAGCAAGTATATGCCACTATCAATTACGTAATGGCTTAAATCTAAGAAAACATAAAGCTTTCCAGGTCTGTAAGTTCTGTGAAATAATACTTGTCTGTTTTGATTAATGTTCAATTTATCTATGGTATGCAACTAGACCCCTTGATTTAAAATGCTAAACCTGAACACACAAACACACATACACACAGAGAGAGAATTAAGAAGTACAGCTTTCCCTACTGGTGATTCTACTTAAGGCTGATTTTTTCCTTATATATTTAAGTGCTTTTGTTTTAGAAGAGTTTTTTTTTAATGCAGAAGACCCGAATAGATATTTTCCTGGAGAAAACATACAGATGGCAAACAGACATATGAAAAGGCATTCAACATCACTAGTCATCAGGGAAATGCAAATCAAAACTACAATGAGATATCAACTCACACAAGTCAGAATGGCTAGTCTCAAAAAGACAAGAAGTACCAAGTGTTGGTTAGGATATGGAGAAAGGGGAACACTCATGCATTGTTGATGGGACTGTAAATTGGTGCCTCCACCATGGAAAACAATAGAGAGGTTTCTCAAAAAATTACAAATAGAAATAGCACATGATCCAGTAATTCCACAGCTGTATATTTACCCAAAGAATATGAAAACACGAATGTGAAGAGACAAATGCACCCCTGTGTTTACTGCAGCATTATTCACAATCGCCAAGATATGGAAGTAACCTAAGTGTACATCAATAGATGAATGGAGGGGTGCCCGCGAGGCTCTGTCCATTGCACATCTGCCTTCAGCTGGGGCTGTGATCTCAAGGTCCTGGGTGGAGCCCGGATCTGGCTCTCGGCTCAGCTGCCAAGTCTGCTTCTCCCTTTCCCACTGTGATCTCTCTTGCTTTTGCTCTCTCTCAAATAAATAAATAAAATCTTTTTTTTTTTAATGGATGAATAAAGACGGAGATTAAGAGGTACAAACCTCCTGTTATAACATAAATAAGTCACAGGAATGAAAAGTATAGCATAAGGAATATAGTCAATAATATTATAAAAACTTTGTATGGTAATAGATGGTAACTATATTTATGATGAACATTGTGCAATATATAGATAATCAATAGGTTTAATCACTGGGTTGTACACCTGAAATTATATGTCAACTATACTTCAGTTTTGTTTGTTTGTTTTAAGATTATATTTTATTTATTTGACAGAGTGAGACACAGCAAGAGAGGGGACACAAGCAGGGGGAGTGGGAGAGGGAGAAGCAGGCTTCCTGCCAAGCAGAGAGCCCGATGCGGGGCTCGATCCCAGGACGCTGGGATCATGACCTGGGCTGAAGGCAGATGCTTAACGACTGAGCCACCCAGGTGCCCCTGTACTTCAGTTTTTTGAAAAGAGGACTGATCAGTTATTTTATTAATTTTACTCCCTTTTATAATGGTAGTTCCATGGTCTTATGGTCTTACATCTAGCCTATAAAAATACCTGATACCTTTCAGACAAATGTTTGTTAGATTAAAATTGCAAAAAACTGTCATTCAATTGCAATTTTATATATTTTAGGTAATTTATAGCCATATTTTTTCTGGGTATCTCTTGGATAATTTTGGATTACCCACTCCTGGAGTCAGTTTGCCATTAATATTTCAGAAACTGAAGAGAAACAAACTAGCTAAATGAACATGAAAACTAAAATTGGACATTGACACAAATTTCTCTACTGCCATCCAATATCATACCCTCACGAACCTTTATTTTATAATTTAAAATCTAGTTTAATGGTTTGCTTATAAGTACTGGGTGACAGAGTATGAGTATTCATCCACCTAGTGTTTTGGAGAAACTTTCAACAGAACATTTTCTTTAGCATCAGTTTATTGCTATTTCTCTTACCACCCCCTGATAAGTCGAATAAACTTCTTCCTTTTTGTTTTCATTCCTAAGGCTGAAGAGTGATGTTTATGGAAAATTCTGTTACCTGCTGAGTGTTATTTTTTCAAGATTTATGCATTCGACTCTGAATCTTCTTTTACAAAGTTTTATTCTGTATCATTTGTGTTGACCTCCATGACATTTTCTATTATCCTAAAATGGTTAGAGCCTTAGCATCATGCTTTTAGGTAAAGGGCTCCCCTGGTTACAGTGTACTTTTGATTGATCGATCAGTTACTACCACAAAAGGAAAAATTCGCATATGACTCATTGAATTTGATCAGTGTATAGAGTTGCTCTGTGTAATTCATACCCACCGCAATCTTCTTTTCAAAGCAAAATGCTCTCATTAGAACAAATGTTCTTTATCTTTCTTTCCTTTGAATGTTTAAGATAATCAAAACAAATGTTTCTGCTCACTTGGTTTGTCAAATTATTCATATCCTAAATGTTAAGGGAAGCCCAGTGTCAATTTGATGTTTTCACAATAACCATATCATCCCTCAAGATTGGCATATTCTTTCCTCTTCTTAAGGCCTTTATTTTCTATTTCTACTTTTTAAGTATTCCTTTCATTTTATTGGAAGCTGCCTCAAATTCATTCTAGAAAATAGTAGATCACTAAACCTTAAACAATATTAAAGGTGGTATTCATTGCGTTTTGTGGGCATTGCTCACTCTAGTGGTTCTGACACATGCTAATCACAGAATAAAGTGATCTGAACAAGAAAGGATGGGGAACTTGGGGAGAAAGAGGTAGACATTCATCTACAAAGGGACATTTCGACTTATTAACTGCCTTCTGGTTGCTATATATTCCTCTAGGCAACTTACACATGCTATGATATTTTTGCTCAGAAAAATCCTTTAATACAGATAAGGAAACAACTCAAGGCTTTGTATAATTTACCCAGAGTCATATATTTCACAATTGATGAAGTGAGCTTGTATATAAGGGTTGTCTGAAGGTAGAAGCTCGTGACTGGATAGGTGGAAGGAACTGGTGGTCTGGAAAGTCTCTGTGGAATCCTGATGTTTGCCATTTATGAAGTTCTATGATTACAAATAGATTACCTAACTTCTCTGAGTTTTATCCTTCTTGTCTATAAGACGTGAATAATGATATCTACTTCCTAGAAGTGTAGAGGGGGTGAAAAGATAATATACTTGAAGCACGGAGTAGACTACTAGATACATTCTAGCCTCCAGAAATGGTTTCTCTTGTAAATATTATTATGAAGAAAAAACTCAATGAGAAAACTGTTATCCCAAGAGATTTTAAGGCAAAGTTTAGGATGGCCACCAACGGAATAATGAGGAAAAAAAGGGTTTTTTTTTTGCATAAAAATTGAAAATGATTGATTGTCAGTATGGGTTTTGCAGCTCAGAAGTTCCCACTATGGGGATATACAGGTAAAGGGTAGGATTTGACAGCATGCCTTGAATAAAGCAGAGAACAGTTTATACCACAGTGTCTTAGTCACTGGAGTTGGCCCCATCAATCAGTCTCTACCTCTAGTCTCTGGCCAGAGAAGAAGACAAGACCAGAGGGAGGAGGCCACCACAATAAGGAGACCTTACTTCCCTTTCCAAAAGACCTTTCCAAACAGCTGGACAATGTGGATAAACTCATTCTCCTGGGTCTCCTTGGAGAATTGCTTAATGAGTTTTTTAATATCTCCATCCAAGCAAATCTAGAACTACCGCCATAGTAAAAAATGATATTGGGTGGCTTTTACCATCAGAAAGGTCAAAAAGTAAGTTTCTGAGAATAAATTAAGAGATCAGAAAATCTAGTGACAAGGACTCAAAATCCAAAATATATGAAACCACTCATCTATTACTTTGTTCCCTTCATATGCTCCTTCTTCCATGTCTAAAATAGCAACCCATATCACACTAATTTTTTCTATTTCAGAAATAGAAATATATATTTAGAAAATATAAATATATATTCAGAAAATTTTCTACATAATATTACTGTAAGATATGTAAACATTTTCTCTAAACTAACAGTTCCCCAGAGATATCTTTTCTTTTAACTGTTTGGTTTTCTAATAGCTAATGCCTTTCTTTCTTCTTCCACTGTGTGCTATCTTGGATCATTGTTTTTTTATCTTTTAATTTTATTCTCTTGTGGCAATATCTCCTGGTGGCTGTTTACAGCCTCCAAGAATGTTTCATTAGATGGCACTTGTTGCTTCCTGTGTGACCCAAGCCAAAGCAAGCCGCCCCTGCCTTCATGCTAGTTTTGACTCACAAGAAGACCCTGTGAAAGGCACAGGCACCCAATAACCTCCCCCTTCTCCCATGATTTCAAATTTTCCCAGATGGCTGAAGAAGATGAGGGTCAGAAAATATCATACAAGATCAATACATGCAAATCCCCTTTGCCTAAAAAGAAATAGTAATAATCACAAGCGCTGAAACACAAGCCTAGACTATCACAAACAATACACTACGTTTTTAGAACCTGGGGAAAAGAGAAAGTAGAACAAAGAGAATGGTCACAATCATAACAACACCTTGCAATTTTATGGCATTTTATACTTCCCAAAGTACCCTCATATATAATATCCCTTTGAACACAAATTTCCAGAAGAAATGGTTACTGAAACAGACAGGCAATACAAGCGTTGGAAATTTTCTACCCTTACACAGTACTATGTGTAGTAAAAATTGTTATCTGGCGCCATAGAACAACTTATTTTGTCTTTTATAAGGAAAAGGGGATAATTTCTCACAAAAGCTAAAGGTAGTTTTATTACTAGTGCCTGTTCATTTATGAAAATAAAAATTTCCATGCTGTTACTAAGTTATCAGCTCTTGAAATAATTGGGTCTTGTCACAACATTTTATTTCAGTTTTGCCAGGCTGATTTAGGCATAGAATCTTTCGATTTAATAATGTAAGGAAAACACATGTTCTTCAGCCTAATCTTCTTGTCTTCAAATCTGCTTATGGTATAGTATTAAAATGGCCAATATATGCTTAACTACTTTGCTCATTGCTAATTACTGAATAAGCAGATTTCCAAAGAAGAATGTCTGCAGATGTTGCCTAAATCCATTCCCTCAACTTTTGCAAAAGCAAAGGGAACTTTGGTGGTATTTATACAAGAAATATACCCATGTGATTTCTTCATTTATTCTGAAGAAGAGCTCATTTATTGACCAATTTGATAGTTTTCCTCTGACACTCAATGTCTTCACAAAACCCCCAAGAATTAAACTTTCAGCTAAAAGTGTTAGGAAAGTTATATGATATACCAGTCTCTTTGTAAGTTCTCACTTAGCCAGTATATACAATGGGGAAGTCCCTGCATTTCTCTCTATAGATATAGCTATTACATTAATGACAAAAAAACTCAAATCTACATGAGCCTATTTACTTACGGCAAATGATGAGTGAGGTTTTGAAATAATGTGACTAACGTTATCTCCTTGAATAATAGGGAAATGACACAGACCCACATTAACATTCTTCAGGAGGCTGCTGATGAGTTGATTTACATCCAACTTCAGATAATCAGCTGACTTGAGCGGTAAAAATCTGATTTTGTAAAAACTAACAACTAGCATTTTCCCAGAGACATTGATTAGAAAATAGAATTTTCCTTGGTGCAGAATATTTTAGCATCAGCAAATTATGTACTATGCACTAGAGAGAGAATTCTATGTTTGTCCACTGACATCAAGAAGTTTTGCTGACATTTCCGAGTTAGAGGCAACCAACACTTTTTGAGTGCTAACTTCACCCTATGTTATTTTACATAATGTAGCTTCGATATATATTCAAAATTTGTTCAACTTGACAAGGATCTCCCCCCCATTTCTGGTGATAATAGTAGACTAAATGACTAAACTTTCAAAAATCATCTGCTGGTATATTATACATAAACTACTGAAAAATATGCATATGCATTTTTTATTATAGCATAGCTGATCAAGTAAAGTAAGACTTTCACATAGTAAAACTTGTTCTGGAAGCAGAGTTTACCTCAACAACATTTGCCAATTTTCATGGTCTGGTCTGGACTCTAGAAGACTAGAAAGCAATGTTCCTCAGAGGCAGCCATTTGCTTTGGGACTCTTCCTTTCTCCTGGAGGTTAAATGCTAACAGCATTCCTTAGTCATTAAACAATCAAAAATGATACCATATGATTCCAAATATTCCCAAACATGTTAAGAGCACATTTAATTGGGAATTACAATCTTAAGAAATCATGGAACAGCCAGGAGCAAATGTCCCAAAACTAGAGCCCCAGCAGAGCACAGATTTGGAAAGACTTCTGCCCAATTTCAGGACCTTCAGCTGGCAACAATTTCACTGAGGAAGGAAGGAGGAGAGGAGGGAAGGAAAAAAAGAAAAAAAGGAAGAATTAGTCGCATAAAGTAGAGTCTACTATCTCTACTCTGGTGGTGGGAGAAGTAGAATAAAATCAACAATCTCCTCTGAGAGTTCCTAACCCAAATCCACAGACGTATATGATCTGAAAAGCCCTAAGTCAAGTAAATTAAGATGAAAATGGTCCTAGGTTGATAGGACAACAGGAACCTGGCATAAGTAAATGTACTTTGAATGAATACGGCTTAAACAAATGCCTCAAAGGTATCTGACAGATATATTTCTAAGGAACTTAACTTCACAATACAAAATTACTCCACACATGCAGAAAATCAGCCACCATGAGCAAAATCAATAGTACTTCTTTCTTTCCAGAGTACTATATATTGCCACCTCTCTTTTGCACATCTACCTTGTTCCCAATGATCCCACTTATGAGTCTTTAGAATTCTAATTTATGTCATTCTTCCATATCATCTATCATTTTAATTCCTTCAAGTTTGCTTTGAAACTTTAGGTGCCATTTTAATCTATTTTTTTTTAAAGTACATCTCTTTCTGAAAAACTTTTATTGTCCACAAGAGAAATTTTTCTTCCTATATGCTTTCTTGTAATAATTTTAATTAATTTTAGTAGCTTGAATAACATTCCCTTATTTATTAAGTTGACAAATATTTGTTGAAGATCTGGAAGTAGGATATAGAAGAAATGAAGACATTACCCATATAAAATATAGACAGAGCTAATGGAGAACAAAGACAAATAATTGCAATAAAATATGAATAACAGAATAGAAAATGAAGGCGTTATGGAAGCACCACTAAGAAATATTAGCACATTTAGGGCACTAGAAAAGACTTCCCAAAAGAAGCAAAATGAAGTTCTGGGGCTAACCAAGTAGAAATCAGCAAGCACATTTCCAAGAAAATTGAAGAGTTTGCGTAAAGTTATATATGAGAGTAAAGTTACATATCTTTACAAGGAAATATATTAAAGCAGAGCGTAGAATTATAAAAATATAAGATTAGAGATAAAGCTGGAGAGTTGACAGGGGACAGATCTCAGCTGGGAGTCTCATTACATTGGTTGGAATAGGCAATGAGAAGCCTTTAAGGACTTTAAACAGGGCAGTGGCCTAATCTGCTTTGTATTTTTAAAGAGATTTCTCGAGTTGTTATGTTAAGAACCAGACTAAGGTGGGAAAAGATTAGATACACAGAAACCGATTAGGAAGTAAGTGATTATAAGAAAGTGGTGGCTGCATTTGCAAAGAAAGGGGTAGATTTAAGGAATATTAAGAAATTAAACTTGCAATTCAGTGATCTATCTGTCATGAATGACTACCAGGTTTCAGATTTTTAATAATAGGTTGACATGGAGCTATTTGTTAAAATAGGGAACGTTGAAGTGGAGCTGTTTGGAGAGGAGAAATAATGAATTCAGTTTGGAACAAGTGGAGATTGAACAGTAAAAAAACATCCAAGTGAAGACTGTAGTTGGATTTATGTTTCTGACGCTCAGAGGTATATTGGAGCTGTAAATAGAGGTTTGGGAATTTTATCATTGAGATGTTAATCGAGTCATGAAAGTGAATGAGATTGTCTGAGTTCATGGAATTCATGGAATAAAATGAGAAGAAGGGGCACCCGGGTGGCTCAGTCTTTAAGCGGCTGCCTTCAGCTCAGGTCATGATCCCAGAGTCCTGGGATCGAGCCCCGCATCGGCCTCCTTGCTCGGCAGGAAGCCTGCTTCTCCCACTACCGTTCCCTCTGCTTGTGTTCCCTCTCTTGCTGTGTTTCTCTCTGTCAAATAAATAAAATATTAAAAAGAAAAAAAAATGAGAAGAAAACTGTTGACTGAATTCTGAAAACACCAACATTTAATGGTTAGGTAAGAAGAAAGATGCTACAAAGCAGCCTAAGCAGTTCTGATTTAAAAGCAGACTCTTATCGGAGAGGATGGGATAACATAAAAATACTGTTTTCAGTACTGCCAGGAAGTCAGCAAGATAAGTAGTTAAAAGCATCTATTGAATTGTCCAGTATGGATATAATTGATGAACTGGACAAAGACAGTTCTGATGAAATCTGGTAGAGATGAGGTGGGTTAAGTCTTTGTTCTCTTACTTCTGGTCTATTTTATTTTCCGTGAGGAACTTAAACTTTTCATTGCCTGTCTCTTCAGCTAGACTTTAAACTCCTTGAGCAAATGAAACAAGTCTTCTTATTCTTTATATCCCGTGTCACCTGTTAAATATAAGATTTAATAAATGCCTAATTTTCCTTATCTTTAAAGGAAAGAGAATGCCATCTTTCTTTTTTATTTTACTGGATGTTTTAGATCATAACTTACATGACACAGTTGTAAATTATAAACCCCACAGAAGTGATAGTTGTTGCTATTATTTCTAGATCCCAACAATTTAAGACTAAAATAGAAAAGGTGTCACAAGACACTTTATGATTTATGGCCAAATGAATATTTACCAACAATAGTTGCTGTGAGAGTTCAGAAAAAATAGGGCATTTCAGGCTGAAATCACTATAGGATATTTTGAAGAATTGGAAGACATTCAGGGTAGTAGGGGAATGAGATATGAACAAAATTTAGGATCTAAGTGCCAGAAATGGTGAATAAACAAAGCAGATTAGTGCAAGAGATTCTTCAAACATTTAAGTTCATTCTAAATTCTTGGCTTAGACAAGAAAAATGCATTTTTTTCATTGAAATGATTGTTTTGAAAGAGCATTTATGTAGTATTTGCTGTTCCATAGAATGTTTTATCCTTCTAATAACAGAGAATACTTGAATATAAAAGTTAATTTGCCTATTGTATAAATAGACTTCCATTTTGGAGAGTAGAGTAAAAGTTGGTCTATAAATGTCTCTGAACGTAATTAAAAAAATAAAGATAAAAAAATAAAAATAGATGTGTCTCCTGATTCCTTGCTCCAAACTAGATCTTCTAATTTGGAAAACAGACTTCACAACATTTTGTATGGAACTTAAAGATTTAGTTTACAGTGCAGAGAAATTTATTGATTTTGATAAGCTACAGGTTATTTCTTACAAGTGTAAAATTATTATAATATCCGTAGACTTAAAATTTAGTAAAAAGAATGTGAAGAATGTATCTGTGCGCATATGTGGAAATATCTGTGTTCTAAGAAAATTATGTGGAAAAGCTATCCAGTCCCTGTTGCCATGTGAAAGAACACTAACAGATTTGAAGGAACCCTCAGACTTCTGGACCTTGCTCTGAGCTGTACAGATGCTAGATAGGAAATGAAAGTTAAAAGACCCTTGCTTAGACCCTTGATTTGAAATTTCTAAGAGAATAAGAAAATAGACTAGATCACTATTACTGAAAGCCATATTCTATTCCTCATCTGTTAGATGATCTCCTTGTCTCTGGTTTCATTCCCTGCCTATCCTTCTTCACAGTATTGCCAGAGGGATCTTTGTTCAACATAAATCTGATCATGTCACTCCTTGTCATATCACATAATGTGATGGCTCACCTTCCCTTCAGAATATAATCAAAATTCCTGAGATTCTTAAGCAAGGCTTTCCTCAGTCTGTCTCCCATGAACCTTTCTAATTTAACCTCTCATTACCACCCAAAACATACTGTACATTTGATCATAAAAAGTTGCTTGCATTTCTAAATCGCCTGTGCTTCCCCGTACTTCAGCACCTTCTGTGCCTGCTTTAGCTCGCAATTTTCTATCTATCTTTCAGGCTCAGCTCTGTGAATCAATGCGTCTTCCAAGAAGCCTTTTGTGAAACATCGTCACTCACTACCCACACTAATGTGTACGCATGTGTGTACACACCCGTGCATGCATGTACACACATACGCACACACTATTATGTTCCCAATCACCCCAAACCCATGCCAATATGTGACATTTATCTTATGAAATTATAATTATCCAATTCTCTGTTTCTTTGTAGGTCATGCGCAATTTGGAGTTGTTTTCATTTCACACATAGTAGGTTCTTTAAATATATTTCCTGAATATTTAAGTGAAAAACAGACCAATAAGTTCACTAAAGATAAGTTTTATATTAATGGACCTTGGCAGATAAAGCAACCTAGCATAATGAGAATACTTATGGGAAGAAGAAAAGTTTTTAAAGCCCCCTGCTGCTCTACCTGTCTAAATGTAAAGCATTTGTCCCCACCTCCCCAAGAAGGAAGTTCATGTACATTCTATTCTAGTTCTCACCAAGAGTCTCATATAGCTATATGAGACTATATACTCTAGCCCACTCTTTCAATTATTTTAATTTTTAAAACAAAATATCATGTGGCAAAGACATGTTAAAAAGACCTCATAATCATGGCTAGTTATGGATGCTTAAAGGTCATCACCTAATAGTCAGTAAAAACTGTATGATTGTCTTCATGTTGGATGTCGGGTCTCTATAGAAAGCAATACAGCAGGCGATTATAATTGTAAGTTATGAATAAATGCTACTGAAAAGACTGAAAAAGGTTACTCTCCAAATATATGGGAATAGAATTTCCAGTGACGCCATCACACATGGATCTTACAAGTACTGTATCTCAAACAACTGAAATAGTTTTGAGACGACCAGATCTGGAAACTATCAGGTAACTTAGAAGGAGGTCTAATCATAATGAAGGCAGTGATATATGTGGATATGAGTTTTAAAATTTTTTATTGAAATGTAGAATTGGAAAAAAGCATTATATCTAAGTAAATATGATATTTTATGTGCATGATTTAAAATACATTATTTGTGGTGACTGGCTGGCTCAGTTGGTAGGGCATGCGACTCTTGATCTCAAGATTGTAAGTTTGAGCCCCACATTGGGTGTAGAGATTAATTGAAAATAAAAAATCTTGGGGCACCTGGGTGGAACAGTTGGCTCAGGGTATGACTCTTGGTTTCAGCTCAGGTTATGATCTCAGGGTTGTGAGATCGAGCCCCACATCAGGATCCATGCTCAGCACAGAGTCTGGTTGGGACTCTCTCTCCTTCTCCCTCTGCCCCCCTCCCCACTGTGTGTACTCTCTTTCTATTAAATAAATGTTTAAAAAATATTTTAAAATAAAATACAATAAAAAATCTTTCTAAAAATATAAATAAATTATGCATTTCATAACTACATTAGTTAATTAAATACTATATATGGACATTGGTTATTTTATCTAATTCGCAAAATTTATACATTCTCTCTGGCCTACTTTAAGAAAAACCTTTATGCAACCTTTAGGAAAACAGGGAAATCACCTTATGTTTGCCATGTTTGCCTTCTTTTTTTTTTTTTTAAAGATTTTATTTATTTGACAGAGAGAAACACGACACAGCGAGAGGGAACATAAGCAGAGGGAATGGTAGCGGGAGAAGCAGGCTTCCCGCCGAGCAGGGAGCCCAATGTGAGGCTCGATCCCAGGACCCTGGGATCACAACCTGAGCTGAAGGCAGAGGCTTTAACACACTGAGCCACCCAGGCGCCCCTTATGTTTGCCTTCTTATTTAGGCATACAGTGTGTAACAGTAAAATTCTACTTGAGAAGAAAATGGTTCATTTCACTCTAATCATCAAGGCTAGACTAACCAACACTATTTAAGTTCTTAGTCCCAGAAAGTGGTTACACCTTATTAATAGATAGTTACATTTGCTTGTATATGTATATTTTACCAATTCTTAAAAACTGAAGAACTTGATGCTTCTAGCTTAATTTTTCTAAATTTGAGAATGTTTTATTGGTATATGGTCACTTCATATCAAAAGACAAATTGGCCATTGATCGAGTTCCCAATACCTCTTAGCAAACTCTTAACGGCCTTACAATAATCCTATTTTTTAGAGGAAAAGAGGCATGTTTGTAGACCAGGACGCTGAAGCTCAGAGAGGTTAAATAATGGAGCTGGCCACTGACGGAGCTAATGTCATATTTGGTGTTTTTATCTCCCAGAAAGAGCAATGCTGGATATCACTGGAAAAGCAGCTGTTTATTCATGAGTCTAAACTCTGCAACCTTAAACATTAAATGTATGACACTTTTGAATCTGGAGGTTTGCAAAACAGAACATTTTCCTACATCTCTCTGCTTATTTTTTTAAATAATTTGTAGATCGCTCTAAATGAATGTCTTAGTGCAACATTATGTTTCCTGTTCTGTTTTATTAACTCTGAATGACTTTCTGTATGCCAGTGTTCTCTCTCTCTCTCTCTCTAATTGTACTGTCTCTTTTGGAAAATTTACTACTTCTGAGAATGTGCGTAATGGACCAATTTTTTACCCTGTGTAACTCTAGATGAAATGTCTACCAACTAATAGAGCAATCAAATCTGCCCTTCTAAGCCAAACAGCAGTAGAGGAAGGAGACTCAGGGGCCCATGGCACCTGTCTTTCCCGTTACTTATTAATGCATCTTTGTGCAAAACAGATATTTTGTTTAAAACCTGTCTCAACTCTTGCTGCTTAGTCTTCTCTACCTGAAATCACTCACCTCCATTTTGTGACATAACAGTTGGTTTATGGGGAAAAAATATTATGACCCAGTTGTCCATGCACTGCTTTTTAATAAGGCAATAAAGCATCATTATTGGCTGACTTCCCATCCAAAGCTTCTGAACAAACTTTGATGAAATGACAACAGGGTGAAACATTAGCAGATGGACTGCAGATGAACATGCAAATCTGAGGGGACCCTTATGAGAAGGAATCCCACTCTTCTTTTCCCCTCTTTATTATCATTTCCTTGCCCATGGTATATCGATTGGCGTTTGAAAGAAAAAAAAAGACATTATCTCAGATCTACCCAACTCACACCTTTTGAAATCATAGTTTGGGGTCAGTGTTCAGCCCACCAGCAGTTCCTTTTGTAGTCTTTGTCCATAAATCTCCCCCTCAATTTAACAAATACAAAGCTCTAAATGAACTCTGTTCAGAACGAACATAGTATAATTTACTTTTCAATTTCACACCCAAAGATTCTGTAATGGGGGAATGTAGGCGGTTAAGTTTTCAGTCATACCAAATGGGTTTTTAATATTTAAAATCCATCTGTTTACTTACAAAGAGTAAATGCCTGGAAATGAGGCTTCTGAAATGCAAATGAAGAGCTACAAGACTTATTTCTGCTTGGGAAAACTCAACACTTTTCTGACAAAAGGGAGTAATAATAGCTTCTGTAGAATCCAGTAATATTATAAATGATGTTTGATCCAATAGTGCATGATACGTGTATGGGGAAATCTGTGGTCTCTAGTTTGTTATGACTGCATCATGAAATGCTTCATGAATTTGAGGAAAGAGAGGAGATTCAAATTAGCACAGTATTTTGAAAACAGTCAGCTATAACAATTCTAGGATGCCTTGGCTTATAGAAACAGGTCATACTTAAGAAACCAAACATGTCTTAAGAAAAGGTAGTTCCATTCACGGAGTACCAAGTTGGGCCAGAGGTAGACCTCTGCTTTAATAGATTTATGCCAGAATTTAGCCTTATTCTTAGTTTTTTGTTTAACTTTGAGAAATTAAAGTTTACTTTCAAGAAGCTATTCTTCTCAGTTCATGATTTCACAAAGGATCACTTATAATAACAGAACTTCTGTAAATTATTAATCGAGCCCCACATCGGGCTCTCTGCTCAGCAGGGAGACTGCTTCCCCCTCTCTCTCTGCCTGCCTCTCTGCCTACTTGTGATCTCTCCCTGTCAAATAAATAAATAAAATCTTGAAAAAAAACTTCAGTCACACATATGTTCCCATGGGTAGGTTTTCTCAAAAGCCATTAAGTATTATTCTCACAGATTTTGAATTAAAATATTGTTCTGCTTACCTAATAGATCAAGACCATCAAAATCTAACCTCCTTGGTTTTAATGTTTTTCTTCTACTTCTTAAAAAATGAATATGCTATTTAGAGTAATGTCATTTGCTATTGTTTAAAAATCTCCAAATACATGATGACGAAGCTGATAAAAGTTTATTTGTCATTCATATATAGTCTCAAACAAGTCATCCTAATGGTTAGAAGCTCACTTTCCAGTGGCAAGTGTCTTGCTTATTGGGATCAATGCTTCTTTCACCCTATGACTCCATCACCTTCATCATGTACTATTTCTTAATCCTTGAAGCTTGCTTCCAGTTGTCAAAAGAATTGTATCACAGATAGGGAGGGATGTAAGACATGTATAGATAAATAAAATATATGTCTTTCTCAAGTGGGTACTTTACAAAAGGTACAAATATTGATACATATATATTGGCCTGGAGGAGGATGTTTCAAGGACAAAGTGGTACTTGAGATTGTTCAGGTTTATTTGATAAGTGAAAATGGGAGGAAGGTCAAAAAGTCAAGTCAGATGGAGGAAAACATGGAAAAGCTCACAGATGGATAAGAAAATTTTAAGTGATCCAGTTTGACTGTAGTTCGTCTATTGCTGGGCAAGGAATCAGGTTAAGCGGGGAGGAGGACATGTCTCCTGGAAGAAATTTGGGGACCAAATCATCAAGGGAATCAATAACCAATCATGTTAACGGATTAGATTTTATTCTAAAGACACTGGGGAACAATGGAAATTTTAGGAACAAGAGAGAGGCAGGATCAGAATTGGCCAGGCAGGGCCTTCTTCCTTCCTTATTTCATTTCCAACTTTGCTACCAAATCATCCTCTTGTCCCTGTGACTTTACTTTTACTCTCTAGAATAAAGTCCAAGCAGTCCCAATTACAAGCCATTGCAGCCATTTTTTTTCAGTTCAGGGAAATTATTCAGGTTCATAACATCATCCCTAGCTCCCTCTTGGCACAGGAGATCTCAATTTTTGTTCTTTCTCTTTCTTTCTTTCTTTCTTTCTTTCTTTCTTTCTTTCTTTCTTTCTTTCTTTCTTTCTTTCTTTCCTTGTACATGGAATAACTTTTACACTCACTCTCTTCAGCTTCTTTGTTCTCTGTAGCTCTCACTTCAGTTGTTCCCCACCATTCAGCTTCATGGAAGACTTCCCTCGATGGCCCACAGGCCAATGGAAACCTGAGTCTTAAAGTCCCCCATCTCCACCCACTCTTCCTTGTCCCCGCATCTCCACCCCACTCTTCCTTCTCAGTTGAACCCCATAACCCTCATTTCCTGCTTATTGAGAGGGCCTTTGGGGAAATACTAGCTTTTCTATTTCTCTGCCTAATCTTCTATCAAATTAGAATAATGGCACTTATCTATAACACACTAGTAGAAATGTTCTAGCAGTGAAAATAAATTAACATATTTCCAAAACTCTATCCCATTACCTCTTTTCTTCCTGCAAACCAAAGCCAGAGTACTTAATTTTTTTACTGCTGATAATAAGACATTTAAATATATTTTCTGGGAGTTCTCTATACTTTATGCTGTTCTGCTATAAATCTAAAATTGCTCTAAAAATTCTATATAAGAAGAATTATATATGCATAAATAATATATCTTTTATTCCTTCACACCAGTTTTGACCTATTCTGAAGCTGATAAAACATTCAAGGAGAGTTGTTTGCTATTGAGTTTGACATTTAGATATTTCTCTTTGATTAACAAAATGAGCATGAATGGCTAATTTCCTATGCATTTCCTCCCATAAAATAAATGAATGACAAATTGCCCCAGAAGCATATTTCATTTTTACGGCCAGCTTTTTTATCTTAGGAATTGAAATATGAGCATCTCGAGTCTAATTCAATTCTAATTAAAATAATACTCATTAAGTGTTCGCCTCTGGGTTATGTGATAAATGGTATTAAATTAGAAAAAAGACAACCCCCCACCCACAGTGTGTTTATATTCTAAAAAGAGGAGTAATAGGAAATGTTTTTCTTTTTCTTTAATATTTATAATGGCCTGTTGGATGTCTCTATCATCTTCATTTAGATCTTTCACAGACATCTCAAACATAATATGCAATAGAATTTTATTCTTTTATTCCTCCCTAATCTTGTTTGTCATCTTCTTACATTATTTTCTAAATTTGTCAACTCCATCATCCTCAACACAGCCTATTCTTTATTAGTAAATATGTTATTTCCTCCTATGCACAAGCATACACATTTGTTAGCTCTTAAGCCAACAGTTTCCTTAACTAGGTATATTCTATGTACCTACCAACTGACTGTGTAGAATATACAATAGGATTATTAGAATCATCAGTGATGCTGCCTAAATTTCCCAATGACAGCTATGGAAAGAGAAAATTATTTCTTCACTGGCTGCTCTTTTGATAGTCAAAATTAACTATATGTATTATATAATGCAACTGAGTGATAATAAATGGTGGTGAACATTAACTTATATTTACTATCAAAAAGCTGACACACTGATTACTCAGTAAAGATTCCTTGTTTTATTCTACCACCCTTGGGATGGATGTCATTACAAAAGCTGGAGGAATACAATTTAAGATTAGACAAATATTCACTCTACTGTGGCACCTAAGGGTACTTGGTGGAGTGTGTCATTTTCCTACATGAAAAATACTCTAACTGTTTAACATTGGAAATCAGATATTTTAACTTACATCAATACCCATTTCTATATTTATAACCAGGTTTATTTTAATACTCCTGTAATATATTTATACATTCATTGTCTTTATCACTTTTACAGTAATGCTTTCATAAGGACTGGGAAACTCAACATTGTAATCATTTTCCTTTAGCAGCGAATTATAGTTTTTCAAGTATAAAGTGTTAAATCATAGTTATATTTTTATATTATTAAATGAATATTTATTATCTACATAAGTTTCAGAATTTTATAGAGGTCAATTGTATGTGTTTTTCACTGCCCTACTCTATTTAGTATGTCTTCTTACATATTAAAGAATAATTTTTGTTTGACGAAGGATCTCAAAACATCTCAAAACAACATTGTTGGGGCGCCTGGGTGACTCAATCATTAAGCGTCTGCCTTCCGCTCAGGTCATGATCCCAGGGTCCTGGGAATCGAGCCCCGCATCGGGCTCCCTGCTCGGTAGGATTCTTCCGCTACCATTCCCTCTGCTTGTGTTCCCTCTCTCGCTGTATTTCTCTCTGTCAAATAAATAAAATCTTTAAAAAAAAACACATTGTTTTTAAGACCTCATATATTATGTTTTAAGAGTATCCAAATTCTAAAAATTAGATATAAATTCAGTTCAGTTATAGTGTAAATCACCACATGGCTATATAGTTCATGCATCTCGGCAAATATCCATTTTGGACTATTTGTGGGTTGGGGGTAAAAACATATTACAAAGAGAGTGTTTTTAAAATATAGAATCATGTAATTTTCATACCTTTTAAATGAGAATTTTAGGAGGCTTGAACTACTATGGGCTATGCCTACCTACTTCTTCTACCTGCAGTCTTTTGGTACCCCAGCTTCACACCATGGATTTATACTCAGGCAAATGAACAGAAATCACTGGACCAATTTAGTGGTATGAAAGACATATTAAAAAATTTCCTGGCATACTGCCCACACTGCCTACATCCCTTTAATCCAGACCAACAGAGGGAAAACATTCTGACATTGCTAATGAGAGAAATCTTATGTATTGTTACAGAGTGTATATTTAGTTTAACTAATAGAATAAATGAAAGGAAGATGATAGCAAAATTTACAAAAGTCTCTAGTGATGAGTAATTTGGGCAGAAAATTATTTTTTTCCAGATTCCATCAGAATGCCACCAATGCATGTTTGTGTATATATAGATATAAAAATATACACACACATTTTGTGTGTGTGTGTGTGTGTGTGTAGAGTTTGGGGAAAGCAAGTGACCATATATAGAACATATCTTTATCAAACTTATGTAGAATTTTTTATTCAGTCCTGTATAAGGAGACATTTATATGTTTATCAGTGTATCAAGGATTTTAATACTGAAATGGCTCTTTAATAAAACTGAAATATTTTATTTATTTATTTTTTAAGATTTTATTTATTTGTCAGAGAGAGAGAGGGAGTACAGGCAGGCAGAGTGGCAGGCAGAGGTAGAGGGAGAAGCAGGCTCCCTGCCGAGCAAGGAGCCCAATGTGAGACTCAATCCCAGGTTTCTGGGATCATGACCTGAGCCGAAGGCAGCTGCCCAACCGAGCCACCCAGGCATCCCGAAACTGAAATATTCTAATTTGGCAGAAATTTATAATTTGTAAAATTATCTTCTTTTGACCTTATATGAAAACTCTAAAAGTTAATTGGTTAAGTAAACCCTATTATTTACCAATACAAGTGAGAATATTAGCTACCCAAATATTGCCAGACGTAATTGATGTCCTCAGATATTGCCCCATTAGCATGCATTCTCATTGGCTGGATAGTGAATGAATTCACTACCCAGAGACATCAATTGGGCATGACACCGCCTTAGTTCTCGGCACACCTCTGTCCATTTGTCTTTACTGTAACATGATTACTTTTCATTCTATTCTACAAATTACATTATATCAAATTACTACAGTGAAGCCTGTGATATGATACTCTCACTAATTAAAATTCTTGTTATCTCTATACTTGGGTTAATATAAATAGTTGTTCTTTTTGTTTCTTCCTTACCGCTGGAGAAATACATTAGGAAACTCTTCAGGCTAAGCATCCTTTGTGCCATTAAATATTAGTTATTTGTGCTTTACAGATGTAGAAAAGAGCCTACATTGTTTTTGCTTTGGGGAAAACTTATGTAGCAATTACAGTAAATGCTAGAGTTCGAGTTTTCTAAGAAGAGAAATTCTAGTCTGGTAGGATTTGATAGGCTAAATAGACTAGTGACTGGCATTCCATATCTGTAGAGACTTAAAATGAGAAAAGGTCCATATGCAGTCAAGCTTAATTTGTTGCCCATGTAGCACTGAGACAGGACTTTAAAAACTTCCAGCATAGATTAAGAAAACACTAGCAATATCAATTAATTTGCTTCAGTGCAGGAACATTAATGAAGTTGCACAGAAAGCATCAGATTATTCTTTATTGTCTATGTCCCCTTCCTCCACAAAACTTTAAAAACAACCCTACAAAAAGAGAGCCCTGGTTTGAATGCTGCTGTTTTTTTTTTTAAAGGTAGAATATTTGGGTCAGAT
This sequence comes from Procyon lotor, assembly GCA_028646535.1. Taxonomy (NCBI): domain Eukaryota; kingdom Metazoa; phylum Chordata; class Mammalia; order Carnivora; family Procyonidae; genus Procyon; species Procyon lotor. The sequence goes on along the minus strand of CM053604.1, from coordinate 129,637,464 downwards.
TTCAATTGTGAATGTTGGAGAAAATTTTGCTGCTTCAGATGTTCTCTCTCCATTGCATCTCCTTCCATTGTCAAATAATTGGGTCTGTCATGACATCACCACCTTCGGTATTTAGGAACATAAGGCAAATTCCCTGGCCTAATTGCATGAAAAAATGATCTCTGGCTGCACAACATGTAATTTAAATAACAGCGATGACCAAAAAAATAAAAGCTTCTTTTTGTAAGCAGACCATCTGCCTTGGCTAAGTGGCAGTATCTGAAAACACAGCAGAGCCCTAAAATGTATAGTCCAAACCTATTGCCTGAGGTCATTTTTTTTTTTCTTGAAAAATCAACGAAGAGACCTCAACTTTTCTCTTCGGAAGTTTGAAACAGGTGACCTCTCTCTACCTCTTGTAATTATTTCTTGCTTCCCAAATGCCAAGGACCTCATATATGACAGCAAATTATAATGAGGAGCTGTGAGATAACTGCCATTAGAAATATGCCGTGGATTGCCTCAGTGCATGCCAGGCTCTTGATCATGTGCAGAAACAGCCAGAAGACCTGCCTGCAGAGCCCAATGCTTTCTAGTTATAAGCCCAAGGCTTTCTAGTTATAAGAGCAACAGAAGTGAATAATTAAGAAACACTCTCCTTCCTGTATCTTTCAGCATTTATTTACTCTGTAAAAACTTCTAAATTTATAGCTTCAGTTTCATGGTGGATCTGACTACTTTTAAATTATATAATCTGATACCTGCAATCCATTTAAAAAGTAAACGCATGACAAATTATTTTATAACCAGTCAGAAATTTTACAGTATCTCTTCTTCTCCTTGAACCTATACTTTAATTACAGTATTCTTATTTTTTTTTTGCTTATAAGCCTTATTGCTTATCCTATTATCTGCAGTGAAAATATATTCACCAGTAGTTAACATCATTCACTTTATCAGTATTTCAAATTTTTCCTTTATTTTTTTTGGTGTACCATAAATTTTTTCTATTCCAGGACAATGTACCTTGAAGATTGAGAAGGAATAAGGAGCTTGCCTCTTTTGTAAAGTAAGAGAAGGGCATTTGTAAGTAGGAAGCAACATACCAACAGTAGTATATTCCCTAAGCAGATGGAGTTTACAAAATAAGTACAAATTTTATTTGAAGATCTAGAAATTTTCTTTCAAACTCTCCATGTGCCTGTTTAACCTTGTGTACACCAAGTATATGCACATGCCAGTTTTAGAAAGCCCGTTACTTAGCTGCATTGAATCTGTAATTTTATATATATATTACTAGACCACATAAATATATTCTGCTCCATTGTAAGTATTTGTAGATTTTATGTAATTAATAAAATACAAATTCCTTCGGAAGCATTATTTTGTCACCATGTATAACTTACAAAACACAAAACTATGACACATGGGGTTCATTAGAAAGGGACTTTGATATGAAAAATAAAGTTAGGAAAAATGGTTTGGTTGATCTAACTTGATAAAGAAATTTGAGGGCATAGTTGAGTTAGGAATAAACTCCTTCTTACTTCGAGGACCCGGGTGGCTCAGTTAAGCATCTGACTCTTGATTTCAGCTCAGGTTGTGATCTCAGGGTCCTGAGATGGACCCCACTTTAAGCCGCACATTGAATCCCATGTCATGCTTTGCACCCAGCAGGGAGTCTGGTTGAGGATTCTCCCTCTGCTCCCCCTCTGTAAAATAAATAGATATATCTTTTAAAAAATAAAGTAAAATAAATAAAACTTTTCTTGCTTCATATTCCATGATTAACAAACAAGTTATTCTCACTTATCTACATATTAATCTAATTAGATGTTGGCTCTTAAACATTTTTGAAGATATGGTAATAGTTCTTGAGAAAGAAAAAAAATCCTTCCCATTTTCATTATTTCTTTCATCTAAAATTTGCTATAACTCTACCATCTGGCAGGTAAATGTTGTACCCGCAGGAGGACCATTAACTTGGCTAGTCTCAGAAGTGCTGGTATGCTACACTTGATCCGTGACATCACTAAGCTAGAAAATGTTACTTCCCAAATTCGTTACATTGCTTATAATTGATGTCTTCATGCTCACCCAACTTAACAACTGATTAAACTGTATGATGTGTCTCTAAAAAGAGATCATTGGTTTTTTTTCTTTTTCTGAAAGAATTTTCCATTAAAATAAGGTGTTAATACAAGGCAAATTTTGAAAGCAAAACAAAAAGTCAACAGGACAAAAGACACATCTGATAAGGGACTGTGATCCAAAACATACAAAGAACTCTTAAACTCAACAATAGGAAAACCACCAAATGTAAAAATGGGTCAGTGCCCTTAACAGACACCTCACCAAAGAAGATATACAGACAGCCAACAACCATATGAAAAGATGCCGTGTATCATATGTCATCAGGGAAATACAAGTTAAAACAATATTGAGATGTCACTATACACCTATTAGAATAGCTAATACCTAGGGACAACTGGGTGGCTCAGTTGGTTAAGCAGCTGCCTTCAGCTTGGGTCATGATCCCAGGGTCCTGGGATCGAGTCCCATATCAGGTTCCTTGCTCAGCAGGGAGCCTGCTTCACCCTCTGTCTCTGCCTGCTTGTGTTCTCTCTCTCTCTCTGGCAAATAAATAAATAAAATCTTTAAAAAAAAAAAAAAAGAATAGCTAATACCTAGTTCACTGACAACACCAAATGCTGACAAGAGTGTAGAGCAACAGGAATTCTCATTTATTGATGGTGGCAATGCAAAATGGTACAGCCTCTTTGGAGGGTAGTTTGGTTGTTTTTGGAAAACTAAACAAACTCTTACCTTGCAATCCAGCCATCCTACTCCTTGGTATTTGCTAAAAGAATTGAAAACTTATGTTGACAAAAGAAGCCTGCACATGGATGTTTATAGCAGCTTTATTCCTAAGTGCCAAACTTCAAGCAGCCAAGATGTTCTTCAGTAGGTGAACAGATAAATAAACTGGTATATTGAAACCATGGACTATTACTTAACACTGAGAAGAAATGAGCTAACAAGCCATGAAAAAACATGGAAGAATCTTAAGTGCATATTACTAAATGAAAGAAGCCAATCTGAAAAAGCTATATAATGTATGATTCCAACTACGACATCCTAGAAGAAGCAAAACTATGGAGACAATGAAAATATCAGTGATTGCCCAGGATGGGAAGAGGGGTGAATAGGTAAAACATAGAGAATTTTTAGGGCAGTGAAAATACTCTGTATGATAGTATAATAATGACTGCATATCATTATATACTTATCCAAATCCATAGAATGTATAACACAAAAGTGAACCCTAATGTAAACTTTGCACTTTGGGTGACTATGGTGGTTCAATGTGGGTTCATCAGTTGCAAGAAATGAAGCACTTTGGTGGGGGATGTAGATAGTGGAGGAGGTTGTATATGTTCAGGAGCAGGGGGTATGCAGAAAATCTTTCTATCTTCCTCTTAATTATGCTGTTAATCTGAAACTACTCTAAAAAATAGGCTCTAATTTTTTTTAAAAAGTCAATGGGTGAACTTCTAACTTCTTGCCCTGTTGTAATGGCGTAGCAGAGGTTAACAGCAAAAAAAACCCTGTTATTTTGTTTTTTGTTTCTTCCAAGATCTTATTTAAATTCAAGTTAATTAACATATACTCTAAGGAGTAGAATTTAGTGTTTCAACATCACTTACATGTAACACCCAGTGCTCATCACAACACATGTTCTCCTTACTGCCCATCACCCCGTTACCCCATCCTCCCACCTACTCCTCTCCAGCAACCCTCAGTTTGTTCTCTATAGTTAAGAGTCTCTTATGGTCTGCCTGCCTCCCTCTCTTGTTTTTATCTTATTTTATTTTTCTTTCCCTTATCCTATGTTCATCTGTTTTGTTTCTTAAGTTCCACATGAGTGAAATCATAATGTTTTTCTTTCTCTAGCAGTGGTTTTTTGTTTGTTTTAATTTGACCAGTGTTTTCAGTTTAAAATGATGTATGATGGGGAATAGTAAATGGGGTATAATTTTTATATTGAAATGCATAGGGCTTGTAGCCATGACAGAATAACTAGTACTAGATTTGTCTCCCTGGCATTAAAAAACGAAAACTAGAGAACTGCACAAAATATATGTAATGGATGGTTTCAACAACTGGAAAACAGGCAACATAGACCTGCAATCCCTGAGAAAAGGGGGAAAATGAGGCAAGTTCTATTACTGTCTTTGCCTTCTACACATTTGCCAAGAAGTACATTTAGAACCATGGTAAAGGAAAAGAAAACCAAAACACAGCACGAAACATTTGCTGAATTGAAGAAATAGGTCAGAGTTAGAGGATCAAGGTGACTAATATCTGAGGAGTGGAATACTAGAGAGGAAGAAACTGAATTGTGTAGAGAAAAGCTCTAAAATCTGCATAGGGGTCCCTGTGAGTATTTTGCCAAATACTAAACTGATACACATGTAGTAAAACTACATAATTCTTGCCAAGATTACAGTGGGATGAGAAACACTTAGGTTTGTCCAACGGAAGTGGAGGGCCTTCATTAAAAATGCAGTCGTTCAGTAGGGATCCTAGAAGTGTCAAACTCCAGAGTAAAGGCTACTCTAAGACCTACCTAACAAAGCTTGAAAGTCAGCATTGAGGGGTACCTGCGTGGCTCAGTCAATTAAGAATCCAGCTCTTGATTTTGGCTCAGGTCATGATCTCAGGGTTGTAGGATCAAACCCTATATATCTCTCTCCCCCTCTTCCTCCTTCCCTCTCCCCTGTCTGTCTTTCCAAAAACAAAAGAACAAACAAAAAAATTAAACAAGCAAACAAATAAACAACATTGAGAAAGTTGAGATGATACGCCAGTAATTTAAATATTTGCCAAAACAAAAATTGCTACTCTGTAAAGGAAGACAACACAAGTCCAGACACTTGACAACATAAAATACAAAATATGTAGCATCGATTAAAAAAAAGCTTTACAAATTTAAAAAGGCAAGAAAATGTGATCCATAACCAGGG
>CM053604.1:129609975-129631958 GCA_028646535.1 Procyon lotor | reverse complement strand
TTACAACATGCGTGGTTTCAGGTGTCAGGCCAACAGGAATTCAAATCTTCACTGTATCTCTTAGCAACAGAGAGATTTTGGTAAAATGGCACAATCTCCCGAAGTTTTGGTTTCATCATCTGTTTAAAAGTGAGAAAGACAGACAGACAGAAGGATAAAGTATACCTTATCCAGAATGTATGTAAAATGCCTGGCCAAAATGAGGCTCTTACCAATGATGGTTAAGATACAGGAGAGAAAGAAAGTTGGGGTTGGGGTACCCAAAACGTTTAACTTCTTTAGCCTTTAGTTTCTTTATCAGTAAACAGAAGAAGAAATGATACTGAATTTACAGTGTTTCACAGAAAAAGAGATTGTGTGTGTGTGTGTGTGTGAATATACATGCATGTGTGTGTGCCTGTGTATTTGTATAAGGATGCAGAGAATATGATTAACACCAATTTAAAAAAATTGTATTTATACCACCTATATTATGTCTGGAAGTAAGAAATATGAGGATGGTATTAGAGCACAACAAATCCAGGGCATTGAGCATCAATTAAACATTAAAGGCACGAGGAAGTGTTAGCATCAGTTAAGTCAGAAGACTAAGTTTTCCCAGAAGTCCTCCTGCAGACTTATTCTTGAGTCACATTAAATGAAACGGTCTATCATCATCCCTATCTGTAAAGGAACATTATTAAAAGAGAGAGACCAAGAAACAGACTCCTAACTACAGAGAACAAATGATGGTTACTAAAGTGGGGGATGGGTGAAATAGGTGATGAGGATTAAGGAGTGCATTTTCTGTGATGAGCACTGGGTAATGTATGGCATTGTTGAATCCACTAAATTCTGTACCTGAAACTAATACTGATCTGTATGTTAACTATACTGGAGTTAAAATTGTAAAAGGGATTATCTCATTTTTTTTTAGCCATATGAGAAATGACTTGCAATGCTATTAAGGCACCAAGAAGAGTCTTTCATTTTATACAGAAGGCTTCTGATATAAAAATTTCTCCTAGAATTTAGTTGTTCTTTTTCAGTTTTTCCCTTAGTTAAGGACACACATAATAAACTGATAGTTGCTACTAAGGCCTAATTAAATGAAAAAGGGAGTTTTTAATCTATTTCAGTGACTTTCAAACATTTTTAAGCTTCCGAATATTTGGTTTCATTGAAATAGCACAAGGAAGACCAATATGTACAATGAAAAAGAGCAGAGCTTCTCTAGAAGAAGGAATGGAAGCCCCAGAGTCCAGAAGCCCAGATACCACTCTGCTTCCCACTGTCCAACACTGTCCCCCTCCCTCCAGTCACTGAAGGTGCTCCAGTGCCCTGTTTAGTGCTACCCAAAGCTTAGCCTTTGTGCTGTACAACAAACATTCATTCACCGTCCACCCGTGTCAAGCACCATGCTAGACACTGAGGTCAACTTAAAAGACAGATGAGGCCCCATATGGCTTACTTCCCAGGATAAGAAACAGACATGGGTATGGGGGGAAGACAAGTAAAGTGAAAAACAAACGAAATAATTTCAAGCTGGATTATTTTTACAAAGGAAAGAACTCAGGAGTGCCGATAAAGCTAACAGGAAAGCCAGCTTTGGACGCATTGGTTATGGAAGACCTTGATAAGGCAGAAACTTGGAGAATGAGAAGATACTAAACATGTGAGGAGTGTAAGAAGAGGGAGATGTTGACACAAGAAGAGCAAGTAAAAACGCAGGAAACAGGGGTGATTAGATAGATCTGAAAGACAGGTAAGGGCCAGGTCCTAACCAGGCCTTGAAAACCATCAGAAGACGGTTTTCCAGGTGTCATGGAAGGTACCTGGGAGGGAATTTTGAAGGGAAGCCTAAGCCATGATCTAATTTACATTTTAATAAGATCACAGAAATGTAGGGGGGAAAAAAGGCAAAGCCTATGATTAATATTTTGACAAAATATGTTTTTAGAATTCGTAAGTATTGGGGCGCCTGGGTGGCTCAGTTGTTAAGCGTCTGCCTTCGGCTTAGATCATGATCCCAGAGCCCTGGGATCGAGCCCCACATCGGGCTCCCTGCTCGGCGGGAAGCTTGCTTCTCCCGCTACCATTCCCTCTGCTTGTGTTCCCTCTCTCACTGTGATTTCTCTCTGTCAAATAAATAAAATCTTAAAAAAAAAAAAAAAGAATTCATAAGTATTTTGTCATGCTTGAGGTTGGGAGCATAATATTTTTAGAACACTTAAACATAATGCTGGAAGTGGCATGATGAAACCCTGCACAGAGATGAGCTTCGCCTTGGCCCCATTCTTCCTTCCTCTGCTCTTTTACTTTTCATGGTAACTTCTTTCTTCTACTAGAAAACTAGGATCCACCTGAGATATATTTATCCCTGCAGCATTTATCAGAGTCTTTTCTCAACTAAGCTGGACTCTCTCTAAAGGAATTTTGTTCTGACTGCAAAGAATATATGATTTCTCTCCTGGCAAGAACCCTCTGAATAGGTTTGAACTGGGCAGAAACCTACATGGACTAACCATTGAAATTTCTTCCCTTAGCAGAACTCTCCTTCTCTCTTTCCCCCCTGTTATATTTGTGTTTAAAGGAGTGATTACAGAGGCTCTCAGTAAAGTCTTCTGTAGAAAACAAATCTCATATAAATGCTAACGTATTTATGTTTATCTACTGAAGATGCTGAGACTCCAACCACACAACTATTAAGCTTGAACCAAGCAGGGGGTCAGTCCGAGCGATTCAAATAGTCACCAATCAATTCTAATTATTTATATTTTGTTCCTTTTCTTGGTTTGGCTAATAATTTCCATATTAAAAATTCAGTACAGGGGTCCTGGGTGGCTCAGTGGGTTAAAGCCTTTGCCTTCACCTCAGGTCGTGATCTCAGGGTCCTGGGATTGAGCCGCACATCAGGCTCTCTGCTCAGCAGGGAGCCTGCTTCCCCCTCTCTCTCTGCCTGCCTCTCTGCCTACTTGTGATCTCTCTCTCTCTCTGTGTGTCAAATAAATAAATAAAATATTTTTTTTTTAAAATTCCATACAGAAGAAGGATAGGAATTTTTAATGATTGAATCCTTGCAGAAAATTACATTTTTCACACTGATATAAATATGTTGTATTCGGGCGCCTGGATGGCTCAGTGGGTTAAAGCCTCTTTCTTCCACTCAGGTCATGATCTCGGGGTCCTGGAATCGAGCCCTGCATTGGGCTTTCTGCTTGGGGGGGAGCCTGCTTCCTCCTTTCTCTCTGTCTGCCTCTCTGCCTACTTGAGATCTTTCTCTCTGTCAAATAAATAATAATATAAATAATTAATATTTAAATTAATATTTAAATTTAATATTTAAATTTTATAATATTAATATGATATTTATAAATATTATAAATATAATATTTATAATAAATTTAATTTATAATAAATTTAATAAATATTAAATATAATATTTATAATATAATAATATTTAAATAATATTTAAATATTATTATTAAATTTAAATATTATTAAATTAATATTTAAATAAATAAATAAGTAAATAAAATCTTTAAAAATAAATAAATAGTGAGTAAATATGTTGTATTGTGCAGTTTGCTGCATGTACAGCAATGTTAGGAACATTTTCAAATGTTAGGAAGGGAAATTTTATGGTAACATTCAGAAAAGTTTGCATGATACGACTTTCTAGGAAATGCGGAGCCAATTTTATTGACAGGTACATAAAATCCTTATTGTTAAAGCAGCAGACCCCCGCTAACCAGATGGCTATTATTCTCAAAAGGTGAGGGAAGTACTGCCAACGTTGGAAACTTAATAAGGTGGGTGATGTGGATCAGTTTGTACTGTCCTTGACTTTCTGCTTCTATTAGTATTCTGAAAGATCATTACCACCTCTGGGATATGTTTGATTAATGGGTTTGGTTAAACAAAAAAAGGTGAGGTCAACCGTGAACTGAAATTAAAAAAAAAAAAAAAAGTGTATTCCAGAGGGAATGTATGCTTTCCAAATTGCAAATGAGAAGTTCATTTCTTAGGCATGTTCTAATCAATGCAACAGTGTGTTCTTACTGAGATGACCGCAGAAGAGCCTTTTAGACACCCTCTTTGGATTTCTTTCAGCCACAGGGTACATATCTGAGGCAAAGATATTAGCACACCTGCTGAGACAGTGTTTGTTTAGGCAAAGTAAAGACCCCAAATAACATGCTATTAATAAACCAGGAAAAAAAAACCTTGGCTAGTGTCTCACAGTGACAAAAATTCTTCACTGTCACTAGAGAAGGTAAAACAGGATCGTTTTCTTTTTATAATAATGTACCTTTTATTGTTTTGTTCTTTTATTGAAGACTAACCTCTCTTGCTACTTTCAAGAATATATTTTCACCTCTCTTCTATAATAGCTGTCCCCTCGATGCTTTCGTGAAGAAAAGGCTGGGGCAACACACCAAGAAAAAGATTTTGCTTTACTTGCCGAAATAAGACAGTAGTATTTTTTAACTTCTGGCCTGCTTACTCGCCTAAATTTATCACCCTGCACAAATTAAGCTAATTTTATAAACTGAAGATGCTCTTTCTGTCTATTAAGTTCTCCTCAAAGTGAAAGCAATGAGCTTCATTCTATTTATGACACACTCTTTACAATTAGTTTTATGATGTATGGCAAGAATGTGTATACTATAAATCCAGTCTGTAACTCTTACATGTCTAGTGATGGTTATGAATCCCTTGAGTAAGACTGAAAATACAATATCTAACAAGTCAGTCTGACTTACAATCTTCATTGCAAAACTATTTAACCCCTTATGTTCACATTTATTTTTATAAGACTTTTAGCTAGATACAAAAATCTAAAATAATCCTTTTTCCAAAAGTAAGACAATTACTCCTAGTTTAGCGAAATCGGACTATTCCTGATCCTTTAATACAACCATACAAATATCACTGGCTGACGCTTGAATCTCTTGCCTTCGTTACTTTAAATAAATACTTAAAAATATGTGATTATGGAAAAGGAGTTTATTCACTAGAAATAGTTAGATATGAAGTGCTTGAATTTGTAGCTGAATATGGATCGAATTTTAAATATAAGAAGAGCTCTCTACTACCATCCTCTGCCCACAACAGGTAACATCTACTTTTGTCCTTTCATAAAGATTCGGAAATTTGGACAGAAGCCTCGTGAGATAGAGCACAACAGGTCTCATTTAATTACAGGCAGGTGAGAAAAAATGTTCCTTATTTAACCCATCACTCAATAGTCTTTGTTTTAACCAAGTGGAAGTTATTGCTCTTTATTAATCACCCCCCTTTTTTTTACTGACTCCTCACCCATCCTCAGAATGTTGCTGATATTTGACATAAAACTTGAACCATTTTGATTTTATTTATAAATATAAATATTATATAAAAATATTATATTATTATGAATATTATTATATTATTATAATATATTTATAACATTATTATAAATATTATATATATATATTTGTCCAAATGGTACACATTTGTTTCATGATTCTTTGCTCAAAGCAGTCCTCAAATCATGATACCCAGCTCCTCGAAGAAATCCAAACAGAGGTTCTTGGAGTCCAGTTCTTTGACAACCAGGTGGCCTATCTCTCAATGGTCTAGATCCTCACAAGTTCCTTTTCATAGAACAACACACAGATTTTCAGAGAACTTAACCCCCTGACACAAAATCCATTTTTTTCCCCTAAAGAAGACCTGTTATCCTCTCCAAGAGTCTAGTATTTCAATGAAGAGACTTCTTAATATTTATTCCCAGTTAAGAGTAACCTAGGTCTACAGGTCTCAAAGATCTTGGCTTTTTTTTTTAAGATTTAAAAAAAAAATAAATGTATAAACAGATTAGTAAAAGAATAAATAGAAATTCTTCATTGTTATAAGGCTTTTGCATCATCGCTTAACATATTCTCTCAGTGAGTTAGGCATTTGTGAGAGAGAGAGAGAGAGAGAGAGAGAGAGAGAATGAAGGCGAGAGAGGCAGAGGGAGAGGGAGAAGCAGACCCCCTGCTAAGCAGGGAGTCCGATGCAGGGCTCCATGTGGGGCTGGCTCCTAGCACCCTGAGATCATGACCTGAGCCAAAGGCAGACATTTAACCGACTGAGCCACTCAGGTGCCCTAAAGCTCTTGGCATTTTAATGGAGGAGAAAATAAAATGTTCCTTATTCTTTGTAGTAACCCAAGTGTAAAAACTGAGACACAGCTTCTGTATTGGGTTCTTTAGAATTGGTAGGTAGGTAGCAGATAGATGTGCATGTGTGTGTGTGTGTGTGTGTGTGTGTGTGCATGTGCGTGTGTGTGCATGTGTGTGCATGTGTGTATGTTTGTAATAATATGGCAGATGGCAGCTTGGGTGTAGGTTGTATGAGTGTATGAATTCTGCACTTGATGAAAAGACAGCAAAAATCGTGTATATCTTTAAAAATAAGGTCATTTGTAATAACAGCATCTCAAGAATGAAAGAAATCAGCTAATGAGGCTACTATAGAGTGAGCCCTGAAATCAGGGTGACTGTATTATTCATCCACAATTTCCCACAGACTCTATCTGGAGACCCAGAACATAATAGACACTTAAAACACACACACACACACACACACACACACACACACACACACACACACACACATATCTCCAAGGTGGATGTGACTTTCAGATCAACCAAATACGAAGACAGAATCTTTTAACAACAAAGGAGCAATCAAGCAAATGCAAAATAACAAAACTCAGTGATTTCATCTTTACATAGCTACTCCTTTACAGCTATTATAATGTTGGGATGAATCAGTTGTTCCCATATGCACCTCTAGGATAAATTATTCATCCTTCCATCTGGAACCAGGTCTTGCATCTGCCCCTCCTTCTCCAAAGATCCCCAATTAAGACATATATGCAGAGGATAGAGCCAGGCAAATGGCTAAATAAAATAATAAATGGATGGAGCACCTGGGTGGTTCAGTTGGTTAAGCATCAGCCTTCAGCTAAGGTCATGATCCCAGGATCCTGGGAACAAGCCCCATTGGCAGGGAGCCTGCTTCTCCCTCTCCTTCTGCTCCTCCCCCGCACTCGTGCTCTCTCACTCACTCTCTCTGTCAAATAAATAAATCTTTAAAAAAAAATAAATGTATAAACAGATTAGTAAAAGAATAAATAGAAATTCTTCATTGTTATAAGGCTTTTGCATCATCGCTTAACATATTCTCTCAGTGAGTTAGGCAGTCTTTCTGTATTCCTCTGTCACACTGGTGGGGTTGGAAGGAGTTCCTCACACAAGGAGATGTTGATCCCACAGCCCTTGTGGGGCTTAGGACACTTGGTGTCCAGGGCTGGTCATGTGGAAGTGACAGTATTCTTCATTACTGCTGAGTACCTGGGAAGTTTCATCATTTTCTGCTGTAATATGATAAGTAAAGGATTAGGAATGCCATATATTTGATGGTGAGGAAAAGCAAGTCAAAAAAGAAAAAAAAAAGAAAGAAAAAGCCAAAGGAATCAAGGCAAAGTTTGCTTCCATAGAAAGTATCTAACATCTCTTCACTTATGTTCTGCTGTCTCATAACAAGGTCCAGTGATTGCCCTGGAACTATTCACTAATGTTTTCTTTGATAATAACTTTACTGGAGAAGAAACACACAAACAAAAGTAGGTACACAACCGTGGATACAGAAAAAAAATTGACAGTTGCCAGAGATGGTGGGGTAAGATGGCAAAATGGGTGAAGGGGAATGGAAGATAGAGTCTTCTCATTATAGAATAAGTAAGTCACAGAAAAAAGGCACAGCATAGGGAATATAGTTGGTATTGTAACAGCATTGTATGGTGACGGATGGTAGCTACACTTGTGCTGAGCATAATATAATCACTATTTTGTACACCTGAAACTAAGGTAACATTGTGTATCCGCTATATTTCAGTAAAAAAAAAAAAAAAAAAGAGGAAACTCCTCTGAATTTTCTCTATCAGTTAAAATTGTGGTGAATGAATCCCCCCCCCCCAGCCAAACACCTGGATATCATTTAACACAGTTAGATACAAGATTCTTAGAACTGTTACTATTTACATTTACACATTCTATTTTTTCCCCATGTTCTCCATGTAAGAAAAGCCCCATTTGATCAGTGTTACTTAATAATTGAAATCACTGATCGATTCGTTTATAAGTGGCTTAGCAAATCTTTCTCTTTCTCTCTATGCAGTAAATAAGGGGCCGGAAGAAGTAAGGCTGGGAGAAAAGTCATTTTTAAAAGATACTAAAAGTTACAAAAGCATTTAGAGATAGACATGAATTGGGCCCAAATCATCCCCCTTCAATAATCCAATCAGTAGGAAAAGATTCCTACGCACCCTGAGGCCTCTAGTCTTGACGCCAGCATGATGGGCAGCACAGCTCTCCACTTATGAACTCTGGATGAAAACACACACGTGTTCACAGGGAATACTATCTTGAAAAGCCTTCCCTATTCATCCTGATCATCTACTCACACTAATAAATGTCTTTTCATTTCCATGAATCCAATCATTCTTTCTAAAGTTGCAAACGTGGGGGTTCTTCCCCAATAATATGACTTGCAGTTAGTATTGATTTCCTCTTTCTTAGCCACATTTTCAGATCAATAAACTAACATTACATTTTTGCAATGTAACTTCACAGCTTTGGCAAAAATCACCGATTTGGAACTTCGACATACTCTTTCTAAAAATGTAAGTTTCAAGGGCGCCTGGGTGGCTCAGTTGTTGAGAGTTGTTGAGAGTTGTTGAGAGTTGTTGAGAGTTGCAACTGCAGTTCAGTGTCTTGGAAAGCAGTAATAATTGACTGACTCAATTGACTGACTCAAAAGAACTGACTCTTGGGTTCAGCTCCAATCGTAATCTTGAGGTCATGGGATGGAGCCCTGTGTTGGGCTCTGCACTCAGGACAGAGTCTGCTTGTCCCTCTCCCTCTTCTCCTCCCTGCACTTGTACTATCACTCTCTCAAACAAATAAATAAAATCTTTTTTAAAAATGTAAATTTCAGGTCTAAGTCTAATGCAACAGTATAATATCTCAAAAAACTTAAACTAGTTTTTGTAGGTTTTTGAGGCATGACCTTCTTGAGGTTGCTTTAGGTATTTTCTGTCAGCTTTGTTTCCTAAGTGTCTGGTGTTTGATCCCTGAAGTGAAGTTTTGAGATTTAATGACTGTCAGATAACATACCCATATCCTGTAATGTATAAATATATATACAGATATACTTTGGCTAAGACTAGCTGTATGAGCTTCACCATTCTTTTGCTTTCATCAGTACTATGAAATGCATATGTCAAAGGAGGTTTTTTTCTCAATGTCTATGTCATTGAAAGAACAAAGAAACTTTCCTTCTGTATATAGGCAATTATTACTGCTTTCCAAGACACTGAACTGCAGTTGCAAACATTTCTCATGCCTCTTCAAAGTTACCTTTTCCTTCCATAATGACATGCCATTACTGTGGGTCTATTTTTCTCCCCCAAGGCACTATAATATCCTTCATTTTTTTAGTTTATATTTACTGAAAAAAGTTAGCAGTACTGTTCAAGGTTCATGTAAACTTTGCTAAAATTATCTAACATAATACAATTAGGTATATGCAACACAGAATTAAAAAAAAAGAGGAAGAGAGAAAAAAATCCCAGTTATAAAACAGGTTTGGTTTTATTTTTTTACCATGTGCAATGATACATTAACATGATCTTTGTTGTTTCTACTTAAGATGTATGGAAGAAATTTATTTAAACACTTGGAGATTCCTATGGTATGTTTTTAAAATGGTGGAGATTTCTTGAAAATATAATCTTGTACAGCACTCTTAGAAAATTTTTTAAATATTTGTTACTTTATTTTTCTGTTTTGTTCCTGATAGCCCAGATTATAAATTTTATAGTTAACACTGCTTTTTTACTAAGTCTGGAAATATTGTTTATGCTAATGCAGGACATAAATACACCCCTGTGCACATATACACCTTTCAAGCACTGAAGGCAGAGTTATATTGGTGACTATCATCAAACAAATGAACGTGAATAAGTTACTATGTTATTAATATAAGTTATTAAATAACTTTAGTGCTTTATTTTTTTAAGATTTTTGTTTATTTGTTTGTTTATTTGAGAGAGAAAGCATGAGCATGGGGATGGGCAAAGGGAGGGATAGAGAGAGAGGCAGATTCCTGGCTGAGCAGGGAGCTTTATATGGGACTCCATCCCAGGAATCTGGGATCATGACCTGAGCAGAAAGCAGATGCTTAACTGACTGAGCCACCCAGGAAACCCAACTTTAACTCTTTAAAGGTTGTTACGGAGGCTGAAAAATTTCCTCTTTGCCTCGTCTTTTTTCAAGGTTTACGTAGTGGGACCAAATTAAAGACTTTGAATGCTAAATGAAGGTTCTACCATTTGAAGTCCGTAAATGAAAATAGCACGCACATCCCTGAGGTGTTAGCATCCTGGAGTTAACTGCAAACATTAGTGCTTAATCCTGGACATTGCTCACAGTTCTTCTTCCCTTTCCCTGAAGACTTCATCCTCTACTTTTGGTTCTTTCATCAAGCACTGGTCCTTTCAGGTTTTCATGACTTTCTCTATACTCAGCTTCATGTCTGATACTGGTGGGAAGGTAGAAGATCCTTCTTCTGATTTCACTTGTTAATGTATCCTCTATCAGGAGAGGGTTATTCATGAACTGAAGGATCTGGCTTTCCTTTTGTTGAATAAAACTCTTGAAAAGAGGGGCGCCTGGATGGCTCAGTCGTTAAGCGTCTGCCTTCGGCTCAGGTCATGATCCCAGGATCCTGGGATTGAGCCCTGCATCGGGCTCCCTGCTCGGCAGGAAGCCTGCTTCTCCCACTTCCATTCCCTCTGCTTGTGTCCCCTCTCTCGCTGTGTTTCTGTCAAACAAATAAAATCTTAAAAAAAAAAAACTCTTGAAAAGAATATATTGTTATGAAGGTATAGATCGAGAAGACTTAAGATAGAGAAAAATACAGGATTTCACTTTAGTTTATTTCTGAATAACAAATTCTTTAAATTATTTAAAGTGTTATTCTATTTAGGAAGCAGTCTGAGAAAAAGCAACCTCAAACAAATGATCTGTCGACCTTCTTTGTGTGGTTTCTCTAAGAATTTTGTTAACATAGGTAAGAGAATGAACTTTCGAAAACCAAGATAGCAAAAAATACCTTTGTTTAATCTCTCTGTCCTCAGTATAGAATAGGCAAAAAAATCAATACACAATCTCATTCATCAGCCTGAATTCATTTTCAGTTTTGAATTTTTATTTGTATTCATTTTCCCTTGAATCCTTCCCTTCTACCCATTCAGTTGACACACACACAAATCTAAATAATTGACCAGATACAAATCACCACCAAGATATCTCTGTCATCCAGAAGTGTATGAAGGAAGAATAGACTCTGGACTTCCAAAGCCATATCTTCAGCATGCATCCACCTGGACCTCACTTTGCTAACTTTATTTAATTAGGATTCAACTGGATTCATCTATTCTTCATTGGGCAGCAGTTATTTGCAAGATATTGTTATTAAGTACTGAATAAAAGATGAATTTTTTAAAAGCTTACTTTTGAGATTATAACTATCCAGGAAAATTAATAAGTATGAAGTAAAAACCTAAAAAGAAATTAGAATGTAATTAATCTAACAAATAACATTCAAAGTGCTGAGGAGCTTCTAGAAGGGAAGGATTACAGTTGGTTGGACACATAAATGTGCAAATAAATAAAAAGAAATTAAAATTTGACAGATGCTATGAATAAGGTACAAGATGTTGTGTATTCAAAATAACTAATAGTGGTCATAAAGGTGATATACTTTTGCTCATATTCATACTATTATTGGCAAATCAAAGACTCTGACCTAATTCTGATTGCCAAATCTATGCTCTTAACCATGTCACCCTTCCTCTTTCTGTATGTGTTTTCTTATTTAATTCTAATAGTAATGCTGTGAGTTAGGTCTCCTTGTTCCTATTTCATAGATGAGGAAACTGAGGCACAAAGGGGTAGAGTAACTTGTTCATAAGGGTACCCCTTGAGACCTCTAGATTCCATTTATAACCTATCATATATCTAGGATCCACTAATTTGTCTAATTAGAGATGTTTCTAAAGTGCTTGAAACCTGTTTTAAGTGGGAACAAGATTTACACTGAAATCTCATTTACAGTGTTAATTTGGTAAAATTTTTCAAACCCTGATCCAACATGTCATAGATTTCAGTCTTATTGAAACTTAATGAGATTTCTCCGTAAACACATGAAGATTACTGCTTGTATAGCATTGTAATGTTCTTTGAATTTTCTAACATAATTATTAATTTTTCTAGAGAAGAAATATTTTCAACTTCATTAGAGGAGAGAATAAGAAGAGAAAGATGCGGGGCGCCTGGGTGGCTCAGTCGTTAAGCGTCTGCCTTCGGCTCAGGTCATGATCCCAGGGTCCTGGGATCGAGCCCCACATCGGGCTCCCTGCTCGGCAGGAAGCCTGCTTCTCCCGCTACCATTCCCTCTGCTTGTGTTCCCTCTCTCGCTGTGTTTCTCTCTGTCAAATAAATAAAATCTTTAAAAAAAAAAAAAGAAGAGAAAGATGCAAACCTCAGGCTATCTCATCTTCACACCTCTGTAGAGCCAGGGAAAGAACGACCCAACATTATTTAATGTAAAATCCTCTGTCCTGATTGTTCCTGAATACTTTTCTGCATCCACAAATGTTCACTGATTATCTATTTTACAGAGCTCCAACATGTTTCACCATGCAAAGGCTCAAAAGAAATAAACCGGAGAAGAAGTACCTAAATACATAATGTATCAGTTATGACAAGAAATATAAATATAGGTGTTTATGTATTATAAGACAAAAAATAAATTTTGTCACCTTATAAAGGTGACATGGTTAAGAGCATAGATTTGGCAATCAGAATTACGTTAGAATCTTTGAGTTGCCAAAAAATAATTTTGTCTTATAATACAAAAAATTGTCTTAAAATCCAAATTATGTTACAAAAAATATTGAAAGATTTCATTGGGAGAACAAGAGTCAATTGGCCTTTAAAAGTTAGAGATTGTGTAAGCATGGATAGAGAGTTGAAGTTGGGAGAGCATTTGACATGTAGGGAATAGAATGAGGATCTATTTGGATCAATTTGGATCATGAATGGAGCATGAAGAATGGAGAAATTAAAGCTAAGATGTGAGAAGGTAAATTTCTGTATAACTCTAGCTAACTATAAATGTAAGATTGAAGACATTTTGTGTAACTCAATAGATAATCAGGAGTTATTCAAATGAAGTGCTAAAGTGGATAGGCAAATGTTAAGATTAGATTTTCTAGCATATGTGGAAAAGATCAGAATAAGGAAAAATGACTATAAAGAGATCAGTATGAAAACTATATTTCAGAAAAGAAATATTGAAGGTCACAGCTAGTGTGATGAGAATAAAATGGAAGAATGAAAGAGAGGGAGGAAGGAAGACAATAGGAAGGGTGGAAGGAATCAGTTTTGTTTTGAGGATTAAATAATAGTTAACTTCCTCATAACCAATGGTTTATTCTGCTTAATAAAGAAAGGAAGGTTAATCAGAAGATAATGGAATCTTAAAGTGTGGTGGAATGTGAATATTAACAAAAGGAAAGTAGGATAGAGGGTAAAATATTCAAATCAGCAAATAAAACTGAAGGGGCAAAGAAAATACAGCAATGAAAAGTAAGTACCGAATATAGAATGTGATAAAATTACATCACTATACTAAATATAAATGGTCCGAATATTTCTGTTAAGAAAGAAAACACACAGATGGCCAACAGACACATGAAAAAATGTTCCACATCGCTTATCATCAGGGAAATGCAAATCAAAACTACAATGAGATATCACCTCACAACTGTCAGAATGACTAAAATCAAAACCAGTAGAAACAACAAGTATTGGTGAGGATGTGAAGGGAAAGGAACCCCTGTGCACTGTTGAGTGGGAATGCAAACTTGTGCAGCCACTGTGGAAAACAGTATGGAGATTCTTCAAAAATTAAAAATAGGAAAAAAAATTTAAAAATAGAACTACCTTTCAATCCAGTAATCACACTACTGGGTATTTACCCAAAGAATATAAAACACTAATTTGAAAAGATATAAGCAATTCTATGTCTATTGCAGCATTATTTATAGTAGCCGAATTATGGAAGAAACCCAAGTGTCCATCTACAATTAAAGAGATAAAGAAGATGATAGATAGATAAATAGATAGATGATAGATAGATAATGATGGATGAATGGATGGGTGGGTGGGTGGATGGATGGATGGATGGATAAATAATGAAAAATTACTCCATCATAGAAAAGGATAAAATCTTGCCATTTGCAACCACCTGGATAGAGCTAAAAAGTATAATGCTAAGTGAAATAAATCAACCAGAGAAAAACAAACACTGTATGATTTCAGTCATATGTGGAATTGAAGAAAACAAAACAAACAAACAAAGGGTGCAGGGAGACAAACCAAGAGATAGACTCTTAACTACAGAGAATAATCTGATGGTTACCAGAGGGGAGTTGATAGTGCACTTGGTGTGATGAGCACCAGGTTATGTATGGAATTGTTGAATCACTGTATTGTACTTAAAACTAATATAACATCGTATGTTAACTACGCTGAAATTACAAGAAAAAACTTGTAGACCATCAGATTGAGTTAAAACTTAAAAACTATATATATATATATATATGTATATTCTGTTTATAAAAAAATTTACAAAGATTTTATAAGCTTAAATATGAAAAGCGAGGAGAGTAAGAAAATATGGCAGATGGCTAGGGGTAGTGAATTTTGCTTGATCCTCCAAAATTCTCATAAAAACTCTAAAAAGAAGTGTTTTAGCCATACGCTGGCAAATTCATATAAAACAACAAAAAGTGTTTGTAAGCTGGAAACAGATTAACTAGTGGCAACAGAACTTGTGGATGCTGGAAAGTAAATCCTAAACTAGCAATTGGGAAAGCCAAGAAGTAACCTGATATGTACCGCAGAATCCTTTAAAATCTCAAAAATTAGAGCCTTATATTACCTTTGGAGGTGGCAAAAAGTGTTTGTAAGCTGGCCATCTTTTCTCTAAAGAAGCTACCATAGAACATTTCTGGATTGGGGGCACCAGGAAGAGTTTAACATAGGAAAATGTATAGAAAACAGAAATTCTAGAAAAATGTACATCTACTGAATGCTGACCACTTCAGTTTTCTTGCCTGCTGGGCTCCCAGAACACTGATAGGGCATTTCCCTCCAGACAAAAGAAGGATGAATCATCTCTGGAAAATATAACACATCCACATCTAACACTCATGATCGATCCCTAACAGTGAAGTTTACAGTGGGAAAAAACTCTCATCCACTTGCTCAGAGATTCCATTCATCCTCCTTTAAATATTAGCAGGCAACTATGAACTGCAGAAATCCACAGAACATCCCTAACATGAAAGAGATCAAAGCAAATAGTAAAATAATAGTTTCTAAACTAGAGGACTAAGTAGGAGAAGTAAACTTCAAAAGATAAAAATAAAAACTATCTCTGACATCTTTCAGTAAGAGGTAAGATAAGATACAGCATAAATAAAGAATAGGATGCCATAAAAAAGAAATGCCCAGGGGAAAAAAAGGATATACTAGAAATTGAAAAAATGATAGTTAAAATAGCAAACTCAATGGAAGATTTGGTAAAAAATGATAAAGTGTCTCATGAAACTAGAGCAAGAATAAAAAGTAAAATAAGAAATGGGGACAAAAGATAATCATAAGAATAGTACAGTTTTCCAAAAATCCCAGTATTAGGAACTCAAGAAAGAGAAAATGGAGAAAAAAATCACGATTACAATAATTCAAAATAATTTCCCACAATTAAAGTTTCCAAATTTAAAAAGGCCACCAAATGCCCAGCACAATGGATGGAAATAGACACACTCCAAGTACATCATTTTAAAATTTCAGAAACCAAAGAACAAAAAGAACATTTTCACTGAAGAAAGCTTTCATTGAAGAAAAAAAACTGTATCACAGATAAAGGACTAGGAGATATTCTCAAATTTCTCAAGAACAGCATTAGAAGGTACAAGATCATTAAAGAATGATTGTCTCCCACTTAAAAGTGTATGCCAATTATCTGTCAGCTTTAAGGATGAGATAAAGACATTTTCAGATATGCAAATTCTCACTTATTTCACCTTTCACACATAGTTTTCCAGAAAGCTACTGGATGGTGTGCTTCTCCTAAACTAGAAAAAAAAAAAAAAAAAGAAAGAAATGCATGAACTATCTTAACAGGAGTCAGCTGAGGATAAAGTCAAAAGAAATTCTCAGGATAAGAGTGAAAGGAAATGCCCAGAAGACAGTTGTGTGAAAGCAAACCAGCTCTTGTGGTGCACGTCAGTGAACTCTAGAAGGGGTTTCTTCAAAATCAATTTGATGAGATGTGAACAAATGACAAAGATTTTATAGGTTGAAAAATAAATTGTACATGGAAAGCTATGTGAAAAAAATTATTAAGCTCATAACAACAACAACAACAACAAAAAAGGTTTTAGAAAAGTAATCCTAGTTCACTACAAGACTTAATTTATAACATCATTATAATGATGTAAACACTAAGAGCTCTAACTAAAATTATGCTATAATTTAATTTAAAAAGATGATGGAATGAGAAATATGTAGGATGGGAGAGGAGAGACAAGAAGGGTAAAAGCTAAATCCTTATCCTTTGTGGTTGGAAATCAATGCACAAAACTGAAAGATCGACAAGTAACAATGCAAGCAGGTTGTATTGAGCTATGGAGATAAATATCCAAAGAATCAACTGAAAAGGCTCAAAAAGAATGCATTAGGGGAAAGGGAATGGAGAGGCTCGGAATTGATGTTTTTAAAAAAAAATCATTAATTATTCATTCCTTAAACTATATGTGATTATAGTTTAGCTACATACATATGATTTTAATAAAAATAAAAACTTAGAAGAAAGATGGAAAGAAGGTAATAAAGGATGGAGGGAAGGAGAGAGGGAAGAAGAGAGTGGGAAAGAGGTAAGAGGAAAGTAGGAATGTACATGTTTTTATCAAATGATATGAATTTTATGGTAAAGATACCAAACAAGATGTAGAATAAGATAATGTAATTACTAAAAAGAACAAATTTAAGGTCATTTTTTGTAATCCGTGCAATCAATAAGATTTCATTCAGCTCATTTATCCCCTTTCCTATGCAAAACCAAACTAATTTTCCAAATCTCTTGCAATAAATCTAATTCTTGGCTGGCCCTCTGCCGTGGCCAGAATGAAAACTGCAGTATGTCTTCCAGGCTTGTCCATTCAGATAAAGCCATGTTATTGTTCTAACATTGTATGTGAGCTCGATGTGAGTAGAGAAGGCATTTTTTTCATTATTTCAGGTTGGGCCTAGGTCCAGTTTTGGGCAGTCTTTAATTTCACCAATCCTCCAGATAATTCTTACTTATCATTATTTCTGAAATCTTATTCATAAGTTATTTTACTCATCAATTATATTTTTTGCCTCTTTCATCTATCTATTGTAAAATTATATCCATTTAAAATTAATCTTGGACTCTATAGAATTTAGGTTAAAGCTTTCAAAATTTCCCAGTTAATGGAGGTGGAGGTATACTTTATAATTACAGGAATTAGCCAATATAATTTAAAATGTGATCCCCATGTTAAGAATTTGCACATATTAATGTGTTAACCAGCACACTTCCGTTTACAAGAACATAAACTCTTTCAGCTTAAGCATAAATAGATATGTACATGGACAGATGATACATACATACATAGGCAGATGATGATGATGAATGATGAGTGGATGGATAGATGAAAGATAGATAGATAGATAGATAGATAGATAGATAGATTCATTCAGTTTTTTTAGACCCAAAAAGTGAGATGCACAATCAAATGCAGAGAAGCTTTATACAAGTGGTATAAGGAAAGATACTTTCTTTTTTCACCTGAGTCACATAACTTCTCATTTTTGCCTCTCAGGGTGCAATTGCTTTATTTGGTGTGTTGTTGTTTTTTTTTTTTTATTTAAGTATCCAATACATGTAAGGCACCATTTTGTGAGCCAGAAAAAGAGCAGAGACAAAGTCCTTCCTATCACTGAATTCATATTCCATTAATGAGGAAGAATGACAATAAGCAAGTAAACCAACAAATTAAATAAGTGATAAAATGAGAATAAGTTCTCTTTTTTTTATTAGACAGGAAGAAGTAAAACTGTCTTTATTTGCAGATAACATAATTTCATATGAGGAAAGTCCCAAAGATTCTATAAAAGAACTGTTAGAACTAATAAATTTATTTATTAGAGAGATCTCAGGATAAAAGGTCAATATACAGAAATTAATTCTTTTTTTCCATTGCATGAATTTCTTTTTAATACAAACAATAGAAAAGAATATTTTACTACCCATTACTTACTGTTCTATACTGAGATTCAAATAGTGTAACGTTTTACAGAGTGATGAATGGTCACTTCCAAATAGTCAGATTTGAATGGTAAGAATGGAGCAGTCATGTTGAGATCAAAAGAATCTTACCAAATCAGACCCAAAGAAGAGCATTTGAGGCAGTAGACTGTTAATAGAGAGCTTGCATGTGGCTAGAACCAAAAGAAGTTTTCTGTAACTGGGGTGTGGTAGAAAGGCATAGAGATGAGATGGAGGAAGTAGGCAGGGGTCTGACTTCCATAAGCCAGGGTGAGACTCTAGATTTTCCTCGGATGAAGGAGAAGCCATCAAAGTATTTTAAGCAATGGAGTAACAAGGTTGAAGTTACATGCTTGAAATACTGACTTACTCTGTATGTATAAAATGAGGTTAGCAGTAAAGCAAATATGGGGGTGGGGTTAGTCGGTTGTTGTCACTAATGTGTGTGTGTTCTAATTAGATACAAACCTGGTGAAAGATTTCTGGATTCCATATAGGTGATTATCAAATCTCATCTGAATTTGTGCTGATGTGTTTTACATGTCAGCACTTTCTAAGATAAAGATCTAAAGTTCTCCTTTTCTACATGAATTTTAATGTTGCTGTCAACTGTACATTTATTCATTCAAAAACAATTGTGTAGTCTCTGCTCTGGGCCAGAGACCATACTAATTATACTGCACATACAACATAGTGAACAAGACCCAGAGCCTGTCTTCAGATAGGGACCATTTAATGAAATTTTTGAAAATGCTTTTTACCTCCTTCGGGAAATAACTGAGAATCATTATAGTTAGGTATTTCCTCTAAATATATGCAAACCATCTATTCTGTTAGAGAAGACATAGCAAAACCTTGACTCCTTTCCCTGAACCTTTCTTGAACCAAACTGATGCCTCTCCATGACTGAACCAATGGTCTCTATAGCCGCTGGCCAGGCAACAGCTGTATACCTCTGAATATGCATATCGCCAGGATCCGTGAACACCTTTATTCAGTGTTTCACAGTTTAGATTGTTCTTTGTTGTAGGTAGTGCTTCCGAAATCAGGCTTTTGGAAACTTTCCAATCTTTATTTTTGAGAAACAAAAATGCCATAGCCAAGTCAATTTTCAAGCAGAATATACAAACAGAATATACAAACCTTTCTTGGAAATTTTTAGGAAATATTAAGGCGTTTTTTAAATTCTTCTTTTTAAAACTTACTTTGTTTAATCCAGTTTTCTGATATCACTAACGTAAATAGAAATATCAACAGAGATTAATTCTGCCAACCTCATGTATGTCACAAAGATTATTTTACACATCATGAGAACTGTGGCCCTTTTTATCTGCACAATCCCTCCCCAACCCACACAAAGACACACACACACACACACACACACACACACACACACACACCCATAATCACTGCTTCATGTACAGCAACACTGTCAATAGAGCTCTTTGTACAAGAAGGTGTGTATTTTGTTTTGTTCTCTTTTAACTTGTAGTGAGCCACAAGAAGCAAATGATTCAGTATAGGGAAAAATAACTCATTTACTTTCCTGTAAGAGTCAAATTTGAAGGATTTATGAAGATTCCTAAAAGAGTAAAGTTACCATTTATGAGCAAGCATTGTTTACCATCAAAAAATAAACACGATTTCATCAATTTTGTGACTCTAAAAGTAGACTCTCTAGTGTGAGCATCTGAATTGAATTTAGCTATGAAATTATGAAGTTATTAATTATTAACACTCTTTTACAAATAAAAGTATTAAAATGAGATGCATTTTGAGACTCTATCCTCTATGTGACAACCAACTTTTATTAACTTTTTATCTAATTAAAGGTTCTCATTACATTTTTTGTTATAAAAAATACAAAATATAAAATTCAATAATTATCAGTATCAAATGAGGGGCATTTCACCATTAAAGTCTCTGCTGCTTATGCACCATCAATGCTGTGATGTTTTATCATATCAATTAAAAGATTCTTTTTATTCCCCATTGATATGGGTATAAGTGAAGCATGAGCAGTGGGGACTTTGATGTTAATGTAAAATACTTCCTATGAGCCTGGGTGGCTCAGATGGTTAAGCATCTGCCTTCGGCTCAGGTCCTGATCTCAGGGTCCTGGGATCGAGCCCCACATCGGGCTCTCTACTCAGCAGGGAACCTGTTTCCCCCTCTCCTCTGCCTTCCTCTCTGCCTACTTGTGATCTCTCTCTCTGTGTCAAATAAATAAATAAAATCTTTAAAAAATTACTTCCTAAAGTATTTTATACTTTAAAATAAAACCCATGTACACCTGGGAAATAAATTTTTAGCTCAGCCTGTATTTTTTTTGACAATCTATGGCTTATGTTTTATGGATTCAGGATGAGAAAATCATTAAAAAATATACTTGTCATATTAGGCATCTTTTAAAATTACTTCCCTCAGAGACAGGTATGAGCAATATATTAAAAGACCTTTTCCCCTGACCACCTTATCTTTACATAACACCTGATATTCTGTAGTTTAAACTAGAGAATTCGGTATTTGAGAACATTACTGTTGTTGGGCCAGACTCCTGAGTCATAACTTCTTTAGTCCCTGAAATTTTCTGCCAAAAGAGGAGGTTGTTTTTCTTCTCTTTCTTTTGATCTGCAAACGTCCTCACTTCTTCTCAATCCAGTTTACTTACTGTCAGTCGTCTGCAGGTTTTCAGCACATCTAAAAAGAGAGTCTGACAGTTAAATAGCTAAAAAGACTCTAACAAAATAAAATAAAAAATCAAAGTGTGGGACCTGAGGCCAAAGAATCAAACCCAACTAAGGCTGGAGTTTTCCAGCGAAAATATCTGTCAAAGGAAAAATTCCGAGAGCTTTACTTGATATGAATATTTTATTCAGCAAGAAACTAACTGTTCGGCAAACAGGGAGACTTCAAACCAAAGCTGGTATGAATTTCAGAGGTAAGACATTACAGACTAGCTTATAAAGTGAAAATGAGGAAGTTGTCTAGTCTTTGCAATGATTGGTGTTTAGAATAAGGGTTTCCTAAAAAAAAAAAAAAAAAAAAGAATAAGTGTTTCCAGATGAAGGGGATTGGTTAAAAGTGATTATCTTATACCATTTTAGGAAGATAACTTAAGTTTTGTTTATAACTATCAGAGACATTTACAGGAAACACCCTAAGTTTTGTTCATGTTCATGAAATAAGCTAGATTTAGTTTTGCTTACATGGCTTAAATGGTTTTGTTGCTTGGGGGATTTTGAAGCCTGGTCTCCATTTTACTTTAACATATCTAAGAAATCTAAAATGCAAAAGCAAGGTCATATTGTGTAAAGACATAAATTACGCATTTTATCTTTCCATAATAGATCATCTCTAGAGCACTTTTCCTACTACAGATCATAATTATATCCATCAGTCGCTCTGGGGCAGTATCATCAAGCTGATAAGACACCTGCGTCTCTGCCAATCACACCGCCACAGAAACTGGGAAAAAA
>CM053604.1:129580127-129609475 GCA_028646535.1 Procyon lotor | reverse complement strand
AGCATTTCCTGTTTTGTGTGTGTGATAAATAATGAGTGAATGAAGAATGAAGGCTTGAATTGTTCTGTGCAGAGTTTTCTTCATTCAGTTTTGTCCTCTATTTAAGATCAAGACACGCAAAGCATATCCCATGGGCAATGAGTTTTCAAAGCTATTCTAAACACCCAAGATGACATTATTTTTTGTATAATAGAGTCACAACCACCTTAAGGAAGAGGACTACTCCTGTGGTACTTCTGTAGTGAAAAATAAGAATATCTTTTTTCCTCAATGCTACAAAAGTGACACAGTGTTTTATTTCCAGGAAGTTTTGGTTTGCAGAATGTTGTGGTCAAAACGTTGTGAATAAATGTATTTACCTAACTCTTCCTTAATTAGTTCAATGAATAGCTGTCAACACGGCTGAGTATCTGTGTGTAGCAACTGAAATTTCTCAAAGGGCAATTGCCTCAATAACGGCACTCTTACAGAGGCATTACCATGAGCAAGAGGCTCCACTGACAGCTGCAGTCACAAATAACTTGCAGCAATAATGTCCTACCATTGCTATAACCTCTCACCTTTGTGAGCTATTGCTTTGTTAATTTGCTAATCTTTTTTTTTTTCCAATCGTGTTCTATGGATGGTGAAGGTGACTTAGATATACATTGGCATACGCATGAGGGGTGTTATTCAAGCATCCTACAGTCAAATGGTTGATAATAGATGTTATTTTCATTCTACAAACAAAGTAACAGCATAGACCTGACTTTAGCTTATCTAAACAAAGGATATTTCAGTAACCTGTTGTTGAACTGACGGTCATCCTTTGGCCCCAAAATAAAGTTCTGTGTCTCTGGCAGTCATGCCACATTGTCCAAAACAGGAAGCCCAATTCAAATAATTGTCACCATCAATGTACAAACAATTGTCACCATCAGTGTACATAAAGATTCCTTGGCATTTCACAGGAAATGGGAATGTTTGATAGAGCCGACATAATTTCCAGCCCAGAGTAGTCATCTGTTAGAAATTTCATTCACCCAGACCTGCAGGCTCAGTCAATCTTGTTGCTGGTTGCGAGGGTGGAGATGGAAGGAGCCCAGATTGTCACCCAACAGCCTGGCATTTACCCCTCATGCTGGTACTTCCGCTACGCACTTTTGTGGCTACTGTAGTGAAAGGATTTTGAAATTTTGCTTGTGACCATTTCTTTTCTGTTCTTTCCACTAGTCTCAGCAGTGATTCTCTGATTTGTTTCCTCATATTGAATGCCTACTTGGATGGCATCAGTTTTGCTTTTGAATTCACTTCCGTCAGTTCCTGTAGTCCTTCCTAGAGTTCCCTGTAGTCATAATCCACCTTGCAGCTGGGAGACCAACTGAATCCTTGGACTGTTCTTTCTGACTTCCAGGGCCAGACTATCCATCCTCCTCAGCATCAGTTTATTCTCATGGAAAAGCAGGCATTACTGTCTCTTATTCCTAGGGTCCTTGTCTTTTTCTTGGTCAAGGCAAGCAGTTTCACCACCGCTCCATATGTGTGAAACCATTCAATTCCAGTCTTCTCCTAGGGCAAACTAGTCCTAAACCTGACAGCTTATCTAACGTCACTCTCCCCAATCTGACTACCGACTACATTCCAGACTCACCCCCAGCTCGTTCCGAGGGGACTTTTCCTGTCCAAAATAAACCCATGTCTGTTCTCTGTAGTTGGGATATGATTGTACAGACTTTATTCATTTTATGCCTCTGATCTGGAATATCTTCTCTCCAGACAATAGGAATCATCTTCAAGACCTAAACCCAGAGGTGATCAACTGCCTACAAGTGCATATGGCTTGTAGCCAAATAGCCACACAGTAGCCAATATTTAAAAATTGGAATTTTTTACATAAAAATTTAGATTTCTACCCTCATTTGAAAACCCAGAATGTCTGGTTACACCATTCCTCATGGCAACAACTGAGGATGCAATGGCACCCTTTCAGTGGAGCAGGGGATATTCTCCTGGGTCTAACCCAGTTTTCATTTCTCCCTCTTTCTTAGACCAGGTCACTACAGGCATTCCAACATTTCCTCTCTGACCTAAGAATTAAGTTCTAATAGCAAAGACTAAAACATCCATTCAGTGGGGGGAAAAGTCTCAACATCTTCTGTATTAGCTTAATTTACTCGAAGTTTAAATCTACACAAAGTCAATCACAAGATTGTCTACCTTTGATAGCATGGAGGATATTAGGAGAAGGAAAGGAAAAATGAAGGGGGGGAGGGAATTGGAGGGGGAGATGAACCATGAGAAACTGTGGACTCTGGGAAACAAACTGAAGGTTTCAAAGGGAGGGGTTGGGAATGGGTTAGCCTGTTGATGGGTATTAAGGAGGGCACATATTGCATGGAACACTGGGTGTCATATGCAAACAGTGACTCTTGGAACACTACATCAAAAACTAATGATGTACTGTATGGTAACTAACATAACATAATAAAAAATTAATTAAAAAAAGAAATTTTCAGCCAACTAGGAAAAAAAACAAGTTTGTCTATCTTTAATTATCCTTATTACTATAATTTAATCAATGTTTCTTGAATCCTGTTTTGTACCAAGCATTAGGTAAGGAAACGTGGATAAAGAGAAGAGTTTATAATATAGAGAATATGATAGAAATCTAAATAAGTAATTATAATGCACTGCAATAACAGATATTTGCAAAAAGCACTAGAAGAAAATCTCTGGCCATTTGATATACTGCTAACTCCTCCACATGCATTATAGCTAACTTCTCCATAGACATTATTAATAAATGCCTAACAGATTTAATGGCCTATATAAATTTGGTTTTTATAAGAATATTATAAATATCTACATTATTATTTTAGGATGTAAATTCCTAGAAGTTATCATTTTGCATAAATTGTAAAATATCTGCATCAGTCATCATGAAGCACCAAGAAATAAATACCACTTTAAAATATAACTGAAGGGTTTTTTTTTTTTCTAACCTATTATTTATCTGGCTATCTCAAAGAAGTATTTTGGATCTTTGGGTTAAATGTTCTACTTGATAGAGATTATAGAAAACCGTTGTTACAGCTATCAATGTTTTGAAATATTTTTCAAATACAGAGCAACTTGCTTATTTAAGATTTACTCCAAGTAAGAATTATTTGAACTGTCTCAGTTCAAATTTCTGGAACTTAAAACTAATTCCTTAATAATAGGAATTATCACTATAATTTGAACATATTAATTAAAGACAAATCTAAACTTTAATTTTGGGGTTTTTTTCAATAAAGGCAAGATCTACCTCCCCCTTTCACCCACTGATCTTTTTACTTTTCACCATACCTTTTCAAATTTGAAATATTTGAAAAACACTATCACATCTTCCTCACCAACCCGCTTATTCGATAATTTTCTATAAGTGAGAAAGTCCTTTGATTAGTCACGTGACTTGAATACTTCGTTTTTATGCCATCTTCCTCCCTGAAAGTCCCTCTATTTTATCATCCTCTGTGAAATATAGCACTCAGAATGGAATGATTAGATATGATAGATATGCTATATGATTAGATGATAATGTTGTATATATGAGAAACCTATAATTCTAACAGCAGCATTAGTGTTAAAACCATGAATTTTTATGAGATTTACTCAGTATTCAACCCTTTTCACGAGATGGAGGCCCTGAGAACTAAGGAGTCCTAGAATTATAAACTCATTGCTTGATCATGTGCTCCAACACAGACTTTTACATTATGTTACAACAAAATCAAATTCACTTTTGCAGAAATTGCCTTGTTATTGAAAGTGATAATTATCATAAGACTGATATCAGAGGAACATCTAAATAATGCCAGATCAATGTTCACTTCGATGATAACTGTATGCTATTTTATCCAGTGAATAATTCAAACTTATTTAGACTTGTGGTAGACTGAATAATGGCCCCCCTCAAAGATGTTTTTGTCCTAATGCCTAGATGCTATGAACGTTGCCTTACATGGCAAAAGGGATTTTGCAGATGTGATACTGTTAAGGATCCTGAGATGAGGAGATTACCCTGGGTTACTGGGGTAGCCCCAGTGTAATCACAGAGTTTTCATAAGGGTCAGAGTTGGTGGAGACAATGTGACAATGGATGCAGGGGTCAGAGTAATGCAAGAAATGCAGACAGCCTCTAGAAGCTGAAAAAGGCAAGCAAATGTATTCAGCCTTCTAACCCATTTTGGATTTCTGGCTTCCAGAACTGTAAAAAATGAATGTGTGTTGCTTTAAGCTACTAAATTTGTAGTAATTTGTTATAGCAGCAATAGGAAACTAATATACCTTTTAGGCCAGATGCTCTTGGTTAAAAAAAAAAAAATGTGTTCATCTAATACATGTTCCCGAGGGCAGAATAAAATACAATTTCTATGTATTCTGAAAGATATTTATTAAAGAACGTAAAACTTTTTTCATCTTCCAATAGTTCTTTAAAAATTTTAACCTTTTCCCACCCTGGTATACTTTATATGTATTATATGGTAAGAAGTTTCTATGCTGAGTATTTTTTTCCTCAGATTTATCAAAGGTTTTGAACTAGTAAAATATGATATTTCCAAAAATATGATATTTGGCTCCTAAGACCAAAAACCTAAATATACAATCACTGTGAAATGTTCTTAAGAAGACTCATTATCCCCATTAATTGTTAATTCATTAATTAAATATTAACATGATTATTAATTATTCAGAAATATTTATCATTTTATTATTAACTCTTCCTAAATGAAAACTTTTGGACTTAGTAACTTTTTGTAAAGATAAAAAATTTAAAACTTTGCTTAGAATAATAGAAATATGTCAAATAAGGATCACAGGATTAAGATCTTTGGAAACTATAAAATGTTATGAGATATTTATTTAAGACATTATCCATAGAGGTAATGTATTTCTAATGATCGTACAATGCTTCAGACAGAATTAGAAAAGCATCATTTAAAGGTATCAACCATTCATTTCCTGGAATGTTCTAGGATTTATTAAATAATATTGATTTGTGAAATCAGACAGAATTGGTGTGTTAATGAATGTAACTGCACCAGTAGTCAAAAATATTAATCACATTGAGTATCCTTAAGCAATTTCTAGTGTATTAATGAAGGCATAAATACTCATTTTTTCCAAGTATTCAATAAGACCACCTGTCAAATTAAAAACAAAACAATGAAGACTACAAAGTGTGATGAAACAATAAAATCATTTCACATAATTGAACATTCCAATGGACTGCATAAACATTAATCTCAAGGATAGATCTTTTAAGTTCTACATCTGGCTGTCACTAAAAACACTCCTTAAATCTACTTTTAACAATCTAATTATGCCCTTATCCCTATTTATGTCAGTTCGTAGGAAAAATTTCGGTTCTTTCTCCGCTGTTTCTCCTTGAATCTCTCTCACACTATTGTTGTACTTGTAACACTTTTGACACCAGATGAGTGGGGTTTTTTTCCCCACACCAAGTAATTCTACAATATCAGCTGGATGTCCTGTAATTTAACTTAATTCTGACACTGTCTACCTGGAGATAGCATCATATCCTATAGGTAAGAATGCAGTCCCACAAAACTATCTTCCACTTGAGATACCAATGGCAAGTAAAAGGCCTCCAGGCTACCCACAACTTCTACCTGATTTGGCTACAAACTGGAGTTTTCCATTACCTTTCCATTACCTTCCATTACCTTACCCATTACGTTCTCCCCCTTGGATTTGATTATTTGCTTAGAACAAGTCACAGAAGTCAGGAAAACACATGCTCACATTTATCAACTTATTGAAGGATACAATAAAGAATACAGATAAACAGCCAGATGAAGAGATACATAGGGTGAAAACTGAGAGGGTCCCAAGTGCAGGAGCTTCTGTCCACATGAACTTGTGGTCCATCACCTGTGTGTGTTTACCAACCTGGAAGTTTTCCAAACCCCATCCTATTGGGATTTTTATGGAAGCTTCCATACGGAGGCATGATCAATTATCAACTCCAGTTCCAGCTCCTCTCTTCTCTAAGTTTCTAATCATGGCTTGGTCTTTCTGGTGACCAATCCCTATCCAGGAGCCCACTCAGGGTCACCTATTCGAACAAATGAAATTCCTATCACCTAGGAAATTCCAAGGAATTTAGGAGTTCTGTGTCAGGAATGGGATCAAAGACCAAATACTAGGGCACCTGGGTGGTTCAGTCAGTTTAGTGTATGCCTTCTGCTCAGGTCATGATCTCAGAGTCCTGGGATCAAGTCCTGCATCTGGCTTCCTGCTCAGCGGGAGTGTACTTCTCCCTCAGCCCCTCCCCCAACTCCCACTCATGTGTGCACATGCGCTCACTCTCTCTCACAAAAATAAATAAATAAAATCTTTGTTAAAAGTTATTTTAAAAAGACCATTTATTAGAACAAAAATGTTCATAATGCTCTTGTTACTTTGGAATTTACAAGGGTTTCAGAAGCCCTGTGTTAGGAATAAGGGGAAGATACCTACATGTATATATCTTATAATATCACAGATAGTTACTACAAGGACTCCCAAATCACTCATCCCTGCACACTCAAATGCCACATAGAACCCTATATATACTTGATTTTTTTCCCTTCTATCACCCATACCTCAACTTCTGTAATCTTTCATTGTGTCTCTTAGAGTCCATTATTAACAAAAAAACCTTATATCCCAAAATCAACCTGTGAGTATTCCTTTCACTTTCTCACTCTAATACAATATGGTTCTTGGTTTTCCTTGTAGGGCTCTATTATCTCACACAGCCCTTTTAGCAATAACTTACCTCCACACAAAAATGATTGAAGGCCACACACACACACACACACACACACGTAAAATCACTAAACCCAAACTCAAATGTATCCTTGACTTAGCTTCCCTTGGTCAGATCTCCAAAATGCTTCCACTGCTACCCAACAAAACAGCAAGTGTACCAGAGAGCAAGTCAGACTGGCCAGCAGAGGTCTTAACTGATTGTGGCCGAAATAGCTTACTTTTGCAAATACTGCAAAAGTATATCACTATGAACGTATTGCTAGATTCCCCTCTCAGGAGAGAAGCTTCTGGACATGAGGGACCCTGGAACTCAAGCTTGATTAGCTTTATGAGCAACCTACTACTGCCTGCATCGCACTCTCTGACTACTACCTCCTGTTTTTCCAGCAGTCTCCCTCCAGTACCTCAACTAGGGACCATTTTTGGTGCTTAACTTTTTATTTTGAAACAATCTCAGACTTGTAAATAGTTGCAAAAATTAGTAAAAACGGTTTCCATGTATTCATCAACTATCATCTAAAAATGTTAATATCTTATACAACCAAAGTTCAATCATAAAAATCAGGAAATTAAGATTGATGCAATACTAACTAACATACAGACCTTTTTCAAATTTCACCAAAATACCCCATTAATATATATAATATATATAAATGTCTGACTAATATATATAATATATAGTATACTACATACTATATATCCTGTGTGTGTGTGTGTATATATATAATATGTAATTTTTGATGGTGATTTATTACACGATCCCAAAATGCATTTATTTGTCATGTCTTCTTTAACTTGGAACAGTTCTTCCTTCTTTCTTTGACTTTTATGAACTTAACTCTTTTGTTTTTTTTTTAAAGTTTTTGTTTATTTATTTGACACAGAGAGAGATCACAAGTAGGCAGAGAGACAGGCAGAGAGAGAGGGGGAAGCAGGCTCCCTGCTGATCAGAGAGCCCGATGCAGGGCTCGATCCCAGGACCCCGAGACCATGACCGGAGCCGAAGGCAGAGGCTTTAACCCACTGAGCCACCCAAGCACCCAGAACTTAATGCTTTTGAAGAGTACTAACTTTTGTCAAATGCCCATCAGCTTGGATTTATCTGATATTTCCTCATGACTAAAATCGGGTTATGCAGTTTTCAAAATAATACCACAAAATTGGTATTACACACTTCTCAATGTACATACCAGGTGAAACCTTGTGTTGATTTGTCCCATTACTGGTGATACTTTAATCACTTAGTCAAGTTGGTACCTGCAGATTGCTGCACTATAAAGTTAACATTTTTCTTTTATAATTAATAAGTATCTTGTCAGAAGAGGAGACTATAAATATGCTATTTCTCATCATACTTTTTTGTCCATGAATTTTAGCATCCATTGATGATTCTTATCTGAAACAATTATTACTATGGTGTCTACCAAATGATGATTCAAAACCTTACTGGGACCTCCGTTCCATTCGTCTTTCCAATGCTTCCCTAACCTTGGCATCTCAGTGTTCTTATTTCCCTATTTATCTAGCTTAAATTCAAGGCTCTATTATTATAATTACTCCCTGCCCATACCCTCAGCTCCTTTACCCTTTTCTTGCTTCATTGTACTTTCTTGTTAAGATCATATGTCTTGAGAGGGCTGAGTGGCTTGATGGGTTAAAACCTCTGCCTTCGGCCCAGGCCATGATCTCAGGGTCCTGGGCTCAAGTCCTGCATCGGGTTCTCTGCTCAGCAGGGAGCCTGCTTCCCGCTCTCTCTCTGCCTGCCTCTCTGCCTTCTTGCGATCTCTCTCTGTCAAATAAATAAAATCTTTGATTAAAAAAAAAAGACCAAGGGCGCCTGGGTGGCTCAGTGGGTTAAAGCCTCTGCCTTCAGCTCAGGTCATGATCTCAGGGTCCTGGGATCGAGCCCCGCATCGGGCTCTCTGCTCAGCGGGGAGCCTGCTTCCCCCTCTCTCACTGCCTGCCTCTCTCCCTACTTGTGATCTCTCTCTGTCAAATAAATAAATAAAATCTTAAAAAAAAAAAAAAAGACCATATGTCTTCACCTACTCTTTGCCTAGACCTATCTATGTGGTTGAGTGTTGCTAATGAAAAGCACACAAGCAAGCTGACTGGTCTCTTTCAAAATAACGTCTATAACCTCAAGAGACTCTAATAGTGTTATGTGACTATACTATAACTTTCTAACTCATTATTACTTTATAACTACTTCATAGCTTCTTCTGTTCTCTAGCTCACAATATTTCTTTCTCCATTCCCTCTCTCAGCTGATGACCTTGCTTCATATTGCAAAATGCAAAGCAATCAGATGAGACCTCCAACCAATTCCCACCATGACATCTTTGAAACTTACACTCGCATACAATGCCCCCACTGTTATCACAGATGAACTTTCTATGCTCTGATATCATGCATATAATCTCAGCCTGAACTTACTTACGGACACTGTTCCAGCAGTTTTTCTTTCACTTTTCTTTCACTTCCATGCTCACATCTTTGCTTCCTTTTTTCCCAACTATTAGCATCCCACTACTTTGCTCCTCTATAGCAAAACTCAAAAATGTTTTTTGTAGTGAATTCCCCTTATTTCTCTCCGTCCCTTCTCTCTCAGATCCACTCTAATTCATTGCATTGAAAATGTGCTGTTAGTTCTCAGTACTCTTCCTACTTGACCTAGCAGTGGCATTTATCACAGCTAAATATTGTCTCTCACACAGCACAATTTGTTCACTTAGCTCAAAAGAGAACATTCTCCCAGTTTTGTTCCTACTTGATTAGTTGCTCAGCCTCTATAGCCTTCGCTCATTCCAACCTCTGAACGTCATAGCGCCTTGGGTTTCACTCAGTCTCTTGACAATCTCATTCAATCATGCCTTTAAATGCCATTTTGATGGTGTATTAAGTTGCTAGGACTGCCATAACAAAATGCCACAGACTGGGTGGCTGAAACAACAGAGATTTATTTTATTTTTTTCTAGTTTCTGGAAGGAGGCTAGTTTTCCAAGATCAAGGTGTTAGCAGGTTTGGTTTCCTCTGAGGTCTCTCTCCTTGGCTTGCAAATGACTACCTTCTCACTGTGTCCTCACATGGTATTTTCTCTGTGCTTGTGCACCCCTGCTGTCTCTCTATATGTCCTAATTTCACCCTTCTTGTACGGATATCACTCATATTGAATTAGGACACCAGTGACCTCATTTTATAAAGATTTATTTATTTTTTTAAAAAGATTTATTTATTTATTTCACACACACACACACACACAGAGCATGAGACAGCACGAGCAGGGGGAGTTGCAGAGGGAGAAGCAGGCTCAACTCTGAGCAGGGAGCCCTCCAGAATTCATATCTCTGGTCCAGACTTTGCTTTCAAAACTCAGATTCATAGATCTAATAGCCTTGACAGCTGAATGTCTTATATACATCTCAGAATTGACTTGTCCAAAACTGAACTTGAACTTTCTCCTTCTAAGCTGCTCCACCTGCAGCCACACAACAGGATTACTCCACCATAATCTGCTCCATCTCAAGCCTCAATTGCTTCATTTGACCATCCAGCCATTGCTCTGATCAAAGAAACAAAAACCATGGAATGACATCTTTGATCCCCTCTTTATTTAACAGCCCACATCCAATCTACTGATTTCCTAATCATTTGATTTTACCTTTAAAACAGAATCAAAACTCGGCCATTTATCATCATCTTCACTGTTATATCGTGAACTAAGCTTTCATCAACTCCTGGCTGTATTGCAATAGTTTCCTAAGAGGATCTTCTTTTCTATCTTTGTCCTTATAATCTATTTTCATCACAGAAGCCAGAATGATTTTCTGCTTAAGACCCTTCAATGGCTTTACATTTCACTTGGAGTAAAAGTCAACATTTTTATAATGGAATACAAGGTCCTGCATGATCTGGGCCCTACTCCTCACCCCGAAACTCTTGGACCCACCCCTGTTCTTCTCACATTTGCTTTCTATACTTCAGCTTAATTGGCCTCCCCCTATTCCTGAAACATACCAGCCATTTTCCTGCTATTGTGCCTTTGTGCTGACTATGCTCTCTTTGTTTGGAAGGCTCTTCTCTCAATATATGCATGGTTAGGTCCTTCACTTTCTTCAAAACATAGCTTAAATTTCATCATATCAATAAGACCTTCACTGACAATCTGATTTAATACTACTTTTGAGCTCTGCCAACCCCATCTTCTTACCTTCAACCTGGACTTTTTCATTGTTCATGACATTAATTATATTTAGCATATCATATAACTTACTTAAATTTATTCCGTATTGTTTGTTTCCTGAATCTGGAGACATAATGCAGAGATCTTTGTTTATCTTTGTTAATATATCCTAAGTACCTAAGGCAGTGTCTGGGATCATCTAGGTGTTCAATAAATATTTGAATGTGTGAGCAAATTAATGGATGAATAATGACACTCTTGCATATTATTTATTTGATTATATTAATACAAAGGTAAATTATATAAATTCTGTTGTCTGTTCTAACCACCAAAATTTCATTGGATGATTTAATAGATCTTGCTTAAGAAAAAAAATAGACATATAATAATCCAACTTTACTCAGAAGATAGATTTAGTTATTTTAAAAAAATTTTAGAGATTCTTTTTTAAAAAATAAATTACTGCTGATGCATAATAAATTCACTGGGAGTCTCATGATACAAAAATGAGGAGGAATAGTCACCCAAACTGCAGTGTTTGAGGTCTCTGTCAATTGAAGGTCAAAGAAAATGAAGATAAAGCACCTTGAAAATGATCGCATAAATCAATAAGCAAATGACTTTGATTGCAACTATGATTTAATTAATTATAAGGGCCCATCTGTTGCATTAATCAAGTTAAAATTGGAACAGAATTTAAATAGAATATGGTACCTTAAGAGACCTTGTGTTTTTTCCAGTAAACTTTTTATTAAAAAATTTATGCATATAGATATATGCATAAATCATGTATTTACTGCTTGGTGGATTTTCACATAACAAATACATTCATAAACTGTCACTCGGATCAAGAACCAGAATATTACCATCACACCAGACATCTCCCTAAAGTTCTTGTATAGGCACTGCCTTTCCCACTCTTAACAATAACCACTTTCTTGATTTCTAATCCCATAGATTGGTTTTGTTTGAATTTTTATAATGTAATTACACAGTGTGTAGTCTTCAGCATCTGTCATTTTTTTGTTTAACATTCTTTGTACTATTTGTTCAATCATTATATGTAATTATAGTTCATTTATTCTCGTTGATCTATAATAATCTATTATATGGATATACCACAGTTTATAACTGTATCAGATAGTGTTGCTATGAATATTCTTGTAAATGTCATTTGGTGAACATGTCTCTTGAGTATATATCCTGAAATAGTATTGCTGGTCATAAGGTATGCTTATATTCAGTCTTAGTAAATATTACCAAATGGTTTTCCAAAGCAGTTTCTCCAATTTTTTATTCCAACGCTCAATGTAAGATACTTCCAGTTGTTTCTTACTTTCCTCAACACTTAGTATTTTCTGTCTTTTTCATTTTAGTTATACTGGAGTTTGTGTAGTGATAATAATATTGATTTGATTTCTTTGTATTTGCGCGGTTTGGAAATTGAGTGATAGAATATATACAGTAAAACACACATATTTATTGAGCTCAGTGAATTTTCACACACATGCGTACACACACACACACACACACACACACACACACACACACATTCATGGCAATCACCATCAAGACAGACATAGAACATACCCAGAACCTCAGAAAGCTTTTCTTGACCCTTTCCAAATAATATCCTCCAAGATGTTGAAACCTTTCTTATCATAAATTAGTTTTCTTTGTTCTTGAACTGCAAATAAGCAAATAAACAAAATCATAGTCTTTCATGTCTATGAGAGTCACCCAAGTACTTCCTGTAGCTGTAGTTTATTCCAATAACAACTTTATTTTTATAACAACTAATATTATGATGTATAAATATACCACAATATACTTGTCCATTCTCTACTGTTGGTGTATATTGTACTTGGGTAAAACTGCAATGAATATTCTTGTATATCCCTTTTCTTGTAGTCATTTCTAGGAATTGCTAGATCACATGGTAGGCATATGTTTAGCTTTACAAGATACTGACAGTTATTTGCAGAATCTTTATCACTTATACTCCCAACCAGCAATATATGACAGCTCCAGTTACTCCGCAAGTTCACCAGCATCACAATAGCCACTGTGTTGGATTCTTATTCACATTTCATGATGAGTAATGATGTTGAACAGCTTTTTATTAGCTTAGTGGATATTTGGATACCTGGTTGTAATGTGTCTGTCCCAGTCTTTTAGACATTTTTAATTGGGTCTATCTGAGGTTTTTCCTTATTGTTCTGCAGGAGTGCTTTATAACTTGTAGGTACAAGTCTTAGTTCACTGTTGGATGTATGTATTACAAATATTTTCTCCCAGTCTGTCTTCTTTTTTTCAGGTTCTTAATAGTGTTTGTTGATAAATAAAAGGTGTTAGTTGTCATAAAGGCCAACTTACTAATCTTTAATTTTATATTAAAGGCTTTTTACTGTCTCTTTTAAAAAATATATTACCCAAAGATCATGCAGATACTGTCATCTGTTTTCATCTAGAAGCTTAGTTGCTTTGCCTTTACACTTAGGTAGGACTATTATTCATAAACAGTTTTCGTGTATGGTAGAAAGTAGAAATAAAAGTTTATTTCTTTCTATAAAGACATCTAATTGATCCAGGGTTCTCTGTTGAGAAGGTTATGTCTTGCCCATCCAGTTGCAGTGGCACCTGTTTTTGAAAATTTGGTCACTATATATGTATAGGAATACTTTCTGACTCTAATGTGTTCCATTGGAATCCATTAGAATGATATTTCTTACTCCAGTACCATACTGTCTAATTACTATATCTTTATAGAAAATCTTTATATTTTGAACTGTAAGCCCTCCAACTTTGTTTTTATTGTTCAAGATTGTTATGGATATTCTAAGTATTTTATATTGCCATATAAATTTTAGAATCAGCTTTTCATTTCTCATAAAATAAAAAAAGACAAGGAGTTTTTTGGCATTGTATTAAATCTATAGGTAGCTATGAGGGCAATTGAGATTTTAACAATGTTCAGTTTTCTAATCTATGAACATAGTATGCTTCTCCAATCTCTGAACACTTATGTCTTCTTTGTTTTTTCTCAGTAATGTTTTATAGTTAGTAGTGGAGAGGGCTTCACAACTTTTGTGGATTTATTCCTAGGCATTTAATTATATTTTAACATTATTCTTAATAGTGTTTGTTTTTATTTTCTATCTATTTGTTGCTACTATATGGAATACAGTTGACTTTTACAATATTGTCCTTGTAATCAGCCCTTGTGTTTTACAGTGGTATTAAAAATTCTTCTTTTTTAAAAAAAAAGATTTTATTTATTTGCTTGACATAGAGAGCACAAGCAGGAGGAGTGGCAGGCAGAAGGAGAGGGAAGCCGACTCCCTGCTGAGCAGGGAGCCAGATGCATAGCTAGATGCCAGAACTCTGGGATCATGACCTGAGCCAAGGGCAGATGCTTAACCAACTGAGCTACCCAGGTGTCCCACAAATTCTTCTTTATACTTAATTTCATTTAATACAATATTTAATTGATATTATAGTTGATTTTAATACACATGCACTAATACACTTATAATAAAGTCATTTTGTTTTACACATTTTTTTCCTATATAGGCTTCCAGGTATCAGAACAATTATGTTTTTAAATTTAAAAATTCTTAAAATTGTTTCTTTTGAAGTAAAGCTGTGAAATGCTGTGTTGATAGCTTTAATCATATTGTTTAACAACATACTGTTAATATTTAGAAATTCAAATTGTCATTTTAGATTTGTGAAAAAGAATTTTTCTAGTCAATACAAATCTTGACATTTGAAAATTACAAGGAAGAATTATTCTTCATAAGCATTTATTCAAATTAATTCCAGGTAATTTGTCTCTTTGGAAGCAAGAATGACAATGAAAATCAGGATTTTGAGTGATCTCTTAATAGCACAATTATATGTAGAGATGAACAGTGCTCTAAACCTACCTTGCTAAGTTTTCCCAGATAGGGTCAAGTTAGGAGGACTTAATCCTTGTTTAGCCACAACACAACATATCCTCAGAAAAGACTTTGGGTTTCTAGGGTCAATTATGCCCACCATCACCTCCTTCTACCCAGATTTAAAGTGCCAAGTAAGTTTTAGAAACATGGCAAAGGACTTGACAGGGTTAGAATCAAATTAGGAATTACATCTGGCTTTTCAGTATGCTTCCTAAAAGGTAATACAAAGGAAATGGATCCAAGATAAATCTGTTTTGATTACAAAGTGATTCATGAGTCTTCATTTACTATAACACTTGGAATAAAAGTGCAAAGCAAAGGTAACCAGAATTTCTAATATCCCTCTTCCTTTCATTGCTGAGGGATTGAGGTAGGTTAGGAAAGGGCTGAAGTGGATGTATATAAAGCTTTCTCCACAGTAAAGTGGGGTTGGGGGGGATTTCCATTCCAGGTCTAGGCTCACTCTTTTAATATGTTGAAAGTCAATCATTTCTCATATTTTACAGATTAGTTTCTCACAAACTCCTATTTGGTCTGCCCAGAGCTTCATAGTTCCTCTAGCTATAAAACTTTGAATGCTTTTCCTGAGATCTAATAATGCTGAGTATCTCTTCTCCAACCACAACTCTCGGTTATATAACAGAGTTTTCCCAAACTGACTGACAAAAAAATCACAGATCACTTCGTACTAATTATTTTTTTAAATAAATATTTTTCCCTGATTACTGAAGAGGGTAGGGCAATCTCAATGCACTCTGTAACATTAATTCCATTATTAATAGTAATAACTGTAGAAGCAGAAGCAACAGTATTATTAAATTTATTGTTTCCCATATGTCAGGCGCTTGTCAAGGAAACACCCACTGTTCAATATCTGAAACAAACAATAAAGGCTGAGTTAATTTCTTGCCATGTGAGGGAGAACTATGGAAGATTGTGTCTATGAGCCTAGCAGAAAGCTCATCTTACTAGGTTTAGGAAAATGTGGGGCTCCAAGATTGGTGGATTTTTAGAAGTGGGCATGTCTAGGGATTGGTTGACTTAATTTAGCTATGTAGCTGTATTAGTGGAGCTAGACTGGCTGACTCCATGACTTTTAGGAGCTGAGTTACTGAGTTATTAGTTGCTGATATTTAGAATCATAAGGCTATCACTGCTTGGCTAAGTTTCAAAACTTCAGTTATTAAAGCAAGTTCTCATTTATCATTGAGAATGGGTTTAAAACCAATTTTGGTGATTACTTAGTAATCCCCAAATTGTCTTTTCCTGGGAACACAGTAACTTTTTATTCTCATGGTAATAAATGCTATATATTATTTATGTAGGTTAGATAATTCATCTTTTATAAAATCCTTTGAGAATAAGAATCATTAGAATCTTTATTTTACACATGACAAAACTACAGTTTAGCTTGCCCGATGTCACATGATTTGTAAAAGTAGGCCTAGAATCGAAACAAGGATTCAAAACAATTTTAGAACTAGGATTTAAAACAATTTTAGGTGCAAAAAGAATCAGGACTTATCTAAAGGCTGTGTCTTTATTCATTCAGGGAATAGCACCCTGCATGCCGAGTCATCATCGTAGGGGCATAGAGGTAGGCACTGAAAATATCAGTGTGTATGTAGCAGGCAAATTCCCTGCCCTCCTCCAGCTAACATCCTTGCTGCCTTTTGCTGTTATTTCTATTCTGGGCTTTTGCTCTTGGTTATTTCAGGATGTCTTCCGGTAGATAATTGACTCTGGATTAGGTCATTCCCTTCCAAGTTTTCTGCCCAACACTTTACCAAAGTCATTAACTCTGTGTTCATTATTGGGGCTTAT
The DNA here is from genome assembly GCA_028646535.1 of Procyon lotor. Taxonomy (NCBI): domain Eukaryota; kingdom Metazoa; phylum Chordata; class Mammalia; order Carnivora; family Procyonidae; genus Procyon; species Procyon lotor. Next base: position 129,592,726 of record CM053604.1, on the reverse strand, counting down.
CCTTACTCTTTATCTCACAGGTTTGCATTTGATAACTACAGTTTAGTCCAGATGGCTGAAGGAGATTCAGATTATAGCTTCAAGTTCTAAAATAATGACTGACAATTTTCTAAGAATAATTTGGCACCCATTTTTGAGGCATACCAATTCAATTTATTTTTACCCTGTACTTTAATATAAGGAGATATTTTTTCCAAAAAAAAAAAACTTCACAGACGAGTTAACTGCTATTCAAATCTCCCCAAAGTTCTTATGTTACAAGTCAAATTCTCAATTTAGTTTATTTTGAGCAAACAGAGGAAGCACAATCGCCTGAAATAACTTCAATAAATGGTAGTTTGGGATGCTCAGATGTCATCCAAATAAATGTGTTTTTTTTAAGAAAAAGGGAAGGAGTAAAGAAATTTCCCATGGATTATAGTCATTATCTCTGGGTGTGCAGCTTCTCAACTCCAAGTGTTGAAAGCTATTGTAAATAAAACATTTAAAGATGACATGCAAAGTGTTACACTAACTGATTACATTGAAGAAAGAGACACTCGTGGAGTGAATTTTTAAAAGAAAAAAAATGGCTTAGTTAATTGTCCAGTGATGATGTGTTCTTGCTTCTGTTAGAAAACTCACTAGCAGCTCTTAGAGATGATAAAGAATCTTGAAGTTGAATGTGTATATGAAGAATTTCTATGAAATTGTTTTCTGGATAATCAGAAACACAGCAGCTCTTCTATAGTATTATTTTATGTAAGTGATTTATACATGTATATATAATGAATTAAATACTTATTTCCAAGCATTTATGCCTTCGAGTTAAAAAAAAAGTGAAACATTTGACAACATGGGGTTGTCTTAATATTAGGATGACCTTATATTTGAGTATATTGTACATACAACTGACCACTGTACAACACAGGTTTGAACTGTAGGTCCACTTATATCGCTTCTCGGCCTTTTGACTAAGATCAAGTGTAGGTCCACTTATATGCGGATTTTTTTCAATAAATACGGTACAGTACTCTAAATGTATTTTCTCTTTCTTATGATTTTCTTAATAACATTTTTTTCTCTAGCTTATTTTATTATAGTAATACAGTATATAAGACATATAACATGGAAAATATGTGTTACTTGACTATTTATATTCTCAGGTTTCCTGTCTACAGTAGGCTATCAGTAAAGTTTTAAGGAAGTCAAAAATTATATTCAGATATTTGACTGTGCGGGGTGTTGATGCCTCTAATACCTGCATTGCTCAAGAGTCAATAATATTTTTTATTTGATGAGTTAAAGGCCTCTAGTTAAAGTGTTTCACAAGGCACAGATCTTATGCAATACAAAGCATTTGGGCATACCTTATGTTATTTGGCCTAAGACATGCCAGAGAGGTCATAACATTTCTAGAGCATCCATGTTTTGTTGAGTGTCCTCTGTGTATAGGAATTTGGCAGAAAGAAGAAAGCTTATGATCAAAGTCTCAAAATTCCCATGACTAGATCTCAAACTTGCCTGCAAGTAAACAATTTTCATGCTGTAGAGGCCCAATCTGCTTGGTCTCCATCCCTGAATCTGTCTGGGATAACAAATTGGTGTTCAGACCGGGGAGAACAGTGTTAGGAGTGGTATTCCCCCACACACGAGGGCCCAGGAAGGGGTTCTGCTTTCAAAAAGACATGTGAGCTACTTCACCCAGCAGTTCTCTAAGCTTTCTGTGAGAAAAAAAATGTCAACTCAATTGTATCAATATATAAACAAGTAGCAAAAAGCCGCATATGATCACTAAAAATCAAAAGCAAAAAACTTACGGCTTACAAAAAAAAAAGAGAGAGAGAGAGAGATCTAAGGGCCCCCCAAAGAAAATCTTATTCCTCAAAAAAATATTTTCTTAATAAAATAAAAAGTAATAGAGAATTTTTATTAACTTTAATGAGATCAAAGAGGTCATTACATCTATTAAACAAAAATAGGTAAAGATAAACAGAAAGTTCAAAGAACTAAAACCTCAGTAGAACAAATAAAGATTCAATCATTTTTTAGCCTTGAAAAGCTGGCTCAACTCAGGCAGGGTGTTACAGAAAAGAAACCTGAGTACATTACCTATAATGTGGAGAAAATGGAAAGAGATGTCTACTAATATCATAGACAAAAATGGACATTTAGAATAGAATGTAGAGAATTGGCTTTGAATAATAGTATTGTCAAAGGAGACAATGAAGCAAAGAAATGAGAAATATCATTTAAATATAAAATAAAATAAAATAAAATAAAATAAAATAAAATAAAATAAAATAAAAACTATGTTAAGCAAAAAAGTTCTAATAATATCTAAAGAATTGAATATATTAAACTGAAAAGTTTTGGCATTGCATTGTAATTTTTTATGTGAACTGTGACGTGAGTAATTAAGTACTTTTTCATGAAAAAGAAAAACAGAAGAGTTTCAAGTTTAGTATATGACACTTTTAAGTATAAAAATTGATAAAATCAGCTATTATTATTAAAACTTAATTTTCAGGGGCATCTGGGTGGCTCAGTCATTAAGCGTCTGCCTTCAGCTCAGGTCATGATCCCAGGGTCCTGGGATCGAGCCCCACACCCGGCTCCCTGCTCGGCAGGAAGCCTGCTTCTCCCGCTACCATTCCCTCTGCTTGTGTTCCCTCTCTCACTGTGTTTCTCTCTGTCAAATAAATAAAATCTTAAAAAAAAAAAACAAAAAACTTAATTTTCAGGTGGATGTTCTAGCAAGTGTATTTTCTTCATTAATCCATATCTATTAATTGCCCCCCCCCCCCCAGGTGTTGGCCCTGCTTTAGGTACAGGGAATTCAGGACCAAACAAGGAAGGTATTACCTGAATCCATGGAGTCTATAATGAAGACAGACATCAAAGAAATGATCACAATTTTACTTAATTACACTTGCAATGAGTTCTACAAAAGAGAAATTGTATTGCAATAGAATTTACGCTGGTAATTAGTGGTACAAATGATTTTTTTTTAAAGATTTTATCTTATTTATTTGAGAGAAAGAGTATGAGCAGTGGGAGGAACAGAGGTAGAAGCAGACCACCTGCTGAGCATAGAGCCTGATGTGGGGTTTGATCCAGGAGCATGAGATCATGACCTGAGCTGAAACCAAGAGTTGGTGCTTACCTAAGCCACCCAGGCGCCCCAGCACAAATGAAATTTTATTGCAACCAAACAACTTCCAATATCATCATATTGCACAGGAGCTAGAATTGAATATGCTGAGGGTTTTTTTCACTTCTTAATCCCCAATTTCTAAAACAATGCCTGGCATATAGTAGGTACACAGAAAATAATTTTTCCCTACTGGTAAATAAATATAAGAGAACTCTCCTTTCTAATTGATTAGCTAATTTCTTACAAGTAGCCTTTGTAAACAAAAAGAAGAAGAAAAAAAAAAACTACCTTAATCCATCGAATCTAATATACCATGGATTATAAATTGTCACTGACTATGACACATTACTATTTTATTTTAAAAAAAATCAAGGGACACCTGGGTGGCTCAATGGGTTAAAACCTTTGCGTTCGGCTCAGGTCATGATCTCAGGGTCCTGGGATCTAGCTCCACATCGGGCTCTCTGCTCAGCAGGGAGCCGCTTCCCCCTCCTTATCTGCCTGCCTCTCTGCCTACTTGTGGTCTCTCTCTCTCTCTCTCTGTCAAATATATAAATAAAAATCTTTTTAAAAAAATCAAGTTTGGGAGATCTAATAGGAAATCTTATCCTCCCCAAACAAAGCCGGAAGTCAAGAGAAATAAAGCTACCTCTCAGAAAGATAGAAAATTAAATTTGAATGTCTCAATCTTGTCACTCACAAAGGGAGGAAAAACATTTGTGAGAATGCGAACTACCAAGAGTACTCACACAGACTTGCAATTCTGAATTGACATCACCTCTATGGCTCTAGAGACCTCAGAGAAATGGAGTCTCGGGTTGGCAATGGCAGAAATTAAGGCAAAACTTCCAGAAGAACTCAGCTCTAGTCCAGATCCCAAGCAACTATAAAACAAAGATGCTAATATAAGTCTTAAACTCGACCGAGTGCAGAATTTAAAACATTTCTGTATATTTCGGAGGACAATTGGAAGTCACCCAGGCTATGTTTAAAGAAGGCCCTCAAGCTAAGAATGAGGATTTTTTTTTTTCTTTCTTTTTTTTTTTTTTTTTTGGTCACCAAAGCCTATTGTATCCAGTTACCTGCATTTTGCAATTGTCAGTATCAATGCCCAGACTTTTTCAGAAGTGCGGAGGTCAACCATAATTCCAAAACCACCTCTCCTCAAAAACAAAACAAAATGAAAGCGGGTAGGACCCGGTTAAAAGTCAAATAAAGGAACCTAAGCTGGGATGCTAGATTAAGAAAGATAGATGTCTCTTAAAATGTATTTTTTTTTTCCACTGAGACTTGGAGGATGTGTTGCATTACTTGGGGGCAAAAGAACAGAAATCTTTCTGGGAAAGATGAGAACATGTGTGAGTGCCCTGAGGTGAGGAAAAACATGGCCTTTTCAAATTGTTGAAAGAAAGACACTGTACCCAGAGCATAAAGAGCAAGAGGGATAGTGCTGCAGGAATGATGTGAGAGTTTCTGCACATTTGATTAAGCATGATAGACTCTAAACCCAGGACATGGGTTTAATGAGGAAAGACACATTATTACACTCATTCTTTTCAGCCTGTCTTCGTGTCCTTCCCCATAATTTCTGGGTGCTGTCTCCTATTCTCTGATATGGATATTTGACTCAATTTTCAATCACTTTTTCCTTTTATTCCAGAATTACGATCCACAGTTTCAATCACTGTTTCTGGCAATTCCAATTCAACAAGTATCATCTCTTCTTCCTTCAAATACGAAAGGGCTTCCTGTTTCCTAATCATAAACCTTTTTCTTGGTTGAGCTTTCATTCCTTTTAACTCGCATCAATTCTTCCTCTTTGTTACTAAGATTCTCAAATATTTGGTCTGTACCCATTCTTCCAAGCCCTACACCTAATCAACTTCATCTGCGTCCCTGGCAGCTTTCATCTGATTTTTAAATTCTTAAGAAACTATCTGCGGCTCAGGGATCAGCATTTACTTCTTTCCTGTCAAATCTAACGGCTTTTTCTCATCTCATCTCTTACCACCCACTTGCTTTCAATTTTATACATTGACTACCTCTCACTACTTTTTTCAATTAATCCTGCCCTTTGTCTGCTAAGACATGGCACTTTCCTGTTATTTTTCTGGGTCTTTTCTCCTCTCGTTTTTATGGTCTTATTCCCTCCCCCCCCTTCCTTTTTGTATGGTCTTATGTCACCATTCTGCACTTTTGTCTAGTATCAGAGTAAAATTAGGACAATTACCTTGCTCTCCATGGACCCCCTCTCCAATGACACACACTTTACAAAAGGAGGCTTCTCTTCTCTGCCCTCTTCCATTGTTTTCTACTCCACTTCTAGAGTCCTGAACAAAACGTTTAGATAATTTCACTATCTGGAATATAATTTGGGTTTTTTGATTGTCAAGAGGGGTTATACAAATCGGTAATTTGCTCACTATTTTTTTCCTCACTGGACTATATGTTTTTGGAGGCTCAGGACTAGGCATTATTTGGCATTGTATCCACAGCATTTGGCATCTTGTTTTCAACCACAGAGCAGACACTTAGCAAACAGTTTTAATAAGCTTAACTGTCAGGACGCCTGGGTGGCTCAGTGGTTTAACTGTCTGCCTTCGGCTGGGGTTATGATCCCAGGATCCTGGAATCAAGCCCCACATCAGGATTCCAGCTCAGCAGGGAGCCTGCGCCCTCTGCCACCCTCCTGCTCTCTCTCTGTCAAATAAATAATAAAATCTTAAAAAAAAATAGTCATAACTGCCTTATTATCAAGATGGTAGATTGGTTAGATATGCGTAGTATTTGACAATACATGTTATATATGTTAAGTAGACACATTCTCTCTCTCTCTCTCTCTCTCTCTCTCTAATTCTCTCTCTCTCTCCCTAAGATGCACCCACGTACACACTTATCAGATGTTTATATTCTTAGTGGTTCTGATCATCATTAAACCATTTTCATCTAAAATATTTTTAAATTAACCAAGGGAAATTAACCTTCTTCAGATTGGTAGACTTTGCTCAGTATAAATTATAAAAGTAAAAACAACATAATTCAAAAATAAATGCTCATTTGCTCGGATTGCTTTATCTTTGCTTTATTCTGGTTTACACAACAGTTCTGTGGTGGTATACTGTAAATATAATTATGTTTAATTTTCAGGTTTAAGCACTTGTTTTCAACTGAACCAGAAAACAAATTTCTCCCAGAGAACAAACCAGAAAAAAAAATCTTCCTAGAGTTCTGTTTCTTGTGCCGAAATCAATCTGAACTCCAGTTCATCATCCTTTCCATGAGCCCAAACTGCTCTATTTAACTCTTCCTTTAGGAGTTTATCTTACATCTTACTAGAGTATTTTTTTCTTATTTAGGTCAAATTTCATTGAGGTAAAAATTTTTCTACTAATATTGAATTATAGGATAAATTTCCCTTGCAGAATCTCTAGTGTCATCTATTTTGAACTTTAGAAACTCCGTGGGCAGCTTGGCAATAAAATATTCTGAACTGCATGCTGAACTTCCCACAAATGTAAACTGTCACCACTGTCTGACTCTGCTGATCAGCCAAGTATGACAAGCATTGCTGTCATTTACTTTAGGAAAACAAGCAAACCCTTCAATCATGTCATTCTGAAGGAGTGTAGGGAATAAAAATCACAATATTGTTTTCCTTCTCTGGCCTACGATGGTGAAACAAAAGCAATTTAGAATTATAATAATAAGAACAACAACTTATTATAAACATTTTACAGTTAATAGCCACTTAATCCTCATAACAGCTCTTTACGTTAGATGCTATAACTATACCCATTCCACAGATGAAGGAAATGAGACACTGAGAGACTAAGCAGTTTTCCCAAGTCACACAGCTGAGGGGCAGAGCTTGAATTCAGACAGTCTAACTTTAAGAGCACATATTTTCATTATGCTATGATGTGTGTATTTCAGATCATAGATTTTTTTATATTGTTTGATATTATTTACAATATGAGTCAACATATTTTGATTTGCCTTTATTTAATACTCTCAGAAATAAATTCCTTTCCATTAGCTTCAGAAGTTTTTAGTCCGTGCCAACTACCTTGATAAGTTTCAGGATTGTTGTTGGTGATAGCTTTGGGGTATGTGTGTGTGCGTGTGTGCATGTGTGTCATTAAGACAATGACTTTTTAACAGCTATGTCTACTTTAAACTTACTTATTTAAGAGTCATTCTCACAGCCATCAAATTCAGTGACCCTTGTTACTTTAAGCTAATCTCATCATCAGAATATTAAGAATGAGTATTTTAGTGTCTACTGTCCATCAGGCAATGTAATAAGCATTTTACATAATTCTTAATTCTTACATCTCTCCTTTGATTAAGCATATTTATTATGCTTATTTCATAGGTGAGGCTGAGTAGGTATATTGTTCAAAGTTACATAGTTCCTAAAGGGCAGAGCTGATGTTAGTATCAGCTTGGGTCTTCTGCCCCGAAGCACATACACGTGTTTGGTTTCCTTCCTATAAAGAGAGATGGCCTCAAGAATAGTACCCCAAATATGGTGTCAAATCTTCTGCACTATAATTTTAGCATTATATTTCCTTGGAAACAAGTTTGAGTTCCAAACATCTTGGATATTTTTCAACACACACTTTCTGAACACTTTATTCTTAACCAAAAAATTTTTGGAAAAGTCCATTATTGTCTATGTATTTTTTTCATGTTGGGTACAGAATTTGCTTTCAAATTTTATTAGATAAAATAATTGAAATTTCATTGAAAAAAAGAGGAAAAGGAAGAGGAGGAGGAAGAAAAAGACAGAAAAAAAAGTTGTAACCAGTGTTGATTTTACTGTGGATTTGTTACCCATTAGTCAAAAACATACATGACAGGGGACATAAATTACTAAAGATACACCATGTAATTTCACTGAGTCCTTTATTTCATGGAAACTGAGTAAACAATAACCATACCAAAGATGCTAGTGAAATGAATGAGCCATTCAGAGAGTAAATGAGACCCATAGGCACCCCTTTCTTAAATATAGCCGAGCAATTCCTAAGCATCGCTCTGTACCCAGAAAGGGCATTCTGTCTCCAAATGAAGACAAATATCTTACTACTTGATTAAGTTGTTTAATACAAATGGGCCACTGACATGACCAATGAATTATTAGTTTTCTTAAACAAGAGCTCTCTGAAGGTCAACCCCGAGGACTTAAGTATTCCTTAAACTTGCACTTAATTCTAACAAATAACATATATGTGAGGCACACAGATGTTTTGCTTTCTGAAAACTTGAGCAGATGTGCTTTGCCCTCTGTAGTGAGGGAGGAAAAACGTACTTACTCAACATGAATTGCTTGTCAGAGCAGATATATCCACAATGCAGTAGTGATTAAATAAGAAGAACATAATTTTTGTTTGCTTCTGCTCTATGAGTGCAGGACAAAAGAATGTATTTCAGGGTTTATTATGTAAAAAAATATAATAACCTTTTATTAAAAAAAAAAAAAGGAGGAAGCAGGAAAGAGGTAGGAAGAAAGATGTGACCATTGCTGATTTTATCGTGGATTGTTGTTAATCATGAGTCAAAAACATGCTGAAGGCCACTGAGCTCCACTAACACTAACAGTCTTTCTCTTTTCTCTGCTTCACACTTTATAATACTTCCTTGAAATACACACACAAAACTTACTGTCCTGATATCTGGCACTTCTATGCCAGAGCTGTCCATGATTAGAGTCAGTAATTAGGCTGTGGCCTGAAGATAATCCATCATGGCGGGTTTTGTTTGCAGCTCCTGATAATTAATGATGATTCCACAGAACAGCAGTTACACAGCATAGAAGAAATTCATCTTCTAAAGGTCAGTGAAGGGTTGAAACAGGAAGTAAAATAAGCCTATAGCTGTTAGCGATTTTTTACCAATCAATCTTTGTGAGTTGTTTTTTTTTCTTTTGAAAGGCATAGTAGAAACATTCTTCTCTTAATACAGGCATTGTCTGAAAACTAATCTCTTGGTTTCTTTATAATTAGAATAGAAAGGGTTACTTGTTGTGGTGGTTTGTTTGTTTTCATTCCTTTAGGAAGAGAACAGATTGTGCTTAGAAAATACACCAGGTGACAATTTGCTTAGTATAGGGATGGGAAAAGGGTGAATTAGCCCCCTCATCCCACTCAAGGCCATAGTCACAACCCAACAAAAATATTAACTGAAACTTGGGAGTGTGGGCTAACAGCAAGATAAGTTAGCAGAGGAGGCGAAGAGAGAAAGTTAAAGCCATGTAAGAAAGAGGAGAGTCTGAGGGAATAGTGCCAGATTCATCTCTATGGGAAATGAGGTTAAAGGAAAATGTGGCAATGTATAAAACCACTTTGTTACCATCCAGCACAGCCAGGTACACTCAAATGCCTTGGTAGGCATCAGGGAAAGGAAACTGCTTTTCAAATCTAGACAGAAAAGGGACCTGGGAAGGTGGAGGTCAAAACTAAGAATGGCCCCCCAAGATCGCAAATGATATTGGGAGGGCCACTGAGTTTTCCATCATAAATTGATAGGTGTTTGAATCAAATTGCATTTAAAGCTCAACAGATGGGGTGAATCCCGCCAAACCCTTGGGTTTTCTAATATAGGTAACTAACAGTCATTTATTTTGGTGTGTGATTTAAAGTTCTGAAGAAAATTTTGTTGGTAATGGTAGAAACATTGACAGTGACATGGCCATCTCAGTCATAAAAGGCACCAGAAGAGAAGAAACATGTTTTCTAGTCCAGGTTGTATGACTTAGTCTCTGTGACAAGTCATTTACATTTTCTCTACTTCAGTTTTTCATATTAAAAAGCAAAACTAAAACTCGTGCTTAAAGACTTGATCTAACCATGAAATTCAAGATGTAAGATGAGGATACTTGGAAAAGTATAAACTGTTTAATGGGTGATAAAGGTGCCAAGTATTTATCGAGTGCTACTTTGTGCCAGACTCTACTTTGCGCACCATATATGTAGTAGAGCATGTGATCCTATCTCATCCACACAAAAATCTGATGACATAGAAACTGTAATTTACTCATTTTATAAAGGAAGGAGCATGGAGACATAAATCTCATAGACAGTGAAAAGTATCAGGCTTTTTGGACACTGGGATTTTTTTGATTTGTCAACCTGGCTGACTACACATAGCACACAGTCCTTAGTTACTGAATCAGACACTCATCTGGGATATGGCCGTGAAGGTATCTTGGGGATGTGATTCAAGTCCCTAATGAACTGCCTTTGAATATGGGTTATAATCCTAGATAATCTGAAAGGCCTGATTCAGACAGTGGAAAGGCCTTAATAGCAGAGCTGAGGCTTCCCTAAAGGAGAAAAAGGAGCTCCACCTGCAGACAGCAGCTTCATCCCCAGGACTTCCAGCCTGACCTTCCTGGTGGCTTGCCCTGCAGATTTTGGACTTTTTTCACCAGTCCCCATAATTGCATAAGCCAATTTCTTGCAGCACATCTCTTAATACGTATCTTGTACCGGCTCTGCTTCTCTGCTTGAACCCTGACCCATGTAGACACAAAGCCCATGCACTTCACCACTGGGCAATTCCATCACTACCCACCTGAACCTCAACCTTGTTTTTCTTCCTCTTCTCAACATATTTAGGAACGTGCAGCAATATGTTGCTGATTGGAAAGGGAAACAAAAGCAAGTTTACGTTGGCACAGCCAAGACCACAAAGTTATAAATCTAAGCAAAATGAAGCCGTAATTTTTGAGAATTATAAACATGATCCATTTCTCATCTGTCCTTACCATCATTCTGCTGCACTGACGTCACTTTCTTGTCCTCAGTGTCATATGACAGTAAGACCCACTTGAGCATACTCTACATTTAATCCTGGACAATAACTTCAGTTAGATCATAGGACTGAAGCATAGGAAGATACTGGCATCTGTTTCATTTTCCTCAAGAGGCAAAACTTTATTGCCCTTCCATGATCATTAGCCTTTCTCTTCACAGCTGCCACCTCAGGAGCGTACCTCAGGGAAGTAAAACACAAAGCCAGAGGGAAAGCTGTGCTCAATGAAGAAGTGTGGCTTGCCCTTGTTCTTATTCCAAACACTTTGCTTAGCTGACTTGCCTTTTCTGGCTAACAGTGACTGAGTTAAAGTAACTGCTTATCATTCACGTATTAAAAGCTGAACATCTGTCTGTACCTTTCAAAGTCATGTGAAGGAAACAGACAGGACCCAAAATTCCTGGTCTCTTAATGGCCCCACTTATCCATAAGCATACACTTTCTTCAAGTATACCGTCAGAACTCATAATTATAATGCTATAAATTATAGCAGAAAATTAAAAGGAGCTACAGAGGAAAGAAGAAATATTAATATTACTTAAAATGAGAAGGTAATTAAGTTATCCTCTTCCCTCTGAGTCAGCTTTGGCTCTTTAAAATAAGTCCTAATAACAATGCTAAATGAACTCAAATCGCAAATGAATATTAAACTGACCTACTTTAGAAATTTCATAACTGGTTTATTAAGGTAGTTATTGTTACTAGGGAGATTTGAATCATTCTTAAGTACGTAAAAAGTGAGTGTGTCATTAATTTGACGTATCAGTTTGACTAGGCTGTGGTGCCCAGATATTTTGGTGAAATATTAATTGGGATCCTTCATGGATGAGATTATGTTTGAATCAGTGGACTTTGAGTAAAACAGATTATTATCCCTAATGTGGGTGTGCCTCAGCCGATCATTTGAAGGCCTTAATTGAATAAAGAGTGACTTTCCCTGAGTTAAAAAGAATCCTGACAACAGACTGCCTTTGGATTCTAACTGCAACTTTTTTTGAGTCTCTAGCCTACCTGACTCCCCCATCAGATTTTGGACTCACCAGACCTCCACAACTGTATGAGACAGTGCTTTAAAATAAATTTCTCTCATGAATATACACAAATCCTATTGGTTCCATTTCTCCAAAGAACCATAAGTATTACAGTAAGTAAACTGACCACATCAGAAATAACCAGAGCAACTTTAGGAATATAAAAGGTAAGAACATAACTGAATTTGTAGACCAAATGCTGCTTTAACCAAGTATTCTAGTTGACATTTTGACATTTTACTGCCCAAGTACTAAAAAGAACAATCCTTAGAGCATATGCTAATATATATGCAATACATAGGAAGGGAACTCATGGCCAGATATGTCCTTTCTGTCTTAGTCTGTTGGGGCTATAACAAAACACCACAGACCAGGTGACTTATAAACAACAGAAATTTATTTCTCACAGCTCTGGAGGCTGTAAGTCTGAGATCAGGGCCAGGATGGTCAGATTCTGGTGAGACCTCTCTTCTGGTTTGCAGACTGCAAACTTCTGTTTCCTCGCATGATGGAAGGAATGAGGGAATTTTCTCAGAACACTTTTTTTTGTTATAGTCGTGTTCTCTTTTCTTTAACATTTTATTTTTTTATTAACTTATAATGTATTATTTGCC
>CM053604.1:129558173-129579627 GCA_028646535.1 Procyon lotor | reverse complement strand
AATAAATAATGTATAAAGAACTGTGTGCATATGAAATAATGAATGAATGAACTAGTTGGAAGTCTGAGAACTGGAAATACAAGGCTGTCATACTACATAACATCTGATGATTGGTATAATAAACTGCTTTCTGTTTATGTACAAAAAAGTTCTCAGCCCAATTTTAATGCTTTTGATCTTGTTTACTATGTTGTTAAGCTATTGAAATAGCTAATAACTGACGGGATAGAGGTGTGTCTTCACTCTAGCATTTTTTTTTTCACTCTAGCATTTTTTGTAAAGAATAGACAGCAACTTATCTGTACTTTTTTATTTTTTTTTAAGTAAGTTTTATGTCCAGTGGGAACCCAATGTGGGGTTTGAATTCATAATCCTGAGGTCAAGACCTGAGCTGAGATCAAGAGTCAAACACTTAACCAACTGAGCCACCCAAACACTCCTACCTATCTGTTCTCTTAAGATTCATCTAAGGTTGGATGAACTGGATTTGCAAAGCTAGGGCTAGGTTGTATGATTTCTATTTCTGGCATATGAGTGAATCCATGAGTTTGGGAATGAGTCATCCTCTGGAGGTCACAAGAATGACCTCTGTAAAGCCTACAGTTTACACTGTTCACACAAAAGAACATCAACCCCTGCTTCTCCCTATTAGCTTTTAAAATAAAGAATACTACCCTCAGTTAACTGGTAGTTTTTGTAAAAATCATCCAATCTGCTTGGTTGTGGCCAGTTTCAGTAACTGCTTCATTCTGTTTAATTTATGTGTTACTGGCTCAACAGCTAACTGGATTCTTAACAAACAGAACCAAACTGTGACATTTTTCCTTTTTATTTCTGGCTGTAATATCTTTGGTTGTAAGTTGTTTCAAACTGTGTAGATATGATCAATTGACAGATAATAAGAGCTGTATCTTTTCTAGTAAATCTCTGAGATTACTTTTTCATGGATTTCCAATAAAAAAACATAAATACAAATCCTTTTTTAAGGGTCTGGGTAAAACGCGTTTGTAATTAAAAGAGTTAAAGTAATTATTATACACACTTTGATACATCGATTTAAACAGATGATGTGAACATTTTCAATTGCCAAAATATTTTAATATTGCCTTACAAGGACATGATGAACCATTTTTCATCATCAAGTAAAGCACATGCACGTCAAAGTGATTAGATGTTTACTGCCTGCTCTGAACATCCAAGGCTCTGCCTAGTACTGTGTATTGGACCACAGATCATTATCATCCAAGAAACAAAAATGTCGATTTGAGGATAAGGCAGACACCATAGCTTCTCATTTGGAGTTGTGTTTCTTTGGCTCTGAAGATATTAGGCTGGATCGGGTCTCTGTCTTTGGCCAGAATGTCTCACACACTGCCAAATGTCTAATGGAAGCTGAGCTAATGAGAGAAATAAGCATAGGAAACAGGTTCACATCCTTGTTTCACACTTTGGGAAATCAATTTTCTCTTCGAGCTTCACTTTCCTCATCTGAAGAACGGATTAGAGACACCTATCATACAGGTAGATGTGTTGTCAAAAGTAAAGGCAATATAATGAATATAAACCCCACTGTAGAGGAGGGGGCTCAGATTTTCTTTCTCCAATTTCTTTCTCTTAACTCATGGGGAACATATTCAGGCAGATTATCAAACTAAAAATCTCTATTGCAGAACTTCATGGAATTGACCAGGCCGAGATTATTTTTAAATGTCACAATCACAAAACCATCAACAGAGGCTTTCCCAGGTGGGGATAAAGTGCTGCCCCATTTCATTTCTACTAGCACTTCCTAGCTAGATTAGTCCACAATAGGATAGCCATATTTATCAAATAAAAATAGAGTACATCTAATATTGGGAACATAGTTATACTAAAAAATTATTTGTTTCTTTAAAATTCAAATTTCACTGGGTATCCTGTATTTTATCCAAAAACTCTAGCCCAAATTCCTTTACACATTTTCTACTAGACATATTGCTATTTTTGAGCTTAACCTTGATTTTACTATTCCATTAAGTGTCACTTTGATTTTTTTGATATTAAATTTCATTGGTTTATTATACATGATACACCATTTCTCTATCAAGGATTTGCCACACAAAAAATTTGATGAACTGAACTCCATCTTTTTAAGAAATGCTAATGTAACCATTCTTATAAAACTGCATTTAAGTGGTCTAAAATAAGACCTCAATTTATTTTTTCATTATTTTAAATCATAAAGCAATAAATCTGTCAGTCAATATCCTACATTATTATTGTTTTATTGTTTTTGTTTATTGTTTTATTCACTTAACTAGCTTATTATCTGTCTGGTTATAAATTCTATATTCTTACCACCCAATGTTGATTGTTATATTGGGTTTCCTCCCATTGTCTTTTATCTTCTCTTCCTTACTCAAACTTTAGTTTGTTTGTTCTGAGAGTTTTAATATTGTGAAATTGAATGATGTGTCCTATCTTTTTTCTCCAGGCCATAAATAGAAGTTCTACTTATGAAATATGTTGATGTTGAAGGGACTCATATGTTGAAGGGACTCATATGTCTCAGAGTTGCATGGGTCCAGGGTTTCTCTGTGGTAAATTAGGGGTGGTTAATCCTAAAGATACAGGGAGACTCGGATATTCTGGGCATTTCAGAGTTATTTTCTCTGAAGCAGCTGTAACCTAATAGAAAGAACACTGGACTTGCCATCTAAATCATTACATTCAGGTCCCTGTCCTGAAGCCAAATAGTTTTGTGTTTTTTTGCAATAATGACTTGATACTCTGAATTTCACTCTTCTCAGCCTTGATATAAGAATAATAATATGGCCACAAATAATTGCTCTAAAAAATAAAATGATAATTATGAAAATGATTATAAACTATAAGGTATTATACCAGTATTAGATATTAATTTTACAATATTAACTTATATTTTTTAATTTACAGGACATTGTTCAGATCTTATCTTATAGATACATATACTTTCATATATGTATATGCATATATTATATGTACTAATCATCATTTACCTTAAGATATTGGTTTTATATATCTTCATTATTTTTTAATTCATCATGAGTAAAGTGATATAAAACATATGTCACATGAGTTCTTTTTCCATACATTAAATTGATAAAATCTAATTTTCAGGAGGAAATGAAATAACGAAGAAAAGAATATTATAGAGAATCCCAGAGACTTCAAGAAACTGTCGACTTTTTCAGCAGAACAAAGAATAAACCAAGTAAGTTTTCATTATTTACCAGGCATTAACAATTGATTAATCCTGCTTGATTACCTGTCATTACCCTCCATGAGCTATATTGGCAGAGGGCAGGCCTCCACTCAGAACCTGGAAAAAGGGCACCCAAGGGTCTCTTCAATCAGAAGACATGTGCTGTTGAGATATGAGTGAAGCTGGAGTTCCTGTTAATAGATATAATCTGTTTCTGTGTCTACACACTTGGGGCCTCCATCATTCTGCTGTTGACTCTGTTGCAAAAGAGCTGAGCCCTGGCTGATTATAAGTCTGCAATGAAATGGAATACTCATCTCAAATTTTTGTCTCAACTGATTAGTGTTTTGTAACCCTTGCATTCTGCAGGGAATGATGCATTTCAATCTATGCTAGACATAAAATGTCTGCTTTGACAGTCTTTGATTGTACTTAAATAGTACAGATTTCAAATAATCAAAGAGGGCTTATATAATAAACTTTGGGGTCTCAGAAGTGCTTCTTGTCAGTAAGGATGAGAAGGAAAGAGGTTTTCTTAAAAATAGGATCATGGGGAAGGGAGAAAAAATGGTTAAGGAGTAGGGGAACCTATTTCAACCAGTCCCCTGAATTGAGCTCGATATCTACCAGACCATTCTGAACACCCATTAAATTAGCCTTATATGTAAGAATATATCTGAATCTCCATAAACAGAATATTTCTGGCCATTGGTCTCAAGGTATGAAGCGGGGATCCATGATTCTGTGGGTAGATATCAGAAGATAAATGGAAGGGGGAGGGAGCCTCCAGAATCCTGTGCCACCTGAGCTCAAAATCCTCCCACATTTGGGACTGGGCACAGACTCATAGACTGGTAGCAGTGAGGAAAGGACTTTAGGGCAGTCCCCCAGACTGAAACCCAGAGCTGTGGGGGTGTGCACATGAACTGGGGGTGGCTGGCAGTTTTATTAGTACAAAGGGCAGAGACATGCCCAGCCCTGGGAGCAAGAGCTGGGAGTGCTGCTGTGGGATGTACAACCCAGAACACTGCAGTTTTTAGCAGCACAGACAGAAATGGAGACAGTGTGGCCTGGAGAGCTCAGTGGAGAACTGACTGCGATCTCTGTTGTGAGACAGAGGTTTGGATGCTATCATTTCTGTTCTGACTCTCAGAAGAGATACAGAAAGATGCCATGAAAAGCTGCCAGAGAACAAAACCCCCCAAAACTGGTTTCACTGAGCCTATCCCCTCCACAGGAGGCAGGACAACTCTGCTCAAACAGGGTTGCCTGAGTAGCAGTGAGGCAGGCCCCTCCCCCAGAAGACAGGCTGGAAGAACATGAGGCTGACAACACTAAGGTTCCTATAAAACAGGTGCACCTTGCTTGGGTTGTGGTGAATAATTTGGACTCTGTACATTCTCTCAACCACCCCTCAACAGAACGACTAAGAGGAGGAACTCCTAACATAGGAAAGATTCAGAGACTATGAGCAAGATGTTGGAAACAGACTTCAGGGTAACAGTTATGAAGACAATAGCTAGGATAGAGAAAACCATTAATGGACATAGATTCTCTAAGGGCAGAAATGAGAGCTAATCAGGCAGAACTTAAAAAGTCTATCAATGAGAGCCAATCTAATTCAGATACTCTAACACCAAGGTAAATGAGGCAGAAGAATGAATTAGTGATCTAGAAGACAAACTGATAGAAAAGAAGGAACAGGAGGATACCTAGAACAAACAGCTTAAAATCCATGAAAACAGAATTAGAGAAATAAATAATGCCATGAAACATTCCAATGTCAGAATTATTGGGATCCCTGAAGGGGCAGAGAGAGAGAGGACTAGAAGATATATTTGAGGAAATCAAATATATCCTTCTAGAAAGGACTAGAAGATATATTTGAGCAAATCGTTGAGAACTGTCATAATCTGGGGAATAAAACAAGCATTCACGTCCTAGAGACAAAGAGGAACCCCTCCTAAGATTAAGAAGACCAATGCCCCTACATGTAATAGTAAAATTCGCATACCTTAGAACCAAGGAAACCTTAAGGGCAGTAGGGGAAGAGATTCCTTACGTACAGAGGGAGGAATGTCAGAACAATGTCAGACCTGTCTAGAGACCTGGCAAGCCAGAAAGGTCTGGAAAGACATATTCAGGGAACTAAATGAGAAGAACATGCAGCCATGTTCTTTAGCCATGTTCTCATGTACTTTATCCAGAAAGGCTGTCATTCAGAATGGATGAAGAGATAAGGAGCTCCCAGGACTGGCAAAAACTGAAAGAATATGTGACCACTAAGCCGGCCCTGCAAGAAATTTTAAGGGGATTTCTATAAAAGGGGAAAGACCCCAAGAGTAATATAAAATAGACATTTACAGAGATACTCTATAGAAACAAGGTTTTCACAGGCAACATGATGACAGTAAAATCATATCTTTTAATAATCATTTTCAATGTGAACGGCCTAAATGCTCTCATAAAATGTCACAGGGTTGCAGACTGGATAAAGAGACAGGATCCATCCATATGCTGGACTCATTTTGAACCTAAAGATACATTCAGACTGAAAATGAAGGAATGGAGAACCATCTTTTATGCCAATGGACCTCAAAAGACAGCTGAGATAGTAATTCTTAGACAAGTTAGATTTTAAGCTAAAGACTGTAGTTAGAAATACAGAAGGACACTATATCATTCATAAAGTGTCTATCCAACAAGAAGATCTAACAATTGTAAATTTCTATGTCCCCAACATGGGAGCAGCCAACTACATAAGCCAACTGTTAACCAAAATAAAGAGACATATTGCTAATAATATGGTAATAGTAGGAGACCTCAACGTTTCACTCTCAGCAATAGACATCATTTAAGCCGAAAATCAACTCAGAAATAAGAGCTTTGAATGATACACTGGACCAGATGGACCTCACAGATACATACAGAACATTCCACCCTAAAACAACAGAATACTCATTCTTCTCAAATGCACATGGAACTTTCTCCAGAATAGACCACATACTGGGTCACAAATCAGGTCTCAACTGATACCAAAAGACTGAGATTATTCTCTTCACAGTCTTACAACACAATGCTTTAAAACTGGAACTCAATCACAAGAAAAAGTTTTGAAGAAATTCAAACACTTGGAAGCTAAAGACCACCCTGCTCAAGAATGTTTGGGTCAACCAGGAAATCAAAGAAGAACTTAAACAATTCATGGGGACCAATGAGAATGAAAACACATAGGTCCAAAACCTATTGGATATGGCAAATGAGGTTCTAAGGGAGAAATACATAGCCAACCAAGCCCCACTCAAAAAAATTGAAAAATCCTGAATACACAAACTCTCTTTACACCTTAAAGAACTGGAGAATCAACAATAAATTAAGCCTAACCCATGCATGAGAAGGGAAATAATTAGAATTAGAGTAGAGATAAGTGAATTAGAAACCAGAAATACAATAGAACATATCAATGAAACTAGAAACTGGTTCTTTGTAAGAATTAATAAGATCAATAAACCACTGGCAAGACTTATCCAAAAGAAAAGAGAAAGGACCCAGCATAAGAAAATTATCAATGAAAGAGGAGAGATCACAATTAACACCAAGGAAATAGAAACAGTTATCAGAAATTATTATAAATAACTATATGTCAATAAATTAAGCAACCTGGAAGAAATGAATGCCTTTCTGGAAACTTACAAACTGTCAAGACTGAAACAGGAAGAAACAAACAATCTGAATAGACTGATAACTGGTAACGAAATTGAAGCAGTAATCAAAAAACTCCCAAAAAACAAAATTCCAGGGCCAGATGGCTTCACAAAGTAATTCTACCAAACATTTAAAGAAGGAATAATATCTGTTCTACTGAAGATGTTCCAAAAATAGAATCAGTAGGAAAACTTCCAAACTCCTTTTATGAGGCCAGCATTACCTTGATCCCCAAGCCAGGCAAAAACCCCATAAAAAAGGAGAATTTCAGACCAATATCCCTGATGAATATGGATGCCAACGTTCTCAACAAGATCCTAGCTAATAGGATCCAAGAGTACATTAAAAGGATTATCCACCATGGCCAGGTAGGATTTATCCCTGGGATGCAAGGATGGTACAACATTCACAAATCAATCACTGTGATACCTTGGGATAAACTTAACCAAAGAGGTAAATGATCTATACTTTAGGAACAAGAGAACACTCATGAAAGAAACTGAAGATGACACAAAAAGATGGAAGAACATTCCATGCTCATGGGTCAGAAGAATAAACATTGTTAAAATGTCTATGCTCTCTAAAGCAGTCCATACTTTAAATGCCATCCTGATCAAAATTCCAATGACATTTTTCAAAGCACTGGAACAAACAATCCTAAAATTTATGTGGAATGAGAAAAGTTCCCTAATCTTTTTCTTTCTTGAAAAAGAAAAATAAAAGTGAGGGGCATCACATTGCCTGATTTCAAGCTATATTACAAAGCTGTGATCACCAAGACAGCATGGTACTGGCACAAAAACAGACACACAGACTAATAGAACATAAGAGAGAGCCCAGGACCGTCGATTCTATGCTCCAATAATCTTCAACAAAGCAGGAAAAATATCCAATGGAAAAAAGACAGTTTCTTCAATAAATGGTGCTGGTAAAATTGGACAGGTATATACAGAAGAATGAAACTTGACCATTTTCTTACACCATACACAAAGATAAACTCAAAACGGATGAAAGACCTCAGTGTGAGATGGGAATCCATCGAAATCCTAGAGGAGAACAAAGGCAGTAACCTCTTGGACATTGGCCACAGCAACTGCTTTCAAGACATGTCTCCAACGGCAAGGGAAACAAAAGTGAAAATGAACTTTTGGGACTTCATCAAGATAAAAAGTTTCTGCACAAGGATGCCTGGGTGACTCAGTCAGTTAAGCGGCTGCCTTCAGCTCAAGTCATGTTCCTGGGGTCCCAGGAATGAGTCCTGCATTGGGCTCCTTGCTCAGCGGGGATCCTGCTTCTTCCTCTATCTCTGCCTTCCACTTTGCCTCCTTGTGGAAGGACTGGGTATAATCTCTCTCTTTCTGATAAATAAATAATAAAAACATCTTCTGCACAGCAAAGGAAACAGTCAACAAAACAAAGAGGCAATCCACAGAATGGGAGAAGATACTTGCAAATGACACTACAGACAAAGGACTGATATCCAAGATCTATAAAAAACTTCTCAAACTCATCACCCAAAAAAACAAATAATCAGGTCAAAAAATGGGAAGAAGACACGAACAGACACTTCTCCAAAGAAGACATACAAATGGCTAAAAGACACATGAAAAAATGTTCATCATCATTAGCCATTAGGGAAATTCAAATCAAAACCATGTTGAGTTACCACCTTACACTAGTTAGATTGGCAAAATTAACAAGGCAAGAAACAACAAATGTTGGAGAGGTTGTGGAGAAAGGGGAACACTTTTGCACTGTTGGTGAGAATGCAAATTGGTACAGCCATTTCAGAAAACAAGTGTGGAGTTTTCTCAAAAAATTAAAAATAGAGCTACCTTATGACCTGGTAATTGCACTACTAGGTATTTATCCCAAAGATACAGATGTAGTGAAAAGAAGGGCCATATGCATCCCCAATGTTCATAGCAGCAATGTCCACAATAACCAAACTGTGGAAAGAGCTGAGATGCCCTTCAACAAATGAGTGGATAAAGAAGATATGGTCCATATATGCAATAGAATATAACTCAGCCATCAGAAAGGATGAACACCCAACTTTTGCATCAATATGGAAAGGACTGAAGGAGATTATGCTGAGCGAAATAAGTCAAGCAGAGAAAGTCAATTATCATATGGTTTCACTTATTTGTGGAACATAAGGAATGCATGGAGGACATTAGGGGGAGAGGAAAAATCAGAGGGGAAGACAAACCGTAAGAGAAACAAACTGAGGGTTTTAGAGGAGAGGTGGGGGGGGGATGGGTTAGCCCAGTGATGGGTATTAAGGAGGGCATGTATTGCATGGAGAACTGGTTGTTATATGCAGACAATGAACCATGGAACACTACATCAAAAACTAATGATTTACTGTATGGTGACTAACATAACATAATAAAAAAAACAGGATCATGGAATTACAGAAGTAGAAGATAACATGGTGATCATCTAGACTCAAGGACTTCATTTGCAGATGGCAAAAGGGAAACACAGAGGAAGTGAAAGAAAGTAAATGACTTGTCTAAATTCACACAGTTGGTTAAAAACTCTTATTTTGGGGCACCTGCATGGCCCAGGTTAAGCATTTGACTCTCAGTTTATGCATAGGTCATGAGTTGGGGTTATGAGATTAAGCCCCGCCAAGGGCTCTGCACTCAGCCGGGAGTCTGCTTGAGATTCTCTCCCTCCCTCTCCTTTTGCCCCTTCTCTGGTCATACGTGCACTTCACTCTCTCTCTCAAATAAATTAATTAATTAAAAAAAACCCTGTGATTTAGATTTCTTATTCCTAATGAATTTTCTCTCCAATTAAAGATTTTATTTATTTGAGAGAGAGAGAGACCCACAGCAAGAAAGAGAGTGAGTAATCATAAGCAGGGGAGAGGGGCAAAGGGAGAGGGAGAAGCAGACTCTGCTAAGCAGAGAGACTGATGTGGGACTTGATCCCAGGAACCGGGGATCAGGATCTGAGCCAAAGGCAGATGCTTAACCAATTTTTTTTCAAAAATTTTCTTTCTTTCTTTCTTTCTTTTTTCCTTTCTTTCTTTCTTTCTTTCTTTCTTTCTCTCTCTCTCTCTCTCTCTCTCTCTATATATATATATATATGTATATAAATAATTATTATTGTCTTATTAGCTTAACATGGTGTAGGTTTGGAGTTAAATTGCCTGTGCTCAATTTTTGACTCTATCAATTTTTACTTGTGGAATCTTAGGTAGGCTATGTAGCTTGTCTATGATTCAGGTTTTTCATTTACAAAATGTCGATAATAATACTATTCATCTTATAAGGATATTGAAGATTAAAAGATGAAAGTATTAAAACATACGTAAAGATGCTTCCCTCAGCCTGGCTCAGAAATGTTTGTCATTATGATTATTAATACATTTTAATTAATGTAGACTTTAAGAACTGAATAAAGTTAAAGTGTGCTAATTGATTCTTTAATTTTAAATATCATAATGATTAAAAAGTCTTTCCTTGTGTCTACATGCTTGAGGCTCTTTCATTCTGTTCTTGACTCTGTTGTAAAAAAGCTTAGCCATGGCTGATTATAATTCTGTAGTAAAATGCATTTACTCATATATTACAGTTATATGGTTATAATTTTAACTATAGTTATAATGAGAAAAATGAAATTAGATAATAATTACTAGAATTCTACTCTAAAGATCTTTGTACACAGTAATAATGAGGAAAAAAGTAATCAGATATACCTGTATTTAAGGGAAAATCTAGGGGGAAAATAAATTATTGGGAGAAGATAAGGGACTCATATGTATTTTTTTCAGGAGAAATGGTATGAAACATTCAAATAGATTTGAATCCTGTCTCTGCCACTTAAAAAATGTATAATCTTGTACAAGTTCCTTAACTTTCTGTGTTGGTGTTCTTTCTCCCCCTAGCTTTTCAAGATATTATAGATGAATAAAAGTTATACATGTTTAAGGTGTACAACATGGTGATTTGATATTTGTATGCACTGGAAAAGAATCACTACAAGCAAACTAGTTAGCCTACCCATCACCTCCCAGAGTTCCCATATTTTGTTTCATTCTGTTTTGGTTTTGGTGGTGAGAATATTTCAGATCTATCCTCTTAGCAAATTTTACAACACACCATATTATTAACTATTCTGTGTTGGGGTGTTCTTATCTATACGACATAAGATAATTATCAAGATGAAATAAGGTGACATATACAAACCATGCAGAGTAGATAATAAAGATGGAGGCAATAATAGGTTGATTAAAAGAAGTGGAATAATTAATCATGGTAACCAGATCAGTATCTAATGGCAGAGAAAAAAAGTGACATACTTACAGAGATCATATCTAGAAAAATATATAATGATTTAGAAGCATTGTGTGCAATAAATAGGTCCACCCTGTCAACATTTTAGACCAGGAACTGACAAACTCCAGCCTGCGGGCCAGCTCCTCCGTATGATGAAAAATTTAGAATGGTTTTTACATTTTTAAATGGTTGAAAAAACTGCAATGATGAACAAGATGAATAATATTTCCTAACGTGTGAAATTGTACAAAATTCAAATTTCAGTATCTATAACTAAGATTTAATTAAAACAGCCATACTCATTAATTTCATATTGTCTATGGCTTCATTCGTGTTACAAAGAGAAAATCTGGTAGTTGTAATAGAGTATATTTGGTCTACAAAGCCTACATATTTACTGTCAGGCTTTTTACTGAGAACATTTCCTGGCCCTGTTTTAGACCATTAAATTATCTCTGAGAAAATGTAGTCCAGTCAAATCCAGAAACCCTTCTCAGAAATTAACTCAGTTGCTTTACAAGTAGAGAAGTGGTATCACAGATGAACATATTGGGAGATAGGATAGTTCCTCTCCCATGTCCACAGATTAAACTGAAACAGAATTAAGAAAAAGTTGAGGACAGTCGTTTATGCCAGGGGCTGCTCCCAGTCCATGGAAATGAAGATGGTGGAATAAAAATGGTCATTATGAAAGAAAGGAGATGCTTCGAAAGAAAAGGTTAACAAATGGGGAAAAGAATTTTTTTTTTTTTCTTCAGAAAGGAAATATCCCTCTGTCTGCACTATATCCTTTAGCTTAGGTTATTGTAGATCCTCTACCCTGGAGGTTGGTCTACCCTGGAAAATCAGATGACAGCTAGTGCCAAATTGCCCTGTAGTTCTAGGCCCCAGAAAAAACAGGAAACTCTGCCTGAGGTCCTAGCATTATGACATTAAAAACGTCTACGTGAAGGTTTAGCTGTGCTGGGGAAGACAAAACTTTCCTGTCTCACTTCTATGTTCTTTAGCTGTTTCTTTTCTTTTCTTTTTTTAAGATTTTATTCATTTATTTGAGAGAGACAGTGGGTGAGAGAGAGAGAGAGAGCATCTGAGTGGGGTGGGGGCAGAAAGGGAGAGGGAGAGGGAGAAGCAGATTCCTCACTGAGGAAGGAAGCACAATTCAGGGCTCAATCCCAGGACCTTGAGATCATGACCTGAGCCAAAGGCAGACACTTAACTGACTGAGCCACCCAGGAGCCCCATTCTTTGGCTGTTCTAACGATTAAATGAACATATGACAGATTAACAGGAGAAAAAAACACCAATTTTTTATGGACAGGAACACCAAAGTTAGGAGGTTCCCTGACAGGCAATTGAGGCTGAAGGACGTAGGGATCTGGGACTTCAAAAAGGAGGGAGAAAATTTACAGGAAGATGAGAAGATCAAAGTTTCAGTGAACAAATGTTTGCCATGGAGGTATTCTTTCTGGTGTAAAATGTTATCTCTGGTGTTAGCTCTCTTCCTGGTACAAGTCCTCTACCTAAATTCTTTTAGGCAGTTTAAAGGAGAAGTAAAACAAACAAACAAACAAAATCTTCCTGTGTCTGTTGGGCCTTGATTAGCATTGCCTCAAAATAATCCACCGGTGGCATGTTTTGGGGTCATACATTCTGTCCCTTCTCAGTGGTACTAAACAAAAAAATACATCTGAATCAGAGATAAATATGCCATAAGATGGCAAATGGCCATGTGTCACTGTTTCTTCTACATACTCTGTTTTATAACAGTCCTCCAAATGCTCTTAGAATTTTCCCTTTCTAACACATTTGCTCCAGATGTTTTGGCAATCAGAAAGTTCATCTTTTTCTGTAGAAATCTCGTCTATCCTTCAAGACCCTATTGATTTCCTCCTTTTTGAGAAAATTCTCCTTGAACTGTTGGTTAGAATCATTCTCTCCCTCTTCTGTCTTTCCATAATGCTTTAGATCCACTTCTATTTCACTCTATTCTTCATGTTCAGGTTGTTTCTGTGGATGACTGTAACCATTATGGGACCATAAACTCCTCAAAGATAAAACCACAATCTGCTGTTTGCTGCCCCACATCATTAATCCCAGTATTTTGAGCATGATGGAGGCACAATGAATAGATGTGAAAGTGAATTGCTAAGGGCATTTCTCCCCCTTTTCCTGTTTACCTTTCTCCAAGGTGGAGATATCGTAAAAAAAAAAAAGTGGCAGGAAAAGTAATGACTGCTATTAAAAATCAAGCAGTGTTGAATGGGGTCAGAGGTCAACATAATCACAAGTTTCCACATATTAAAATATTGTACGATTAACCCCAAATAATTCTTGATGTGTATAGAGTAATTAACACACATTGAACTAGTCATTAAACATGAGTATAGAAAAATGTTCTCTACTGAATAGCTGATCAGTATTTTAGAGTCTATAAACTCAAAGACTTTTTTTTTTTAGTTATTTGTGAGAAAAAGCAGGTTTTACATGAATAGAACACTTAAATAGCTAGAGCAGGTGATTAATTCCAAGAAAATAACAAGTTGATCCTGTGAGTCTAACCAAAGCTTGTACAAATTATACTTAGCATTTCAGGTCTTTAATTGAACTCTGAAGTAGAAAAAGAACAAGATTGGCTAGAGAAGCAAAAACATTGCATTTGGCATCATCAATAGTACCTTATAAAATTCATCTCTTTAAAATCGGAAACCTTAGAGGACCCCCCTCAATTGCTTTCTATCTTTTGACTTCAAAATGAAGGGTCACATTTGAGAGTCTATTTTTGATGCAAGAAAATCTTTATGACTAAATTTCAAGCAGTTGCTCAGATAGAAATCACTCTGGAGAAATCAGAAAGCTACTGAAGTCATAAAAAAGAAATGTGTATGGATGTGTGAAATGAAGTAGGAAGCTGCCTCATCTGTCAGTTTCAGTCTGAGAGGTGCCTATCAATTTTATGAGTCATATGGAGAATAGTCCCTGTTAGGATAATATATGAATAACCTATATTTCTAAGGGCATGTTTTGTGTTTTATATAATAAGGCAGAACCGAGTAGGAAATTTCTTGCTCAGTGTGCCTGAGCCCAAAACACAGTAGGATTCATTTACCTGAGAGATGGCAATGTTAGCCCCTAGAGAGTGGTACCCATTAGGCTCTATGAAAGAGAGCAGTCAG
Organism: Procyon lotor; assembly: GCA_028646535.1. Lineage (NCBI taxonomy): Eukaryota > Metazoa > Chordata > Mammalia > Carnivora > Procyonidae > Procyon > Procyon lotor. The sequence goes on along the minus strand of CM053604.1, from coordinate 129,565,234 downwards.
AGACACTTGTATCTACTACACCCTTCAAGCCACAGATATTTATTACCATGACCATTTTGTGTTGCTTCATGAGTTTTTTTTCCTAGAGGTACAAGTGAGAAGTGAGAAGTCATTTTTCCTTTCTCAGAGACAGAAGTAAATAATTTAAAATGAGCCTGGAAAAAAGTCTTCCAATTGGAAAGGAATTAAGGGGGGCTATGTCCTTTTTAGTCTTTCTCTCCATTTTACAAATGTCCTTGTATTCTTTTGTTAATTACTTGATTATAAAGTCTTTTCAAAAATCAAACACTTTACATGGCTAAGTAATAAAGCTTAATTTAAAAGCATCAGACCATGACACAGTTTTAACTTAAAATGAGCCTCCCAGGCTAAGCAAATTATACTTTTTTTCTGGGTCACAAACTATCGTATACTTTCATATTTAAAAACATTACTTCAGGCAGCATCTAAAATTCTTTCATTTTTCTCGCTCTTTCTCATAGCTAAGTATCTAACTTCAGATTTTAAACTTTGCTTTTAAGAAATCCAATTTGAGGATGCTTTTTATACTTTCTGGATGTACATGCCTCAAGGGTTCAGAGATGATATGGAGCAGAAACAAGAGCTTGAGAAGTCTTCCCTCAGGGCACAGTGACTCTTTATTCATATCTGTTTCTGCCCAGTTCCAAGCATGGTGCCTTGTACATAATGCTAACCCAGTAAATATGTGTTGAATAAAAAAAAATAATAATTGGTGTATATGCCATTTATTAGTTGTGTGGCCTTAGGACATACACTTAACCTTTTTGGACTTCAATCTTGATTTGTGTTTTTTAATCCATAAAATGATGATGTTTAGATTACATGCACTATTAAATTCCTCTAAGTTCCAACACTCTATTATTCCATAATAACTTGACCATAACAAAAAGAAATGATGCTGAAGTGGCAAAACCAAACAAAAGGCTCAACTAGAAGGTTTCTTTAACAATTACATCTAGTCTCTCCAACCATCGATATATCCTTGGGGGACCACCACTCTAGTGAACCCCCCATTCATTTACTTAGAGGAAAAATTCATATATTCAGATATCTTGAGGTGGATTATCTTTGGTAATTTGTGAAATGAGCATTTTGGTTAAATAGGGAAAGTACCATCATGGTGGATAAAGGTATTACTGTTCAGGTTAGCCTTAAATAACAGTCAAGAAATGAACAGACTTTTCCAACATGAACTTTTGTGGTTGCTAAATTACACTGAACTATATTCAGCATAAAATCAGGCAAGCTACTTCTGGTTTCTGCTCCCAGTCAACAACCCTAGTGTCCATAATGTTTGGGGTTTTGTCATCATTTATATTTGCTTAGCCTTCCTTGTCATCAGTTAAAGGCATGAAATAAATCCTATTACATTTTGCTCTTACATGGGTATTTTCAGATTAATTAAGATAACATGTGTGAAATAATAAAAATTAAGGGGCGCCTGGGTGGCTCAGTGGATTAAAGCCTCTGCCTTCAGCTCAGTTCATGATCTCAGAGTCTTGAGATTGAGCCCTGCATCGGGCTCTCTGCCCAGCGGGGAGCCTGCTTCCCCCTCTCTTTCCACTTGCCTCTCTGCCTACTTGTGATCTCTCTCTCTCTGTCAAATAAATAAATAAAATCTTAAAAAAAAAGAATAAAAATTAAAACCATCATTTTTTTACTTCTTACTCTCTGTGATGTTAGGCATAATAAAGATATTACCTGTAATTCCTATGCTAATCCTGAGAGATAGGATAATTCTTCTTCCCATTTATTATAAAACTTTGAGTTTTTGAGAGCTTTGCCCATTCATAACCATACAATCAGTGTATTCTGGAGCCATGATTCGAACCAGGTCTGTCTGTAGGGTTCTGAACTCAATATACATTGCAACTTCATTAAAATGAAAACATTGCACTTTTTCATTACTTTCAGGAACTTTGATATTTGGGAGATGGCTGACAGAAGCTTGATTTACCTCTGAGAACTCCTTGGACAACTGGAATATAATTGTGCTTAGGTCTGCTAACTAAGGGTTTAGAATTGTTGCCACACTTCTCAGAAGCTAAAGTGAGCAGCCAAAAACATAAAATTGTTTTGAAATCTTTATTTTTCCAGTTATTTCACTATAAAGTAAAAGAAAAGCTAAGCTCATTAAGCTCATTGCTGTGAGCCACATTTATGAAGCCATAGCAGTATAATGAAGTAGAGGAAAGAAATCAGTGGCCGCAATTTTTAGCCTTGGGCTCATGACACATGGCTATCCCACACAATTTATCCATAGCTGGGTGCTAATGGTCTCAAATTAATGCCAGATAATCCAACCGCCAAATGACAGATTTTGAAGTTAAGATCTCAAAACATCTTAACCTTCAACATCTATATTATACAACTAAAGCTATACGATAAAACTGGTTTCCCCTCAAAAGATTTTAGCATTTAATGCCACCACTTTGTGGGCTCGAGAGTTCTCTGGTTCAGTGGCTCAGTCCTATGTTGGCTGACCTTCAACCTTCTCAGCCGCCCTAAACTTCTAATCACTGTAGTGTCGACTGTGCGGAACCTCTCATGTTGGAAGCACTGTGGCTACACTTCCTGCGTCTTGTTTTCACTTTCTTTTGAATCGTGTGATGAAGGACACAGCTTTTGAGTGGGAGCTCTTTTCTGTTACTTTAGATGGGGAGTTATACTAATATCAAAAGAGAGAAGAGAGGTTTTTATGGCTGAGAGAGGGCAATAGATTGTGGAAGCTAATTTGAAGTACTGCTGCTGATTAGGAACAAAATAAACCAAGCAGGATAGATATGCTCTTTTCATTAGGTACTGGGGCTCTGCCAAAGAGTGAGTGCACCCAAAGTCTCCTTATAATAATTATGAAAGGGCCGTGATTTTGCCCTCAGCTTTTTAGTTAAGCCTCTTCATGGCCTAAATCCATGCTGGCTTGATCTTTCTCTTTCCAGGACTCCTAGCTACGATACTCTCAAATTATGTGGCTCCTCTCTTCAGTGTTCTCAAAAACCATTTGAGACTTCAATGTTGTAAGTCTCTCTCATTAGAGGGTTAGCTACGCACATAAGATTTATATAACCTTTACCATTTTGAATTTAGTTCTTGGATTGTTGTGAACTGTCATTCTCAATTCACTTTTTAGGATAGAATGAAATTCCATTTCATTTACATTTCTGGTAGAGAATATTAGTACTATGCAATATATCAATGGCAACAATACTCAAGGATAACGGTTTTTTTTCTCATGTCTTTTCTTTCCTGGTTCCTAGATAGTGAATTAAACTTAAAAACTTACCTAAACTCTCCAAATCTTATTTTATTGACCAAAGACACATTAGGGCAGAATAATCTATAGTTTAGTCTTGGGGAACAAGGGAGGTTATCACCCAGAGATTTTAATCTTTGAGACAATTAAATTGCTTTAATGAAGCAATTGTGATTTCGTGGTGGGGAATGACTGGTTCTTACCACATAATTCCGTACTGGTGGAAAAATTAGAAGGGAATTTCCTAAGGAGTGAAAGAAAGTTCTTCTTGAGGGAGTTAGGAAATCCTCCAAGTGGTAAGCAGGACAGAGAGTAGGAGTATACCTGACAAATTAGGTCAAAATAAGGAATTTCAGATTCTTACTAATAGCTCATGTAAGCAGCTGTGTAAGCAGAATGTGGTAAACACCCTCCTCAAAGTTTCCCATGCCTTGGTTATTCAGTCAAAGGCTAATAGAGGTACTACTGTGAGGGGACTTTGCTGTGGAAATTAGTGTTACTCAATCAACTGATCTAGAAATAGGGAGATTTGGAGGAGGCAAGATGGTGGAGAGGTAGGAGATCCTGTTGCAACATGTCCCCAAAAGTGAGCTGGATATCTGCCAGAACACACTGAACACCCATGAAATCAGCCTGAGGAGCAAGATTTTTCACTTCTGGATCTCTACGGGAGCAGAAGACAGCAGTAGAGAGGTAAAGCAAAGCGGGAACACTCGAAAAGGTATTGGACGATAAACAAAAGGGGGGAGGGAGTCACCAGAAGCGGTGCAAGGACAGTAATACCCCAAAGGAAAGCACTGGGTGATTGGGGAGCAGCAATAACCTAGAGCCCGGTTAAAAACATTTAAATAGAAATAGGGAGATTATCTTAGAAGAACTGGGTGGGCCAGGGTAATCATATGAGATTTTCAAAGCAGAAGAGTCAGTGGGAGAAATGCTGTGGCAGAGAAAGCAGGAGAATTCAAGTGTGGGAAGAACACAGCCCACTGTTGCTGGCTTTGAAGCTGCAGGAAGTCAGTCCCCAGTCAAGGATTGTGGATTGTCTCTCAACCCTGAGAATGACCCTCTGTTAATAAGCAACAGGGTTGAGATACCTCAGCCCTATGACTTCATGGAACTGAACTCTGCCAGTGACCTGAGTGAGCTTGAAGCAGTTCATCCCCAGATACCCTAGAAAGGAACACAGTCCTGCCATCATCTTGTGAAACCTGGAGCAGAGAGCCAGCTGTGCCTGGACTTCTGATCCATAGTCTGTAAGATAATAGACTGGTGTACTAAGCTGCTAAATTTGTAATTGTTACAGGAGCAACAAAACGTGAGTACAGTGACTGACACAGGCTTCCTCACCGAGTTGCCCTTGGCCCTGACTGTTTACTTAAATAAAGTGGAAGGGATGCTGCGGGGAGCTCCTAACATGGGTAATAGAGCTAGAAGGAGAAGGGCACAGGGCTCTGTTAACTTTAGGCTGTGACAACACACCTGGAGGGGAAAACAAACTACACAAAAGCTCACCCAAGCAGTGAATTCCCTTAATATTCTAACCTTATTCTTTTGTTCCTTTTCTGGCTTCTATTGGTAGCTCTAACTCAAATCCACCATAGATCCTCTAAGATTTTCTCCACTTGAAGAGATGGAGAAGGGGATGGTGTGGGCACAACGGGGAGAGACCAGAAAGGAGTATTAGGATTTGGGGAACAAGGCTCGAACTCTGCACTCACAGCAATTGGACTCATCACCACCCCCTGTCCCCTGTCCCTGTCCAGGCTTAACCTGGTGAGGATAGCTTTGGAAATGAAGCAGGATGTTTGGACTGGAGGGACACTAGTTGTTTACTTTTTCTCTACTACATTCAAGCTGTACTTCTGGAGTACAGTGGGAGAATCACTGGAAGGCAAGAGTTTCTTACACATTCCTGCTGAAGTCTTCAAGAGCTACAAATACTAATTCGTCTCAACCAGTGCTTCTCAAGTTCTGAAGTGCATGTGGATTGTGACTCCGTTTCAGTATCGAAACATATCATTCATTACCTCTTACATAAAACAAAAAAATACTGAGAAAGTGTTGCAGTCAAACAATAGGTGTGTCATAATAAAGAGCTTGGAAGAAAAGGAAGCAGTGGTGAGCAATAAACACCTACAACTTATAGTTAAGTCTAATTATAGAGGATTTGTACATGTCCAGTTGGGGATGTAGGATGAAAAAATAACTGAAAGTTTAAGTTTGGAGACTTGTTGGTTGGACCCCACCATTTATAAGATAAAGTTGTGAAGGTCTTTGAGGTGATATTCTTGCAACAAGTATGAAATCGAGGGTATGTCTCTCACATCCATTGTCAACATCTGAGACTCAGGGCACTATTCCAATTGAGGTGTGGGACCCAATTCCTTTCAGTAAGACAAAATGGCTCTCCTGCCTGCACTGGGTAGTACAATATATCCCAGTTATGAGAGAGAGAAAGAGACAAGAGACCTGGGGATATAAGAAAGAAAAAGTAGCATATAGAAGTATATCTAGAAAAGAAATGCAGTTTTTGAAGAAATTAAGTTGTTGAGAGAATTGGACTGTCTGTGGAATACCAGCAGAGATTGAAAGGGACAATGACAGTCTGAGAGTTTAAAATAAAGCATTATGACTGGACAGGCAGTGGGCATGTTATGTAATGTGCACTCAGATTGACACTGAGATTAATATCAATGGAAGAACCTCTCAAAGGATGGAGCCAAGAATTTTGGAAACTATAGAAAAGAGCAAGTTACTCAGCCAGATCCAACATTGAGACAGGGAAGGACAATCCTACAAGTTCCTTAAGAAGGGAACTGGAAATACATGGTAGTTAGCAATCATGATTGCTGCATAGAAATGAATACTGTTTCTTTTGCTTTTGAGTGCTCTACCCTTCCCATTCAGATCTCAGCTAGAATGTTCTATTCACAGTAAAGCAGTTTTCTTTCTTTCTCTCTCTCTCTTTCTTTCTTTCCTCCTTTCCTCCCTCCTTCTCTCCCTCCCTTCCTTCCTCCCTACCTCCTTTTATTTCTTATGCATTTAAAATAGGCTCCATTGCAAACAAAGTGGTTGAACTCACAATCCTGAGATCAAGAGTCACACATTTCACTGACTGAAATAGCCAGGTGCCCCAAGATCTTGCATTTCTGACTTGCTCCCAGTGTGTTAAGGTTGCTGGTTTATAGACCACACTCTGAGTAGCCAGGTTTCATACTACTCTGAATGCTTCTGTTTTTTTTTTTTTTTTAATTTAAACTAGATTAGCCAACATATAGTACACCATTAGTTTCAGATGCAGTGTTTAATAATTTATTAGTTGCATATAACAACCTAGTACTCATCACATCATGTGCCCTCCTTAATGCCCATTATCCAATTACCTCATCCCTCTACTCACTTCCCCTCCAGCAACCCTCAGTTTGTTTCCTATAGTTAAGAGTTTCTCATAGTTTTTCTCTCTGATGACTTCCCATTCAGTTTTCCCTCCCTTCCCCTACGATCTTCTGTAATGTTTCTTATATTCCACAGATGAGTGAAACCTTATAATTGTCTTTCTCTGATTGACTTAGTTCACTCAGAATAATATCCTACAGTTCCAGCATGAACAGACAATTCTCCAAAGAAGACATACAAATGGCCAACAGACACATGAAAAAATATTCCACATCACTTGGCATCAGGGAAATACAAATCAAAACCACAATGAGATACCACCTCACACCAGTCAATGGCTAAAATTAGCAAGACAGGAAACAATAAATGTTGGCAAAGATGTGGGAATGCA
>CM053604.1:129542780-129557673 GCA_028646535.1 Procyon lotor | reverse complement strand
AAATAAATAAATAAAAATCTTTTTTTAAATAATCATCTAAAAAAACAAATTTCCACTGAAGCTCCACTTTTGCTGATCCCCAAACTTATATATAATATTTTCACTTTCTTTAGTTCTGTTTTTAAATTTTCCACTATGATCTCTTCTTTGACCTATGACTTATTTTAAAATGCATGTTTTAGGAGCTCCAGTTGCGCAATCGGTTAGTGTGCGGTACTTATAAAATGCATGTTTTATATCTGAGTATATGAAGATTTATTGATTGATTTACAATAGCTTTTAACTTAATTGATCTGAGGTCAAAGAATATGGCCTATACAGTGCTATCTTCTCAATTTGGTTAAACCTTGATTTATGGACTAGTATAAAACCATTTTTTTCATTAGAAAGATTTGTATTTTCTATTTGCTAAGAAAATCTCAAAAAAGCCAGCATACCAAAGTAAGTTCTATATATGTGCATTAGATGAAGCTCAACATCTGTGATGCTCAAAACTTCAGTGTACTTGCTGAATTTTTTCTCTGCTTTATCAATAGCTGATAAGATTGTATTGAAATATCCCTCTATGATCATGTTGTTGAAAATTTCTCCCTTTACTTTTATCAGATATTTCTCTTTTTATATTTTGAGGCAATTTCTTTAAACACATTTACAGTTCCTATATCTTTATGGTAAGTTGAAACTCTTATCATCAGGCAGCAAATGCTTAGCCCTTGACTAAGACAAATATAAAGACACCAGCACGTTTTTTATGTGTGTGTGTGCATATTTGATATCTTTTTCTATTTTTTACTTTCAATTTTTCTGTGCTTATGTTTCAGCTCTATCTCCTACAAGCAGCATCTTACCAAGTTTTAGATCTGATCTATTTCTATACTTTCAAATGACAAGTCAAGTCCACTTGTGCTTATTGTGATTATTGATACACTTAAACTTGTTCCTTCCATTTACCTTTTTTCCTGCTTGATCTGTTTCTTATTTTCACTATTTGAAACTTTTTAAAGTTTTTGACTGCATTTTCCTTCCATTCTTTCTCCCTTTTATTTTGAATCCACGCATTCAATTTTTGTTCCTTTAATGGTTATCCATGAAATAGCAGCATTGTATTTGTGAATAAATAAGTGAATAAATCTAAATCAAACCATTTTGATGCCTCCCTAAAGGAAAATAAAGTCTTCATCACTCTTTAGCTTACACTGTTACTGTCCACTATTTCAGTTCTATCTTTAACTTCCACTATTCATTATTTCATGGAAGCTTATATTTAATGTTTGCCATATTGTGTTATTTGTTTACCCTTTCTCTATGTATAACAAACCGTCTTTCTGGGATCATTTTTCTGCTTTATGAAATATGTTTTTTAGAGCAGGTCTGTAGATGATATATTCTTTTTTTAAAAAATATTTTATTTATTTACTTGACAGAGAGAGAGAGAGCACAAGTAGGCAGAGGGGCAGGCAGAGAGGGAGGGGGAAGCGGGCTCCCCGCTGAGCAGACAGCCCCATGCGGGGCTCGATCCCAGGACCCTGAGATCATGACCTGAGCCGAAGGCAGACATTTAACTGACTGAGCTACCCAGGTGCCCCTGTAGATGATATATTCTAATCAGAGGTTTTTTCTGCCTTATTTTTATTTCTGCCTTATTTCTGCCATAAAATGTCTTTTTTTTTTAAGATTTTATTTATTTATTTGACAGAGAAGAGAGAGATCACAAGTAGGCAGAGAAGCAGGCAGAGGCAGAGGGAGAAGCAGGCTCCCTGCTGAGCAGAGAGCCTGATGCGGGGCTCGATCCCAGGACCCTGAGATCATGACCTGAGCTGAAGGCAGAGGCTTTAACCCACTGAGCCACCCAGGCGCCCCAACCATAAAATGTCTTAATCCTTATCCTTGAAAGATTGTTTTGCTAGACTCAAAGTATAGTCTGACATCTACTTCCAGTCAACATTTTTAGGATATGGTTCTGCCATCTTTAGGCTTCTAGGGTTGCTGTCGTGAAGATCCTTTCATCTGAATTGTCCTTTGTCTTTATTTTTGCTTGTGATTTGTTATTTCTCTTGGCTGTTTTTAAAACTTTTTGGCTTTGGCATTCTGCACTTTGACTACTGTATGTCTAGGCATGGAAATCTTTTTATTTGTTCTCCTTGAAATGCAGTATACTCCCCAGATCTGTGGGTGCATGATTTTCTTGAAATATTATAGTCATTACTTTTTAAAATGTTTCCTCTCCTTTCTCCCAATTATTTTCCTTTACACCTTAAAGTAGATATACGTTATACAATCTCATTTTATCCTCCATGTCTTTTGATCTCTTAATGATTTCCATCCCCTTATCTCTCACTGCAGCATTACAAGGAAATTCTTTAGGTATATCTTCCTATTCACTAATTCCCTTTCAACAGTGTCTAGCATACTATTTTACTTGTGTGCTAAATGTTTGCTGTCAGCAGCTCTATTTTTCACTTCTTATTATTTTAGTTTTTAAAAAAAATCTGTCTTTGCATTTCTGAAGGTTTCTCGTTATATGTTTATTTTTTTAATTGTTTTCTTTATTCCCTTGAGTATTTAATACAGAGCCATTTAGCATTCACTACCGAAACATTTCAGCATCTGCAAACCTTCAGGGTATAAAGGCATTTGATGGATGGTTATCTTTGTTGGGAGTTTACTGCTTCACTTCTGGGAGTCCAGTGAACTAAACCAGAGGAAGCTTTCCTCCAAAGAGAATCTCATCCTATTTCTATTAGCAGCCAGAAAGAAGTCCAGCTCCAGACCATTCCTGATATCCTAGAAGATACTTTTACTCTTACTGAAAAGGTGAGTCATTGCAGGGTTCTAGATAGAGACGTTGAGCCCTCATGGCGCGAACAATCAAGTGACAAGAAGTGGTAAGATCTTTTATAAAGTTTGTTGCAATAATCTAAGCAGGAGCTAGCAAAGCTAGGTGATATTTATGGAAATGATAAGAAATTATCTGATTCTGGAGATATCTGAAGCTAGTATTAATATCCACTACTGCGTTGAATTACCTAAAAACTTAGGGGCTGGAAACAACTACCATTGATTAGCTCAGTTTCTGAGGATCAGGTATCTTGGAACAGCTTTGCTTGGTGGTTCTGGCGTATGCCTCTCACAAAGTTGCCACCATCAAAGTTTGGGCAAGAGCTGTGAACATCTCCAGACCAGCTTCTGAGCTCCTATACATGGCTGTTAACAGGCCTCCGAAGATCCCCTTCCAAACTCATTCTCATGCTGCTCCTGTTGTTTTTAACTTTCAATATTTCATTTTTTTCAAAACCAATTTTATTGCAACCAAAAGAAAGGAATTAACTGTATATAATACATAGAAATTAGATGGACATATATTTTTTTAAGTTTAGGTTATAAATTTATATATAATATATATATGCACATTTTAAGTTTAACTTAGAATAACGTTTATTTTGGCAGATAGTGTTACACAAAATTAAAGTTGCATATATTAGTATATACATAACTCAACATCCTTAATTTGGTAAGAGTGTGACATATTTTTTTGCCTTGCTATGCTCTGCTAAATCATCATTACCCAAACTGCTTTATAAAACTGATATGCTGAAATTTGGCTTTATTGCTTTCACTTATGCTCTGATTCCAAACTAAAATTTTATAAGCTTCTATCTCTGGCTGCATTTCGTCATCACTATCATCCCAGTATGGATCACCAGTCTCTGATGAATCTGTACCATTTTCTTCGTAATCTGGAAAGAAGTCCTCCTTTTCAAGTAACTGTTGATACTTCTCTGTATTCTGGATCAGCAGGAGTAAAAGGAACACCATCAGATGTATAAAACGTTTGTACATTCATAAAATAGTTAAGATTTTGAAAATTCCTATTCCACCAGAGTCTGTGACCCACAAGAGAACATGAGAAAACATCCAACATGGAAACAACAATCTTTTTGTAACCTAACTTCAGAAGCAACATCCTGTCACTTCTGCATATTCAATCCATCAGTAAAATGTCGATAATTCCAGTCCACGCTCAAAGAGACCATACCATATGGAAGAGACCATACCATGTGGTGAACACTAGGAGGCAGGGATCATTGAGGGGCACCTTCGAGGCTGCCAACCACACAGACAGAACAGTAGGATTTTCTGATAGGTAATACATGGGTTATGAGGAAAAAAAGAGCCAGGGATGATGCCAAGGTTTGAGACTTGCATTGCTGGAAGATTGCTGTCTCACCACCTAAATTGAAGAAATCTGGGCATGGAGCAGTTTTACAGGGAAAGATGGAAAGTTTAGTTTTGATATATTGAGCCTGCAATGTCTATTAAATATCCAGATGCAGATGTTAAGTCTGGGGTTCAAAGAAAAGGTCTAAGCTGGAGATATGGGTATCATGAACTTATTGGTGGTCTTTGATGGTATGCAATGCCTAAGGAAGAAGATGATAATCAAACTTTAAAATTATAGGGGCACCTGTGTGGCTCAGTCAGCTAAGCCTCTGACTCTTGATTTCAGCTCAGGTCATGATCTCATAATCATGGAATTGAGCCCCATGTTGGGCTCCGTGCTCAACTTGGAGTCTTCTTAAGATTCTCTCTCCTTTTCCCTCTGTCCCTCCCTCCATTCATGTGTGCATGCTCTATCTCTCTCAAAATAAGTAAACAAAATATTTTTTAAAAATTATCATGCTGCTCTTTTGGTCTGTTATGAAGGTAATCTTTTCAAGAACATAAAATTATTACTAAAATGGTTCCACATTGAGACAATAGGAATTTTCAAACTAAAATTCAAAGCTGGTTCAAGTCAATTAAAAAAAATATTATGTTGTTTGGTAAACCTTGAATACCTTTTCCTTTTTTTATTTTGCATAGACAATTTTATTTTAAACTAAATTAAATGAGCAGTTCCGAAACCAAACAGCTGGTTCTACCATTTACCAGCTGAATGCCCTGGGAAATGACTTAACCTGACCCTGCCTCCGGTTCCTTGTCTGCAAAATGGGAAGAGCAATAAAACCCACTCTTGGGGGATTTTGACAATAAATCAGTTAATTTATGTCAAGGACCTGGAACAGTGCCCACTATATAGGAAGCCTTGTGTGATTTTAGCCACTATTATTCTTTAAACTTTTGCTGGTTTCCTTAACCGACCTTTAAGCTTCCTTCAAGCTTTTGGTCAAAATTACTTCACTGGTTTCAAAACATCTAGCTCTAAGCACATCATAATTTTATAGCTTCTGCTGAACAGCACAAAGCAGGTAACATTTCTCTGGAAAATCTTCATCCAACTTTTCTTTATTTAAGACCAATATTCTCAAATTCTCCAGCTCTATATGCTGCCTAGAAATTTAGGGACTCTCTTTTGTTAATGAATATGCCTTAGGGAACTTGTCACCCATTCCTTCCTTTTATGTTTCACGCTGGGTGTTTTCATGCTCATATATATGTCTTCTGTCCAAGTCAAAAGCGGTGATAGTCATCTGTAAAATCCTGCCCTTCCCACCTTCTTGACCCCTTTCCCACCTGTACTCACACTTTACAGCCCCAGACCTGCCAGCAGGCAGATTCTCTGACCCCCTGATCAAGCAAGAGGGGATGCAAGTGCCTGGGAACACAACCAATGTTGAAAGGGAAAGGTGACAAAGAGCAATGCAAGTGAGTCAAAAAGAAGTCGCATGCCACAGCGCCATTTAGCTGGTCAAACAAGTCTACTGCACAGACTCTAGTTCAGAAAGCTGCTTTCAAAGAACAATCTTTATTCTCCCCAGCCTGATTTTCTGAGATCTTCCTTTAGTAAACACACAACAAAGGGGCCTGTAGAAGAAACAACTGAAGCTGCACCCAGTCTCAAGCTAAAACAAACAGATCAGAGATTCCTGGCAGGTGAACTTTGTTTCTGATGTTCTATTCTCTGAAATGCCTGCGCTGTCGGCCCCTGACTACACCCCCTCCCCCAGCATGGGAAAGGGCATTCCCTCCACAGAGCAGAGTCCCAAGTGGTAATTTAAGACAATCTAGAGACAGTGATGATTTTATACGACACCCTGTACAATGACAGAATAAAATTAGAATGAATTATGGAATTAAATGTTTAAAAAATGAGACAGTAACAGTTAGGGAAAAAAAACTGAGAAAAGTCAACCAATCATAAAGGAGCAGATGGATACATTTGATCTATACAACTTAAGAAAAAACAAAAAGTGAGTGATATTGATCAGTAAAGAGATGGTTACACGAGTGAGAGGAGCAGAGCACTAATATACTTGTTATTAAAGTAGCTTTCATAGTCAAATAATAAAAAATGACAAACACTAAGAAGTAAAGGAAAAAAGCTGGCAATTTGCAAAATAAAATTTCAAATGACTAATAAACATTTGAAAAGCATTAAACTTCACTCACAATTAAAGAGTGTAAATTACTTTAATAGATACATTATAACTTGTAAATTTGGTGATAATTGCTTTTCTAAGATAATTCCTATTGTTGGCAGGGTGTGAGGGGAAAGGATCACTCTAATTCTCTGTCGGGAAGTGAAAATTAGAGTCATATTTTTGGAAAGCAATTTGGCAAAATATAACCACATTGTCTCAGATGTCTCAAAAATGTTCTTTTATTTTGATTTGCATATTTATCATAAGGGAATCAGAGATGTGTTAAAAAATCAGTATAAGGATTTTTATCAGTTTTTTTGTTTGTTTGTTTGTTTGTTTGTTTTTAAATCTAGAACATGTTTTTATTTACTCCGTTTGTTCCGAAGGCTGTCATTATCGCTTGAGTCAGAATTGTGAACAAACCAAAGTGCTTCCTGGTGAAAAAAGCAAAACCTGTTAGCCTCAAGCACATTAAAAAAATACAATCTCATTTCACTTTCTAAAGTATTGGTGTCAGGATAGACTTCAAACAACAATCAACCTTAGGAAGGAGTCTGATAACAAACAGAGCAACTGATCAACTTAAAATCTCTTGAGTTACAGACTTAGATATGCAACACCATATGCATAAAGCCCTTCTATTACTGAGCTTTATTTATGACTATTTATCTGAGGTAAGTACATGGCACGTTGTTGGCTTGTGATTACAAACAGGTTAAAAAATACTCTTTAACTGTATTAAAAGTATACTTTAATGCAGGTGGTTTGTAGCATCTGTCTTCTTCATATGATGGCATGAGTACACTTTGATACAATTAAGAATTAACCCTAAAAAAAAATCCTTCACGCTCTAGCCAAAATTCCAAGTTTAATTTGAGAAATGTAAACACAATTATCCTTCTGATAACACAGGATTAGGGTTTCTCAGCCTCAGCACTATTGACTTTTGGGTCAGATAACTTTCTGTGGGAGCTGTCCTGGACATATCAGTTTTATTTGTAATAGTCAAAAGTTGGAAACCATCAAATGTGTGAGAAAAAAGGAAATTAAAATACATTCTGTCTTTCATATGATGGGATACAAGGGGGTTATTATCAATCATGTTTTCCTACCTGGAGTCAACAGGGAAATGGTATTTTGACACTCAAAAAATAAAAATACAATATCTCTAGAATGGATATGGAAACTTAAAGCTATTTTCACTTGATAAATTAAAATTATCCAACTCTCTGCTTCTGCTTTGATTCTAGACTTACAAAATCTGAGTCAACTTTGTTGAGTGTTTATTTAAATTTCTCTTTGTCATTTGCTTCTAGGGAAAGAACACTTTCAATTCGGCACATGAGACTAGGATTGGACCCATTTGATACATACTTTTTGATGAAAGTTATTAATTTGACAATTTTTATAGAAGAAAATTAAGTTTTCCCAAAATTTATTGATTGATATGAGGAAATATTGAATTCCCTCATACCAGTACGGCAAGAAAAAGCAAGATAAAAATCTATATTCATAGTACAATCTCAATTATGTTAAGTACTTATTCGGCAATCATTAAACATTCAGCAAGTGCTTATTATGCTCCCATTATATGCCAGGCAATTCATAGGTACACAGGATACCCAGGGTTCAAGGTGGGTGGGGACCGCAGACTGAAGTATTGAGTTTGTGATCTATAGACAAAGAAACTTCATTAATAAACAAAGCTGTAAAATAATAGTCTGTCAAATTTTGGTGGATGCTATAGGACAGAATAAACCGGCGAAGAAAAATGGGGCATACCATAATTGGTAGAAGGAATGTAACTGAATTTTAAAATTGTTAATCAGAGAATGGCTTACATGGCATTTGATCAAAGACCTAACGGTCGTATGATTACAATAGACGGACCCCTGTTTAGGAGAAAGCATTGCTGGCAGATGGGATAACGTGCACAAATGCCTTGGGTAAGAGTTTTCTGATACGTTCCATAAGCAGCATGAAGGGCGCTGTGGCTAGAGCTGAGTGAACAAGGAGAAAGGAGTGTGTGCAGATCCTTTAGAGCCCCAGATCACTTGGAAAGGAATTTTCCTTTTACTCTGGACGAGATGAGGGGCCCTTAAAAGATCCTAAGCTGAGCCACAGCACTAAATCAGTGGGCTTGCATTTTAAAGTAATATCTCCCACTTCTGGCTTAAATACAAATGAGAGAGGTAAAGTTGGGTGTATGCTAGAATACAAGGATGAGGTCCAAAGATGAGTCCAAGAATTTGATCTGAACAACAGTAACAGTGTAGTTACCACTTCTCGAGGAGAAGCGGGTTTGGAAGGGAGTTTATTTAGAGCATATTGATGTTCAAATTTTGGCATGATTATTAGATTTCTGGGTGCATCTATTTCGTAGGCAATTGAATATACAAGTACGCAGTTGGACTTCAAGGACAGATGTGTGTAGTATTAGCATCTGAATGGTGTTTATGGCCTGGATGTATTCATTGAGGAATGAGGGGAATAGAAGGGGGCCCAAGACTGGGCCTTTGGATAGTCCTAACATTTTGAGGTCAGGTTGGTGAAGAGGAGAAAAAGAGGCAGGAGCAGTAAGGGAAGCCAAAGGAAAACCAGAGGGTGTGATGTCCTGGAAGGCAGGAGAAAAGAGTGTTTGAAGAGAAGAAAGAGATCAGCTCTGGTGAGTAAGATGAGGACTAAGAGTGACCATTAGTTTTAACAGTCAGTATTTTTTCGTGAGCATGTCTGTGTAAGTATGTAGGGCTGGGTGTGTGAGTGTTTGGATGGGGGGTTTCATGAACTTATAAGGCAAAATCTTAACAGTGGTTGGATGTGCGTTATTTGTACAGTAAGAAATTTAAGTAAACTACAACGACCAGTATAATTCATGAACAGATGTAGTACAAGTTGTTTTCAAAGGCTAAATAGATTTGATAATTCATGTCAGATTATTGATTTTCTATTCTTTCCAACCACACTTCTTGAATACCATTTTTCTCATTAAAAAAGCTTAGTAGAAAGCATGAAGCTTCTAGTAGTCCGAAGAAATATGAGCTCCTTTTCTCCATCGCTCCTTCGTAAAATAGCCCCACAAATTAACATGTAGGATTTATCTCACATGATTTCTCTGTCTCAGGGGCGCCTGGGTGGCTCAGTCAGTTTGTTTCAGCTATAAAATAGGATTGTTGTATGGATTGAGTGAGCTACAATGTATACAGTTTTTAGAACGGTGCCTGGAAGTCTGTGTGCACGGCATAGGCATCAGCAACACTATTCTTTGTTGAAAAGCTGTAAGCAGGAACACTTTGAAAGAGAAACTACTGAAGTACAATGTCAAGAACACAGATTTCAAAGCTGAGCATACCTCAGTATGAATCCCAGTTCTGTCCCTTGCTGGCACCAAGGCCTAGAGCACGTCGCATAACCTCCGGCTCAATTTCTCTGTCTGTAAAATGACTTTATGTTATCCGTTTGACTGGTACGTTGGGATCCTTAGAGCATGAAGTACATCTATGTTTGGGGTGTTTTGGGTCTATAATGTTCCCTTGTCTTTATTTATATAAATTTATATTTGAAAATTTCTTTTTCAAAAAAAAAAGAAAAAAGAAAATGTCTTTTTCAGCTGCATCTCAATTACAGGTTTTTTTCACCATTTATCTCCTATATTATTCAAAGTTCCCCAGAAAAACAGAACCAATCAGATGTATGTATACACACACACACACACACACACACACACACACAGGGAGGGAGGAAGAGTAGGAGAGAGAGAGAAGAGAGAGCAAGGGACAGAATGAGAGAGAGAGAGAGAGAGAGAGAGACTTTAAGGAATTGTCTCACACAATTATGGAGGCTCACAAGTCTAAAATCTGCAGGGAAGGGTGACAGGCTGTAGAAACAGGAAAGAGGTGATGTTGCAGTTCAAGTCTGAAGGCTTTCTGCTGGGAGAATTCCCTCTTGCTGCAGGAGGTGGAGGTCAGTCTTTCATTCTAGTTAGACCTTCAACTGATTGGATGAGGCCCGCCCACATTAAGGAGGACAGTACACTCTACTCAAAGTCCACCAATTTAAATGTTAATCTCTTTCAAAAGACATGCTCACAGAAACATCCAGAATAATGTTTGACCACATATCCGGATACCATGACCCAGCCAAGTTGACACACAAAATTAACCATCACATCTCCTTTATAGGACAGCAGTATGCTCACCAAATCATAATGGGCTCGAGCCAAAACCCAGGGATTCTGCCCAGACCCATTCCTTGTAATCAACCACCAAGGCCCATACATGGTTCTCTTAAATGCATCTCAAATCTATCTCTAATCTCCAAACCCATTATCATTATCTTGGTTAAACCTGTCATCATCTCTCATCTTTACTAAAGCATTAGTGTTGGCTTTTTAAACTGCAGATCTTTCTAGTTAGACTAAAGTCTGTATTCCACAAGACAAACTGAGGGGCAGAGATCGTGTTTTGTTAAAATCACCCCACCTCACCCTCTTCTCATCTCTTTCATCTTCCTCCTGCCATCTTTCTTCCTCGTCTCAGGTCCTTTATTTTGACCAAGTTTATGAGCTTTGGCTATCCCGTCACTCAGTCCCACAGAGAAAAAAGCTCTGCTTGGCTCTCTCTTGCAACTCTCCAAGCATGATACAATATTTCTAAATGATAAGGTGATTTTTATTGACATACAACTGACCTACAATATAATGTTTCAGGTATAAGAAGTAGTGGTTCAATATTTATATACATCACAAAATGATCACCGTGATAACTCTGGTTACCATCTTCACCATGCAAAGTTTTTATAATATTATTGACTGTATTCCTTGTGCTGTACCCATGATGTCTTTATTTTACACTTTGAAGATTGTACCCCTTTTTTAAAAGATTTTATTTATTTATTTGACAGAGAGAGAGAGAGAGATCACAAGTAGGCAGAGAGGCAGGCAGAGAGAGAGAGGGGGAAGCAGACTCCCTGCTGAGCAGAGAGCCCGATGCGGGGCTTGATCCCAGGACCCTGAGACCATGACCTGAGCTGAAGGCAGAGACTTTAACCCACTGAGCCACCCAGATGCCCCAAGATTGTACCTCTTAACCCCTTTGCTTATTTAGCACATCTCCCATCCCCATCTTCTCTGGCAACCATTAGATTGTTCTCTGTATCTACAAGTCTATTTCTGTTTTATTTCCCTTGTTCATTTGTTCCGCTTTTTAGATTCAATATGTAAGTGAAATCACACAACATTCAATGAGATAATTTTACCTTTTAGAGCCACATGTGAGACCAAGTGGTTAAAAAGAAAAGCTATCTTTTTTCACATAACAAGCTACTGTGTAAACATGATTTCTTTACTGAGACTCCAAGTTCCAGAAGGTCAAGGGCTACTGCTTATTTCCCTTAGCGCTTAGCTCTGGGTCCGGCATTTAAGAACTGCTAATAATTTTGTCCAATTGAAGGAATAGAGGGAGACAGAATGGTAGGAGGACAGAATGGTAGGAGATAAACCAGGGGTTTTGATGCCAGAAACATGTGCGCACGCACGTGCACACACACACGCGCACACACACACACACACACACACACACACACACATTCACAGACAAACACACCTGTTTGCTAATGCAGAGTCTATTAAGTAACTATTGGCTCTTGAGCACGTAATTCACTGATCTTGGCCTTGTCAACAAAATGAGAATCATAATGATCGTAATACCTAACTGACAGGGTAGGGAAGGACTTCATACTTTAGAGCGAGCCTTTCACATGGATAGTTAATGATGAGAACTCTGCCTGCCCACTGTAACATTTGAAGAAAATAAGCAGCCTAATGCATTCAAACCATGATTGTTTACAGTAGTCTCTGAATATGTTACTCCCTTTCCTTCCTCCTTCCTTCAACAAATAGTGTCACTTGGATATAAATGATAACACAGATTAATAACTATGGTTTTAATCAACATACAAAAAAGGTGATATTTGACATCTCAAACTGCATTTTTAAAATGGATGAAATATGTCAAGTATATTTTTTTTATTATGTTCAGTTAGCCGACATATAGTACATCATTAGTCTTTGGGGGAAAAAAGCGGATAAAATACATTGTGTATGAATCTTTCCAAAAGGCCTGGAATTTTTTACCTCGATGGTTACAATATACTCATTAAAGAAAAAACAGAAAGTTAATTACACAAGCAGACGGTCACCAGACTATTGAACTCTAAATACTGTTTTGCGTCATCTTTCACTACACTGAACTGACATTTGTTTTTAAACAGACATGAAATAGAGAAAGGTTGGGAATGAGGAGGATGTTTTTGATTGTGTATGGGCCCATAGTGCATTGGTTATTTCTCTTTTTGAAGTCTGCATCCCTCCCCAGAGCTCGTGCAAGGTACTGTCCCTTTTTCGCTTCTCACGGGGGAAGACCAGGCAGCTTTGAGGAATCCCCTTTAAAGGAAGTATTAATCACCATTATGGTGCCTGATCCACCTTAAAACAAGCAGTGCTTGGGGTGCCTGGGTGGCTTGGGTGGCTCGGTTAAAGCCTCTGCCTTCGGCTCAGGTCATGATCTCAGGGTCCTGGGATCGAGCCCCGCATCGGGCTCTCTGCTCAAGCAGGGAGCCTGCTTCCCCCTCTCACTCTGCCTGCCTCTCTGCCTACTTGTGATTTCTCTCTCTGTCAAATAAATAAATAAAATCTTTAAAAAAAAAAAAAAAAGCAGTGCTCTTCCAGCCAGGTGGCAGTGTGAAGGTTCTGGAACAAAATCAGACTCTGCTATATTAAAGATGACCCCAACAAATGTCAAGCAGTTTGCAGCTCCGTAAAGTTTAAAATGCCTGACATACTTGCTGACTCAGATATTAATCGCTATTTTATGCTGGTCTTCTGAATTGCTATATTCTGAATTCCCATTCAACCACTGTTTCTAATCTAATAACTGTTTTAATTTACCAAAGAAGAATTAAAAGAGAAGGTGTTCAAATGGAAAATAGGATGAGTGAGGTGAAATAGAAAGGATCCAGAAGTGGGAAACTCAGGTCAGGACAGAACCAACTTTTTCCGAAAAAACTGCCTAGCCAATGGAGCCCCACAGCCAATTAGTTTGGTTATAGTCCAGTGCTTTACAGACAGAACCCTTCAATCAATACATAGGTCTTTTTACATTACTTGTTTGAAACTCAGTATCAGGAAAGAAGCAAGATAGCTGGCCAGGTGGGTGGGAGCGCCTTTTACTAGCAACCCGTGAGTACCCGGGCTATGCCAGCTTAAAATGTGCTACAATAAAAAGTTTCCACATCATTCATTTTAACGTGATAAAAATCAGTGATGCAAAAAAAAGATTTTCTGCATTCGAAGGGGCTGAACAGTTAGGCATGCCATTGATATTCCTGATTCTCCATAATACTCCTTTTATCACCACTACTAAACTGACAGCTCCAAGTCTGACATTTGCCCCAACAAAGGGCAAAAATTAACCAAATCCTATATAACACATCAGTAGGATTCATGAAAACCTTTTGATTTCAGACGTATAGTCAATGTCTAACTATTTCAGCCAAAAAAGACTTGTGGATCCACTGTCTGAAGACAAACTTCAATTTTTTTTTTTAAATGTTTTAGGCTCTAATATTTAGACGGGCTCTTCCATCAGGCAGAATTCAGAAAAACTTGTATGGGCATTGTTCTTTACGGAAGGTAGTAAGGAAAGCAACATCAGTGTGTGTGTGTGTGTGTGTGTGTGTGTGTGTGTGTGTGTGTTACTATGTCTCAGTGATCTCTATCATGTTTCTGGTAGAATGAGAAAGGCCAGAATAAAGGCTACAGGTTTTATAATGACAGACATACTAACCCGAGGATGAAAGGAAATAAGGTCTGTGAAAGCATTTTGAGACATACAAGGTACTCTCCAAATGTAAGGAATTCGTGCTATTGTGTTGCTATTGTTGCTACTCCTATCATTTATAAATAACCAGAAGAAAGCCAACATATGGCTTTTGTAGTCAGAGAAGAGTTGGTTAGGCACATATTTTTCTAACATTTCAGTTACATAGTTAATTCCATTATAAAAATACATTTTTAATTAACGGGTCTGTTTAAATACAAGGGCTTAATTTATTTGTTACTTTTTATATGGCAGAGATAACTGAATGGTCCTGTCCGTGTCGATTAAAATAATTTTCAGAGATGGTCAGGCTCTTTTGGTAGTGTTAGGCCTTGAATATCTGAGGCTATAGAAAAAAAAAATGATGAACTCCCTATGACCTTGTGTATTACTCTAAACCCACTAAGTATACTATGTTACTTCATAAAATAATTGTGTGACAAACTGAGGTAATAAGTCCCAAATAAATTTTTGTATTTAGTACTTTATCCATAGGTTGACATTCAGATGTTATGAATGGTACCAACAGAGAGATCACTTGGAAGTTAAGAAATACTCTGGGCCAGCGGTTCACAGCTGGGATGATTTTGTCCCCTCTCCCACTCTCCCACCCCCTCCCCCTCACTTATGGAACATTGGCCATCTTAGGAAACATTT
>CM053604.1:129530813-129542680 GCA_028646535.1 Procyon lotor | reverse complement strand
AAAAAAAAAAAAAAAAACCAGATCCGTGACAGGATAAGGAACTTGCATGAGAATGTAAATCAGCTATGTCATGAGCACTTCAGCTGATGTTTTTTAAAGATTTTTTATTTATTTGACAGAGAGAAACATAGCAAGAGAAGGAACACAAGCAGAGGGAATGGTAGCGGGAGAAGCAGGCTTCCCGCAGAGCAGAGAGCCCGATGCAGAGCTCGATCCCAGGACCCTGGGATCTGACGTGGGCCGAAGGCAGATGCTTAACGACTGAGCCACCCAGGCACCCCTCAGCTGATGTTTTTTACACTAAGATTTTCTCCATGAAGGCAACAATTGATGTATTGATTTACATTCTGAGATAAACTCTTTATCTTTGGGAGGGCTGGCATTCTGAGTAACATTGCTTTAGGCCAAAAGTTCCCCATATTTCCTTGGGATAGTTTCTGCTCATTCCCATAAGCTGGCCCATGAGTCTTGCAGGAATTAATCACTCCCTGAATCCATGGCAATATGACTTTCCATGACCCCAGGGAGTTGCTTCCCCAACTTAATTTTTTTTTTCTGTGCTACAACTAGAAACAAGGATTTCAGATACTTTTAGACTTACTAAACCAGAAGTTAGGTTTTGCCATGGCAACTTCTATTTCAAATAATATTTGATTTGTATGATTTTTGAAATGCTTGCCACGGTGTTTGCATTTTGCAAGTGCATACATTAAAGTCAGGCTCATTATAGAAAAAGCAACCTAAGAAAATTTAGTTTATTATCTTGCATAATTGTTTTCTAAATTTTTTTAATAGAATTAATATTTTGAGTTTACCTAATTTATCATACACTACGTGGTTTTCATACATTAAAAGGTGTCTAATGAGTATCTGCTGACATAACTGATTACAAAATCATGATTTTAAGTAGATGCCAAATGCAAAATTTTGCAGATGGCTCTATATGTTAATAATTTTAATAACTAAATCCCTGGGCCTCAGCACAATTGATATCCTATAAGCATTAAACATTAATGACCCATTATGTGAAAATACAGCCCTAAGCTTCAAGAAATTCAATATTATTTGTCAGTTGCCAAAATAAAGCCTTATTCAAAACACTTTATAATTTTAAACCACCTTCTGAAATTGTCCAATAACCACAACATCAGATATATGCCAAAAGGCACCATGCTAGAAAGAACTTGCCACTTAAATATTCTAGTAAATCAGGTCACCATGAGAAAAGCTCTTTTTACTACACCTGACTCAAATTTGATCCTCATTAAATTAGACCAAAGGTCACTTCCTAAACAATGAACATCAGGTGTTCAATGTGCCAAAGCCAACACACATGAGCTACAACACATATTGGTCAAAATGAATACTAGAAAGTTGTAGAGAATTAATAAAGAGGCCAGGTGAGCTCCAGTTGATGGGCTGTTAGGAGAAAAAAAAATTAATGCTTATTGCAATGTCTATATGCCTTTAGAAATTCCAGTTGAATGAAATACAATATGCTGGATCACGACGACAATAATTCCCACCACTGCTGCATACAGACATGGACACAACACACAGATACTGGAATCCAGTATATGAAGCCTTAGAAAATAAAATGCCTCTAATCCCTAAATAGAACTGATGCTATAGAGCTATTTATTGACTAAATGATATCCTGCTCACTTGAAAAATTAATACATTTTCCAAAAAGTCTTAATGGATCTCCAGGAATATACCTAAAAAGATAAAAGCCCTAGGAGACTTTAAAGGACAAATAAATCACAGTAAAGTCTCCTGGAGAGGCTAGGTGTGTCTGTCTCTGTGTGTGTATACGTGTTCCTCATTTTTTGTTCCAACGATTGATTTACCGGCTCATAAGAAAAAGTGAATGTCATCAGTTGCTCAGTTGGGAAAGCTTTTAAACATACACAGCCACAGTTTCAAGATTACAAATATAAGTAACATTGCTGGAGTGTCCCATTAAGAAGGGATACAGCCACTGAAAACTAACTAGGTGGAAAAATGACTGCTTTTATATACATCTATTCAACTTCGGGTTAGAGAGAAAGATGATAACCTATGAGCAACTGAATAACTGCAGCTCCATTGTACAGATACTTAGAGCATCTACTTCATCATGAGAACTCATGGCTTCAAAAAAGGTGAAGTTTTTTAGGTTGTAATTTTTTTTTTTTTGCCAAATACACATTTATTAGTTTGCACATCTTTATACCATAATTATAAAAAGAAACAAACATACCAAAAGCAAATAATCCTGAACTATTAAAACACTTATCTATCAGTGTGGAAAAACAGTTACATATGAAGGGATTCCCACGTGTGTTTTGAAGTCAGCATGCCAGGTGGACCCTGAGTGAGACATAAAAATGTATCAGGATCAAAGTCGTCAGCATTTAGGAATCAGATGACCATTCTGAGGAACATCACGGTTTTATTGCTGCTATAGAATCTAAGTTTTAGAAATAAAAGGATCTTCTTGAAAAGATGAATCTCTACACAATTAAGACCAGTATACATGCCGAGTGTTTCAAAATTAACAACTCAATGAAAACACTCCTCAATTTGTATGAGGGTTAAGTTTATAACATCGTAATGGACAAATGGCCAGAATCTCTGCTTTGAAAAGCATTTTAAGGAGTTACACTTGTGGGTTGATTTTCTCGTATTTGCATAATAATATATACATTTACATTCTAGTTGGGCACAGTGTAGAAGAGAAACTAGTAATTAAATTAACCCTCTATGCTTTCATAAAAAGGAGACATGTTCAAAATGAGTCAGATCTGTCTGCCCCTCTGAAAAACGGACCCAAACATGAATTTTCGAAATACAGGCATAGTAGAGAAACATTTTCAAGTAAGAAAAGCCTGAGTTTCAATCTCTGCTCTGCTGTTTATTTACTGGGTGACCTAGAAGTAGTTACAATATGTATTTGACCCCCGATGTTCTCATTTTGTAAAATGGAGAAAATGACATTTTTCCTAAGTGGAAAGTAACTGAAACAGTGTATATAATGCACTTAGCCCTATATCGGGCACACATTAAAAACAAACAAAGAGGGGCGCCTAGGTGGCGGAGTTGATTGAACATTCAACTCTTGGTTTCCTCTCAGGCCCTGATCTCAGGGTCTTGATCTCAGGGTCATGGGATCAAGCCCTGCATATGGCTCCATGCTCCGCGTGGAGTCTGCTTAGATCCCCACCGCACCCTTCCTCTGCCCCATTGGCTTGTGCTCACTCTCTCTCTCTGTAAAATAAATAAACAAACAAACAAATAAATAAAAATGAATGAGAGAGGAAGAAAGAAAGAAAGAAAGAAAGAAAGAAAGAGAGAGAGAGAGAGAGAGAGAGAGAGAGAAAGAAAGAAAGAAAGAAAGAAAGAAAGAAAGAAAGAAAGAAAGAGAAGAAGAGAAAAGGCCTGCCTTCTTCTCTCCTTCCTATAAGCCATAAGGCTACTAGAACAAGTTGGTATGAAGATTTCACAATTCTAAATGCAGGTAGACAATTAAAATACCATATTTGCCTCAGGAAGGGGGTGGGGACGAAAGCAGTTCGCCAAATCTATAGATCAAGATGTTTCTCCATGTAATTTATGATTATAACAAATGATTATATTAAACATAATCAAATGTTATGATTATAACAAACAGAGTCTGTCAAGAGGTTTTTTCATCTGGAACACCAGAATAATATTGAAAGTGAAAAGTTTTGCCAAATTAATACAAATGCAAACCCAAATAGCAGACCACATTCATTTTTTATGAAGCTGGTTGAGGATATAGACAGTCATATAGGATCTAATTTAATGTGTGCCTCTTTACTGGTAAAGAACCAGGAGAGTTTTGATCTTTCACTGCTAGCCAATCTCAATTAGAATATTACCTCCACTTACTCTACCTTAGAAGCTCTCACTTCTGAAGAAGTTATGTGTTTGCTCCTTTTTTATCCTTTTTATTTTTATTTTATTTAGTTCTAAGAGAAACAAAATTGTCTGAATGCTCTAAATGTTGAATGTCACCATAGAAATGTCTCTATATTCTGGAAGTATAAAAATGCATCCAGTAACAGAGAGGTCAATGAAAAAGATGGTAAGGTAGTTTGAAAAATGGAAAGGTATTTCTAAACAGCTTTGTGAATTCAAAATGTTATGGCATAAATGTCACTTATTAGTCCATAATAACATTTAAAAAGATTCTGAACCAAGATAGTCATGGGTTTTATTTTCAGCATCTCTCTTTAACATCTGCTCCACGGTGATAACCCTTGGAAACCACAAGCTTGGAAGAAAGGGCAAGGGTCCAAAGAAGGGGGAGGGGAGAGGACACAAAAGGAGGAGAATATTTACAAAGGTATTAGTAGCTTTTGAAGCAACTTCTCTGCATGAAAAGCAGGAAATAAGAGACCATCTTTCTCAAGTATTAAAATTAGTTTTTCTGCAGAAAAAAGAAACCTTACTACAGAAAGGAGGGTTTTTTTCCGAGTTTCAAAAGACACGGAAAACTGTCAGGTGATTTCAATCTTCAGTTTTCCTCCATGTCGTCCTTAAAGATAGACCATACCCAGGTGTCAATAGAGTTGGTAAGAGCCAATGTCACAATTTTTGTGTCTGTGTGACCTAGCATGACAGAATCATTAAGGCTTTACAATTCTGGAACACACTGAACAGTGGGTCGTACTGCATTCTTTGTCAGCTCAAATGAATGCTGCGAGTAGATAAACACACTAAATGACCGTCATTAGATTCATCCAAATCAATACTTTATTTGGTCTTTTAGGTGCAGGTGCACCAAACAGCATTCACTCTCTCGTTCTCCCTAATCAAGCACTGCATATGCAATACAGCTACAGCGGCGGGGATAATGAAGTTTGTATTAAGCATTATTCCAAGACCGTACTGCCAGCATCATTAGGGCTTTGCTAAATAGGAGAATTTTGTTGCTTAGTAACACACATATCGCAATGGAGGTGGCAGAAGGCTATTTTTCTTTTTCTGAAATCATGACTCCTTCATTCACTTTCAGTCCTGCAAGAACAGGATTCTGATTAATGATGTGGCTCCCTTCTGACAATGTGGTCAGCCTACCTTTTGTATACTCACCAAGGTGCAAATCAAATCTCATTTGTGTTAGAAGTCTTAAAGATTCAACTCTCTTATGTTTTCATCAGCCTCCCTACTATACTTGAAAGTAGTATCATTACCATACCACAGTCCAGGTTTAATTGTATAGAAATCCCCTCCCATAAGGGGAGGGGGCCGCATATTTGAAATGAAACTCGCGTATGACCAGAAATAAAAAGATCTCATAGGTACATAAAAGCAATAAATAGGAATGGCAAGGTGATAACTCTTCCCAGAATAGCATTTCCAAAGCATTTATAAGGTTGGACAAAACTTTAGGATGATCTTGAGTTTTAAAAGCCATCACTCAAATATGTCCCTTGACACCACTGAGATGTCTCAGTATAAAAATCATCTCTCCACTTTCAAAAACAATTTGAGTGGTTTTCCTTTCTCCCCGTCTCCACTCCACCCCTTAGTCTCATTCATTCTCTCTCTCTTGCTCTCTCGTTCTTTCTCTCTGTGTAACATCTTGATGTAAAAATACATGTGGGAATATAGACAGGAAGATGAAAAAAAGATATGAGATCAGAAACCACATAGAAAACCTGTAACATAATCGCAATTGAACTCTAAAATTGGCTCTGGCTTTCTGGTCAGCCAAGGCAAAAAGAAAACATCATCGTGCTTTGAATAAATCTCAGACTAATTTGACTGGAAACATATATTTTCCAGAACTCAAAGGCAGGAGGAATTTAGGAAACATGTTGGAGAGTTGGCACATGTGATATTTTTTATTGCTGCCATAAAAATATCTGTAAACTTTGCAGCTTGAAACAGCACAAAGTTATCGTCTTTCTGTTCCAGAGATAGAAACTTGATGTGGGTCTCATTGGGCTAAAATCAGACTATCAGCAGGAATAGGTGGCTTTTGGAGACTCTAGAAGAGTGCTTCTCCTTGGCTTTACAACTTCTAAAGGCTGCCAATACTCTTTGACTCATCTATCTCTTCCCCTATCTTTAAAGCCAACAAAGGTGTATCTTTCTGACCATTCTTCATTGTCATATTTCCCTCTCTCCACAGCCACGAAAGATTTATTCTCTTTTAAAACCACATGATTAGACTGAGCTCATCAAATAATCCAGGATAAAGTCCCCTTCTCGATGTCCTTAATTTAAGTTATGTAGCCCAACATATCCACAGTGGACATCTTGGGTGGCCATTATTCTGTTGATCACAGTATGGTATAATTTTTAAGAAACAGAGGACCTCAAATACCAGACTTGGGTTTGTTCTACTGCCTCCTTCAATTATAAACTGTGTGGTCTTGGGGAAACTATTTAACCTCATGAGCCTCAGTTTCTTCATCTGGTAATAGGAAATTATAATATTGAGCCTAAGATGTTGTTGTGAGAAATGGTTATGTCAAACACTTAGCACAGAGCTCAATACATCACGGATATTATTGTTTTTGCTGATCTTTATCAATTGTTAATAAAAACTAATAGGACCCAAGCTTATGAGGTTCTAACACACTTTTTTTTCTAATTATATATTTAACTTGACATCCAGACAGAACTCTTAGAGTGCCTTGAAGAACAAATGGTTAATGTGTGGCCCAGACTCCTTCTCTTAAATACGCCATTGCCTCAACCACATTTTTGGCAGGTTCTGTATAACAATCAATTAAATTTCACCTCTTTGGTACGTGGCCAATGTGTGGGTATTATGTATTATTGATAATAGAAAATTCCATTCGCTTTATATGTCAAAGAGTGAAATGGCAGCTTTAATATTCTTTTTGTGAAAAATAAGCAACCTGAAGTAAATTTTCTTCCAAAAAAAATTCATATTTTGTGAACCACAAAAGTACCTGTGAACAGGGTCAGACATTCTCTCCACAAAGCTCTGGGTCTGGCCAAATGCCAGAACAAGCAACTATTTGAAACACTGGAGAGATAGATGGGACCCGGTTGAGATCATACGTCATCACGTGTGAGCAATCTGCTACTACCCTCCTGCTACAGGAGGGTAAACGGCCTTCTCCTAAACTCCCAATCCAGCACACTATTGTTCAAATCAACTTCACCATATAAAATCAATCACTTCTAACACTATTTAGAAATAACTCGTGATTTGAATGATTTTTCTCAATCTCCGCCACCCACATTATCACACCTTTATTTCAAACCATCATTCTCTAGTACTCAAGGTATCATTTAAAATTTATTCAAACTTAAGCAAGAGAAAATCCAACCAACAGAGGCTTCAACAAGATAGGGTTTGTTTTCTTCCTATAACATAAAATCTGGCAGTGAGAAAGTTAAGGACCAATGAGCAATCAGGGTTTACCAAAGACTGAGTCACTCAACTTTCCTGCTCCCCCATCGTAGTGGATGCCTTTTCTCTTTGTATTACAAGATGGTAGCCACATCTACAGGCATTCCAATCACATTTCAGGCAGAGAGAAAGGGGATGAGCAAAGGGCTAAGGGACAGAGGCTGAAAATACAAGCCAGTTATCAAGGTACCCTTCAAACAATGTTCCCTGAATCCCAATTTCATGATTTCATTTATATCTGATTGGTCAAAACCATATCCATGGAAGCTTGGGAAGTAGTGTATTAATAGTTGAACACCTTGCTTCCCTGACAAAATCAAGATTCTGTTGCTGCCACACCCGGTCTAGTATTGTACTGTAGATTCCTAATCCACCAACCTGATACCAATGACCTATGCACTGTGCTTAACACTTCCCACTGGCATTAAATTGATCTAAGAAACAAAACCATGCTTAAAGTGGACTTTGGCTCTTTGCCCAGTGTGTATGTCATACATCATTATCACGTAATATTGAGACCCATCATAATTTTACTCTTATTTATTTCCACAGATTTATCTCCTCCTTTTTCACTTCATTCCCCTTATATTTCAATCACATAAACTTATCATTGTCCTAATGCAATATGTTTCCCTGATTCTGTATCCTTATCTCTATCTAGAATCCCCTTCCGCTTTTGTTTTTTACAAACAACATCCCATTGTTATTTTAAGACCCATTGTGAATGACACCACTTTAGGGACGCTTTTCTCAATTATCACCACCCTGTTTTTTGGGCTGTCCCCTTGTGTTCATCTCTCTATGGTAGTCTTTGCACAATTAATTGTATTGTATTTTTTCTGTTTCTAAGTGTCTCCCACCTTCACTTGAGATACCTCAAGTCAAGATTTTCTATACTTTTCCTGACATATAGTAAACCCTCAATACATTCATGTAATAATTGATTAGATAAATTAATGATTTAAAAGATATATAAGTAGTCAAGAGCTAAAGAATTAGGTAGTTTTACATGTCAAAATATGGCATTAGATCAGAAGTTTAAGGAAAAGATAGGAAAGAATCAGAAACTCAGGGAAGGGAAAAAGAAATAAGAGGTTGGGAATTCATCCAAGGAATCTGGGATTAAAGACTCAGAAGATTAAATCCAAGGATCTGGGCACCAAAAACAAGAAGAAAGGAGACTGACTATCACTGGAGTGTAAACCAGATGTTGGCCGGCTGTGCCTTTCTCAGGACACCTAGATATGACTGTGTTAAAGACTACTTGAGGGACATTCATACATACGAGAGCATATTTGAGCATACAACAAAATGGAGCAGCACCAAACTGAAAATGGCTGAGAGCTAGTAAAGAGGTTTTTACAGAGAAGACATGGAAGCAAAGCAAGAAAATTGGCTCTAGCTTAAGAGGTTTTGCCTTACTGGAGAAAGCTTAGTTGACTCATTGGTTGTTCTGAGGTTTCATTTTCTCAGATCTGAGTGCATTGATTGGCTAAGGTTTTGATTTGTTCACATAGACCACCAAGGTATTAGAGACACTCCAGCCTAATGGCCTCCTCATTTTATTACTTTAACAATTGGCTTAAACCAACTTTCACACCTTCTGGAAGTGCTTATCTCCTCCCATAGCTAAAAATTTCTAGGCTTTCCTGAAGTATTTTTTCCTGTCTCCAAGCTTCTGCTTGTGCTGAATTAGTTTGGATCATGGGTTATTTCTCCATTCCATATAAAAACTTGAAGGTATGGGGCACCTGGGTGGCTCAGTGAGTTAAAGCCTCTGCCTTCGGCTCAGGTCATGATCTCAGGGTCCTGGGATCAAGCCCCACATTGGGCTCTCTGCTCAGCGGGGAGCCTGCTTCCCCCTCTTTCTTTGCCTGCCTCTCTGCCTACTTGTGATCTCTCTCTCTGTGTCAAATAAATAAATAAAACCTTTAAAAAAAAACCCAAAAACTTGAAGGTAAGGGTACCTGGGTGGCTCAGTCAGCTAAACATCTGACTATTGATTTTGGTTCAAGTCCTGAACTCAGGGTTGTGAAATCAAGCCCTATGTCGGGCTCCACACTGAGCATGGAGCCTACTTAAGAATCTCTTTCCTTCTCTCTCTCTCTCTCCACCCTGCCCTTCCCCTGCCCCTGTTCATGCTATCTCTCTTTCTCTAATAAAAAAGAAAAAAATATAAATAGTAATAATAAACTTAAATGTAAGTCTCATCCTCTCCCACAGTTTTTCAGAAAATCCATTTTACAAGTTATTTGCATTTATAGTAGACATATCTGTGGGGCCTAATAAGGATTTTAATTACCGAAAAAAAAAAAAAATCAAAGCAACTTCTGACAGAATACTAAAACTCCCTTGGTTCTAAGTCTTTTGGCCTTCACAACATCCCCAAACTTTTTCACTTTTACTGCATATCAAGTTCCACACACTATACTGATATAAGAAATCCAAATTTCCCTTAGCATACCAGGCAGAACACTACTACTCCTAAACATAGTACTAGGTCCATTTTGCATATATAAATCCAACAGTGATATTCCCAGCAGATTGAAGGAGCTTTTAATATATTTGAAGCCACATACCATCAAAGATGATTGAGGTTGTAAAAGTAAACATTTTCCTCCTTAAGTCAAAATGTTTGGCAGATTTTATCCCTAGCTTAAGATAAACATCCAGTTGAGGGGCACCTGGGTGACTCAGTGGGTTAAGCGTCTGCCTTAGGCTCAGGTCATGATCCCGGGGTCATGGGATCAAACCCTGTATTGGGCTCTCTGCTCAGCGGGGAGCCTGCTTCCCTCTCTCTCTACACCTGCCTCTCTGTCTACTTGTGATCTCTCTCTCTCTGTTAAATAAATAAATAAAATCTTTAAAAAAAGATAAACTTCCAGTTCAAAATGTGCACAAAGTTGTGGATTAGCTATAGCACAGTTAGAGCAAGGCTTAGAACTTCTTGACAAATGTTTAAAGATCTTGTGTTCTGTTGAGAGATCTAGATTTGGTTGATGAATAATAAACAATATTTTTCACCAACGAAAAATAGATTTATTTATTCTGAATACTTATGACACTTCTACTATGTGCTACACAATAAAAGCATGTAGATAAAGCAGTGAATAAGGAGATTAAGTTCTTACTCTAATCGAGCTTAGACATTTAGAGATAATAATTGTACCTACATCATAGAATACTGTGAATAAATTACATAATGTATCAAATACCCTTAGAATACTGCCTGGCAGTTCTAATTGTAGAACTACAATTATTATTATTATTATATCAGAATGTTGTATCTTGATAAGAGCACATGATCAAAATATAGTCCTAAAGCGAAGAAGAAAGTTCTTGAGACCCAGGAACAAAAATAATGGAAGCTTATATTGATTCATTCAATTCAATACATATTTACCAAGAGCATATTATATGCCAAGTACTGTTCTAGGAGCTTTATATACAGATGTGATCAAGAAAGAAAAAATTTAAGAGGTGTCACAGAATATTTCTTATCTGGTGTAGACGGTCCTTATTTTATCTGTAATAGCCCCTGCTTCAGTGAGCTTAACTGACATGTCAAGCAATCAAATGTCAGGTCATCTTCATCAAAGATCACTTTTTAACATCTCTGTCAACATCCATTTGGTGCAATCACTCTCCAAGAAAGATAAAGTTTCAGTAAACAAGTATGAATGATTCTGTCAAACGAGAAAGAAATTCTACTGACACACAGACTAAAAACTTGATAAGCCATAGGAAGTTATAAAACATACACAAAATGAGGTTAAAAGTATTAAGTCATGAAGACTATAAGTTCTTATCTCTCAGATGCCATTCTTGGCCATTGCAGTGTATGATTTTTGACCCAAGCTCCCCATGTCCTCATAGAAAAAAACCTACTGGTTCAAGTAACACTTGGAGTAATTCACAAGTCTCTTCCATCTAAACTAATCTGCAAAAGTCATAGTTGAAACCACACAGCTACCGGTCCCATCTGTCCTCATCTTTTCAGGAGCTGCCAAATCTAAAGCGAGGAAGATTATTAACAAACAAGAAAATAAAGTTAGTAAATAATCACAGAAAAGATTCAGCCTCATTAATTAAAAAAATAAACTAAAATTAAAACAATGAGATATGCTCTTTACCTAACACAAACAAATCTTATTTTTTTTTAACAAATCTTATTTTTATGAAGATAATTCCCTAGGCTGTCAAGGAAGCAGTTAAATGGGTGAGCTTGTATTTCTGTAATCAGTGTTAATTGGTCTTTAGGGAAGAAATCTGACAAAGTGTACCATAAGCTATTAAGTTTTTCATATTTTTTTGACCTGGTAACTCAATTTGTTAGATTCTATCCTAATTTTAAACAAAAGCATATGCATGAAGATATTAGTCACACCATTATGTATGTTAATAAGAATAGAAATAATTTAAGTGTTCAACAATGAGAGAACTGTTAATGAATTGTGGCATACTA
>CM053604.1:129512282-129530313 GCA_028646535.1 Procyon lotor | reverse complement strand
CCCATAAATGATTCTTAAGTACAGAATACATGGTTATACATGAAACATATTTTTACACGCATACTGGAAGGAAATGTAGCACAAATTAAATAAATGTAGCACAAATAAATAAATTTTAATTTTAGTTTCACATTTCAATCTGGATAACTGCTTTTTTTCCCCATTTTCCATTTTTTTTAAATTCTCATGAAACTTTGTGAAGAAAATATTTATTTATTTATAAATATAACTCCCATAAAAATTACTTTTTACTTAATTATTAAACTGGACATAGTGCATTTTACGGCCAGATTTGCATCTAATACATCTGATTTATTAAAACTCTCTGTGAAACCTCAGAACTACATCTTATCGTCAGAACAGGAAGTCCGGGCTTATTAGTTTCAGGATCCATCATAGTTCGGGTAGCTGGGGGGAAAGTTGGTAGAAAGTAATTGTTGGGATGCCTGGGTGGCTCAGTCGATTAAGCACCTGCCTTTGGCTCAGGTCATGATCCCAGGGTCCTGGGATCGAGCCCTGTGTCGGGCTCCCTGCAATTTTCCAGGACACTCTTTTTTGAGGCTTTAATGCTATGTTTAGTCCACTTAGTTGATGTTAGCATACTATGTAGAACCATCTGCAAAAATAAGTTTAGGTAAGATCCAGTAGGAACTCTAGATTACCTCCTTACACAACCAACTTCTATCTAGCCTATAGACCTGCCTTTGTTTAATGGTTGCTTGCTGTTATACATGTCAAAATTCTGGCTTGATGGGTCAAATAACTTCCATTTCATGATGGCCAGGTCAGGTCATAGGGTCATTTGCTGTCCCATTGTTTGGTATTCAATCTTTAACAAGGCCTAGTAGCAAGTCAGGAACTGCTTCTCAGAAGTAGGTAGTTATATGCAGGAGAGGGTATGACTTTCCCCTGTGGAGTGTGCTGTAATTCTCCTCTTGAGGCTCATCAGAATCTCTATACAGCATTCATATTTGCTGGAGACACTTTGAATATCATTGGATCTTCTGGATCAAAGGCCCAGGTGAAAGAGTAGCTCATACTGCAGCCTAGACATTTTGCACAGCTTTTTATTATTTTCCCCCTATGGTTCTACTTAAAAGGAACAAGTGTATGGGTTACTCACAGAATGGGTCAGAACATCATATTCTAATATAGTATATGTTTCTTCAAAAATCCAAAGAAAAAAGGCACCAAGCATTATGCCTTACTTTTAGTGGTAGATGTATAAGATGATTTAACTTATTTTTCTTGGAGAGAAGAGATTCTGATATGCTGCAAAACCCTGGACTCTTCCCCAGAAATTTTACCAAGAGAATGTCCTTGAATTTTGTAGAGATTATCTCCCACCCTCTGGCCTACATGTGTTCACTAAGATATATAAAGTAATTCCCAGGTTCTGGCTCATCAAAAAAAATTATCATAATATCATCAGTGTAGAGAACCAGTGTGATATTCAGCATGATGTTAAAATGATCAAGATCTGTCTCAAATAAATTACAGCAGAGAGGAAGATGGTGATGATGTGCTATCATCCTTATCAAGAGAAAGCAAACAGCTTCTGGAGATCCTTGCACATTTATATAGAAAAAAATATTTGCCAGATAAATAACTATATATCAAGTGCCAGATTGTGTTGATATGATTAACTTTGTGATAATCCTCGGTCATTTTCCAATATCCATCTATCTTCTGCACTGGCAAAACAGAAAGGTGATAGGATTTACCACCTTTCATCTTTCAAATCCTTAATGTGGCACTCATCTCTGCAGTTCGAGAAGGCATATAGTATTGCTTTTGGATTATTACCCTATTATGAGGGAAAGCTCTGAGGTTTCCACTTAGCTCTTCCTATGATTGTGACCCTCATTTCACAGGTCTGGAAGTCAATGTGAAGATTTAGCCAGTTGCTGAGCATGCTTACTTCATTGCACATTCCGAAGCTTAGGTCTGCAGACACTCTGAACTGACTATTAAACAGACATAGGTTAAAATTCCATTAATCCTCTGACCTCTATAAGGACCTACTCTGATTGATGGCCACAGTGGCATTTTGGGTCCCTAGAAACTAAGATCATGTGATCAGATATCAATAAAAGGTCTGGTACATTGACTCCCTAAGTGTGTTGTCATCATAATAAATGGCCATAAGTCCAGTTTAGGAGACTTGGAAGAAGTCATATGCTTGTGGAAGTTCTGCACAGTTCTTGCTCAATGGGAATTGGAATTTCCTTCAATCAAGGGGATACAGGTCTGTCTAGTGGTTAGACCTAGAAAATAGGCAAGAGACTAAAACTCTCCATCAGGATGACTTACATCAGAATTTTGGCCAGTAGATCTGGAGGATTTTGTGCTACATCAATAAAGTAATAAGTTAGCAAGCTGTCCATTTATTTCATTCATAAGGACAATTAGTCAATTTCCCAAATTTCTAAGTCTAAAAATACTCTGATTTCCATTGTGTCCTTGTGTCCAGTGTGATGATGGCCTCCACCTTATCTCTGGTAGTTAAGGACTAATACCTGATCTCAGCCATTTTAGGACCTCATCATTCCTACTGATATCAAGAAGTCAATTGCAAAGGTATCATTACAAACTACAAAATGATATGTTTTTGTTTTTAGGTTTTGTGTGTGTGTGTGAATGTGTGTGTGTATTTGAGATAATAAGTCACATGCAATTTTGTGTCTTTCTGTTTTGTGCAGCATTTATTAGGGAGCATTTTCCCATGCCATTTAATATTGTTAGTTGTTCTTTAACTATAGTATAATCATCAATTGTGGTTACATATCAAAGATTAAAAGAGTTCTTGAAGTAACTAGGTTTAAAAGGATCTGGGAGGAAATTAGAACATTGAAACAATCCACATTGACTGGAAGGAAGAACATCTTTTTCTCTGAAACATGGAAAGCTGAGACAAAGGAAGAGGGAAAAAAAGAACGTAAAGATAGTACAGAGTAAATTTTCTCTATTATTTAAAAAAAGGAGGAGAGATAGAGGATGTGATCAGAGGATCTAGACAGGAATTAAAGAGCAGGTTCAAGTTTTGTACTCACTGCTGTTGGGAATGAGCAAACCAGAGATGCATACTAGAGACCTATCCAATGCACCAACATGTTAGTGATGGTTATAACTTAATGGGGTTATAGAGAGTAAACATGATTGTTATTTTCCCAAAACTTTAAATAAACATTACTTTTATTATTTTTAGAATCAGGAAAAATACCAGAAAACTCTAGGGATCAAAAGAATCATCTTACCAGTAGCATGGAGAATAGGTAGGAGGTGGATCTCTGTGGCAAGTTAAGGGTTACAGAAACTGTAGGATCAGTTGTATTAGCTTGAGCAAGAAATTGCTGGATGAGACATTATTGTGACTTAAACCAAGGCAGCAGTAATCTTGGGAAGAGGAGAGTGACTATTTAGGAGAGAAACAGAAGTGAGGATCACTGATTAGAACCAAGATGAGAGAGGAAAGAGCCTTTCGTGAATGTCACCTGATTGGATGACCATACCTTCCACCAAGATCACTCAAGAATAAGATGAAAAATACAATTTTAGGCATGTAAATTTCAGGTGTCTGAGAGATTCAATCTGGAGAAGGTCAATACTCAACTTGAGGAATGTAGAGAGTGTGGCGGAGTTGAAAGTCCAAGGGTTCTAGACTAAGACTTTCCTACGTTTAAATCCTACTGCTGCTACTTACCAACTGTATTATTAAAAAAAAAAAAAAAAAATGGGCCAATGAATTCTCCCAGCTTCAGTTTCTCATCAATAAAATGAGGACGGGGTGTCCTCAGGTGGCTCCGGGGATTAAGGCCTCTGCCCT
Source organism: Procyon lotor (assembly GCA_028646535.1). Classification (NCBI taxonomy): domain Eukaryota; kingdom Metazoa; phylum Chordata; class Mammalia; order Carnivora; family Procyonidae; genus Procyon; species Procyon lotor. The sequence continues at coordinate 129,526,487 of CM053604.1, read as the reverse complement.
CCGCTCAGGTCATGATCTCAGGGTCCTGGGATCAAGCCCCATATCGGGCTCTCTGCTCGGCGGGGAGCCTGCTTCCCCCTCATTCTCAGCCTGCCTCTCTGCCTACTTGTGATCTCTCTCTCTCTGTGTCAAATAAATAAATAAGATCTTACAAAAAATTAAAATAAATAAAATGAGGATATTAAAATAATAATATCTGCCTGATAGGTTGCTTGACTAGTAAGGGAAATAATATACATAAAGCAGTTAGTAAGTGCTTAGTAAACCTGTAATAAATATATTAATATTATCCATCATTTTTATTAATGCTTGCTATGTGTTGTTAGGCAGACTGATCAATTTCTCAAAGCCTCAGTTTTTTAAAAAATGGGGTTCATAAATCGACCACACAAACTTGAACTGAGCATCAAGTGAGATATCACTTAGGCCAATGCCTGGTCCATAGAGTTGTTATACCAGTGATGTCAATTTGTTTCCATTCCGTATCATCATTATTATTGTTTAATCTGTTCAAACTAATTAGTCATCAATGTACGAAGATTAAGATAAACATTAAATATGCTTGTTTATCAAGTTCACTGAACTTTTTAATATTTTAATTGGATATATTCACTTTTTATAATGTATAAGACGTAAATGGCCTTTTCCTCAATTTTTAGAACAGTGTTCATTTTTTAATTTATTAAAATTTTTCTAAATGGCTTTTGTTTATAGTCAATATTTTGCAGTTCTTACTTTTTTAATCTTTTAGTTTTCTGTATGATGATTTTTCATGGACACAAGTTGGATTTTTAAAGTATTTTAAACATATTGATCTTCATTCTTTTTTTTATCCTTGGAACATCCTTGTTCATATCAACATACAACATATTCTATACCCCTAATTTTTACAGTACTATAATTTGTTTGGTAGAATATTTAAATCAGGGCACCTATATGGCTCAGTCAGTTAAGCCTCTGCCTTGGGCTCAGGTCGTGATCCCAGGGTCTTGGGATGGAGTCCAGCATCCGGCTCCCTGCTCTTGAGGGAGTCTGCTTCTCCCTCTGCCTCTCTCTGTCTCTCATGAATAAATGAATATAATCTTTTAAAAAAATATCTAGATCATGTGAAATTTAGTTTGTTGCAACATGTGAGATGAGTTTTTCTGCTTTTTTTTTCTCCAAGTAACCAATTTTGTCAGTCTCATTTGTTTTTAAAATTGTCCATCCCTTTCCCCATTTATTTGTGATGCTTCTTTTATTAAATACTAATTTTCTATACTAAGAGGTGTTTCTGAGCATTGAACTTGGTTTAAACAATTACACAAATGTCACATTGTTTTTTTAATTATTCTAAGTGGTTGGGACATCAAACCTATATTCCTAACCCCTCCAAATCCCTCTTTATAAACTCTCCTTAGGTAGCCTAAGGAGTCTTCAATGTATTTATTTTGAAATTACTTTTTCAATTATTTTAATGAGTTTTGCAATAATACTCAATTTCATATTGGATGGCTTTATAGCTTTTAATTTAGGCAGACTTAGCATTAATGTTATTCAATATTTCCTTCCACGTACAGGTACATTTTCAGGTCTTTTTAAATTTTTTACAATATTTCTAAAGGTTGCTTTATGTAGACCCTAAAACTTTTCAATTAGGGTCATTCCTTGTTTATATTTTTAAGATTTTATTTATTTAGGGGCACCTGGGTGGCTCAGTGGGTTAAACCTCTGCCTTTGGATCAGGTCATGATCTCAGGGTCCAGGGACCGAGCCCCACATCGGGCTCTCTGCTCAGCAGAGAGCCTGCTTCCTCCCTCTCTCTGCCTGCCTCTCTACCTACTTGTGATCTCTCTCTCTGTCAAATAAATAAATAAATAAATTTTATTTAATTATTTGACAGAGAGACGGAGAGGGAGAGAAAATAAGCAGGGGGACAGCAGAGGGATCGGGGGCACCAGCTCCCTGCTGAGCAAAGAACCTGACTGTAGGAGGGCTCCATCCCAGGACCCTGCGATCATGGGCCAACGGCAGACACTTAACCAACTGAGCCACCCAGATGCCCTGTTCCTTTTTTTAAATTTTATTTTATTTATTTAGTTTTTGCTTGTGATTTTGTGAATTTGATCTTCTCTTCCTCAATTACACCTTTTTTTTAAATCATTATGCTATCTTAGTCACCATACAGTATGTCATTAGTTTTCGATGTAGTGTTCCATAATTCATTTTTTATGTACAACACCCAGGGCTCCATGCAATCTGTGCCCTCCTTAATACCATCACCGGGCTCACCCATCCTCCCACCCCCTCCCATCTAAAACACCTTTAAAGAATTATTGGTAACCTTAAAATGAAGGGTTTTCTTACTGATCAGTCAACTGAAATTATGTCTGCATTAAAAAATTATCAGTGGCAAAATAAATAAATAGATAATAGATAAAATTATCAGTGGCATTCCCTCACTTATGTGCACTTTGATAATTTCACAACCTTTAAAAAGATATAACGAGGGTTGGAATTTTAAATCTGCCACAGGTCTTCAGATATCTGGTGCAAAAAACCACTAAATAATACTTCCGTATACTCATCTCAATTCATTCCTCAATAACATAACCCCTGAGATTTTCCTGCAAAAGATAGGTACCTTTCAAGGAATATATGTGCTACATAATATCCAAGATATTACTTGTTAATGTTTGCAGTTCCCAAATGAAGTCTTCACTCAAGTCAAAAATTATTTCTTTCTTTTCTAAATAATTGAATGTTCCTTTGCTCAGTTACTCATCCAAATAAATCAGAAGGCAGGTATCCACCCCAAATAATACCAACATTATTGTCCAGAAGTGGTTGACAGATCCTATCAGGAGACACCACAACCCTCCTAGGAGCCAATCCCTGGACGGACATTTTCATCAAGACTGGAGTGCCACAGGGAAATGCTCCCGCAATGCTCCCAATATGCTCAGACATTTGCTTCACTTTTTCAAATCTATCACTCCTTTTCTGTTCCTTTATCTTCTCCTACTTATTATACTGTTGTCTTAAATATTTCCCTATTGACAGTGACGACTGCAGTAAACAGTGTTATGATTTTTTGCTTCAAGTTTCAAACATTTTCAAAAACTCAAGAAAAAGAAAGGGTACTGCATTTTCCCATGCTTTTGCTTTTTTCCTTTGTCTTTCTTCTTTTGTGTTATTCCAAGATTTTTTTTTCTTTTAGCCTTTCCTTTCTTTTCAGAGAATTTTCTTTAGCCATTCTTTTAGGATAGGTCTGCTAACAACAAATTCTTTGAGTTGAGTTTGGAGTTTCAGTGTTATCTAAGTAATCCAATATCTAGGAATGTATCTTCAGAAAAAGAAAAACCCTTTCAACTATAAATCTTTCATAGGGGTTATGATAAAGAGAACATGGAGTGGTGCTCCCTGAAATGGTAGCTTATGGTGCCAGAACTTAAACTTCCAGATCTCTTGGAAACATCTTGCTTAATCCTTTCATTGAGGAAAAATTTGGTCGACTGGCTGTAGGCTATCATGCACATAAAGCACATACTGGGTTTGGGTACCTGATTTTATAGTAGGATTTTTACCTTCTAACCATGTACAGGTGATAGAAATATAATTAACCCAGTACTTCATTAAGAATGGAACAGGAGGGCATGTGTGGTGATGAAGCCTGGGTGTTATATGCCCAACGATCAATAAATCATTGAACACTACATCAAAAATTAATGGTGTACTATGTGTTGGCTAATTGAACAGAATAAAAAACATAAAATTAAAAAAATAAAATAAAAATGTTTTGTTTCTTCAAAAAAATAAATAAAAATGAACAGACCAAAAAAAAAAAGAATAAAACAGGAGAGTTGAGAAAACACCACTAACTCACATTTCAAAGGCAATTGCAACTTTAGTCTTTCAATGGTTACTCAATCATAAGCAAAAATGAGCTGCGATTTTATCTTTTTTTAAGGTTTTATTTATTTGATAGGGAGAGAGAGATCACAAGTAGGTAGAGAGGCAGGCAGAAGGAGAGGGGGAAGCAGGCTCCCTGCTGAGCAGAGAGCCCAATGCAGGGCTCGATCCCAGGACCCTGGGATCATGACCTGAGCCAAAGGCAGATGCTTAATGACTGAGCCACCCAGGTGCCTCACTTTAAAATCAAACTGTGATTTTAAAGTGAAAGTGTTTAGGTCAAAGATCAAGTGGAGTTGAGGGTCAGAGTTAAATGTTTGTATTATGGTGGTAGGTAACTGTGGTCTTAAGGAGTGCCAGAAAAAAAACCTTCTAGTTGAAGACAATGTTGATCTTGAATAGCAATGATTTCACTAATTTTTCTCTGCCATTGGATGAGACCCTATAAAGGACAAAATGAATCCAGACCCACATACTCCTTAGAAAACTCATTTCCTGCCTGGACCACAAAGAAGGCACTGACAAAATTGGGACGGGGTGACACGGGTCAGGGTGCTGTTCCAGAGCTTTTTGAAGTCATAAAAACAGTTTAGTCTGGACCCTCATTTTCAGACTTCACAGCAAATCACTGCCCAGGTGACAGCCATTAGTCACATCCATGAGATACAAAGGCCGGTGCTCTGTTTGATGCACTTGCTGTGACTTCCAGTCTTTCTGAATGACTGCAAAAAGCAGCGAGAGCAAGTAATAGCTGCACCTCTAGTCTGGGCAGCTATGTCTACCAACCTTGCTAACAATGGTCTCTAATGCTAGTTAAATTATTCCATCGGAGTTTCGCTGGGAAGGTACAAAAGTCCTATGTGCTTATACTTCTCATGAACTTGCAAGAACTCTTTCGTTAAAAAATCAACGTGGAAAACCAGCATTATTAGATTAATGGACTGTGTGGTGGTTCTAAGAGAAATCAGTAATTATGTTAAGTAAGCCATAGCTACTCAAACTTAAAAAAAAAAAAAAGAACGCCGGTAAGTGGGAACTGGCCAAAACCCCACAAATGAAAAGTTGCCAAAAGCCCTACTGTGAACGATGTAAATAATATGTCAATTTTTGATAAGCTTTTTAGTAGATATTTGCAAAAAAACAGTATATATTTATCATTCTCTGACTCCTTGAATAAACAACTATTTATCAGGACACATCAGAAGCCTGAATGCTTGTTGGGGTTTTTTTTGATAAAACTGAATGTTACATTATAAACGTAATATAAAGAAAAACAGAAAAAAGAGAAGTGATAAAAATATCCACCATGCTAAGACAGTATGATTAACATGTTGGCATACTTCCATCATATTTTTCCAAAGCATTATACATTCAATTTTGCACTGTAAATTTACTTAACATTTAAAAAATATATTAATATATTTATATATTATAATTTATAATATATTAATCTCACATAGACACATGATTCCTATAAATATTATTTTTAATGGCGTCCATTTGGTAAATGTGATATAATTTATATCACATAATTATAACAGTCCTTTAATTCTAGATTTAAATTATTTTTAATTTTTACTTATGCTTTTAGAGATGTTTAATGCAGTACTTCATGAGTATAATGTATTCTATTTTATATGTTGAATGATTTGATTAAGAAATGTTACTGGAAGTAGAATTACTGTGTTCAATATTATGAAGATTTTTTTAAAATTGTATACATAAGGGCGCCTGGGTGGTTCAGTGGGTTAAAGCCTCTGCCTTCGGCTCAGGTCATTATCTCGGGGCCCTGGGGTTGAGCCCCACATCAGGCTCTCTGCTCAACGGGGAGCCTGCTTCCCCCTCTCTCTCTGCCTGCCTCTCTGCCTACTTGTGATCTCTCTGTGTCAAATAAATAAATAAAAATCTTCAAAAAACAAAATTGTATAAGTTATTTTTACCTATATTCCTGACTATAAAACTATATATTTATGTTAATTTTTTAAAAACTTTGAAAATCGGGGCACCTGAGTGGCTCAGTGGGTTAAAGCCTTTGCCTTCGGCTCAGGTCATGATCTCAGGGTCCTGGGATCAAGCGGCATCGGGCTCTCTGCTCAGCAGGGAGCCTGCTTCCCCCTCTCTCTCTGCCTGCCTCTTTGTCTACTTGTGATCTCTCTCTCTGACAAATAAATAAATAAAATCTTAAAAAAAAAACAAAATTTGAAAATCCATGAACTCTGAAAAGAAAAAAAAATACTTGCTGTCTCCTGCCCAATAAATTAATTTTAATATTTTCACACATATCATTCCATCTTTTTGTGTGTGAAAATACCCTTTTTCCCCAAAATTAGGATGATAAGGTATACTCCGCTTAGTCACCTATATTCTATAATTTTTATTACTATGAATAATTCTAATATAATCAAAAGGAATGAAATTTTAAAAATAACTTTTAACCACCTATTTTACATATGAATACAGTATCTATTTATTCACTCTTTTATCATTGAATACTTATGTTATTTTGAAGTATTTTCAATTGTATAAAATTATGTTATGAACATTTTATCACATAAATCTTTGACAATATTACTTGTGAGAGATCTTAAGGTTCTCAAACTGGAGTATCAGCATTTTAAGACTATTGATATGTTTATCAATTTATTTTTCAAAACTTTTAATTCTGAGGTGCAACATTTAATTTGAAACACACACAAAAAGTGCTAACATTGTTGGTACTTCCAAAACTCTTTGATAATTACTCTTTGGGAAAACATAGAATCTATTATAGAGTAAATCACAACTGTATCATAATTTTTCATCAAAATGAAGTTTCTGGATTAGTTTACTAAGGCCAGTTTAGTGTCTAGAGAAGATAAACAAAATTACTGAAAGATTAAGTTTGAGCCATAATTTTTTTTTAAAGAATTATGTTTGTTTAAATAAAAAAAAATTGTGGAAGACTTAATAACATCCTTAACTATGAAAATAACAATGACAATTCTCCAATGCTCATGATATCTGTGTTCTAGATGGAGAAGAGAATCAATGAGAGAAGTAGAGGTTCGGACTGAATTTAGGAAGCTTTTTAGTATGTGAGAACACTGGAATTTTATACAAAAAAAAGGAACAAAATAACATTCATTAAATAAAGATTTAAGCTTAAAATTAAGGTATAGAACTAACATTAAAATTTGAGGAATCAGGGATGCCTGGGTGGCTCAGTCGTTAAGCGTCTGCCTTCGGCTCAGGTCATGATCCCAGGGTCCTGGAATCGAGCCCCGCATCGGGCTCCCTGCTTGGCAGGAAGCCTGCTTCTCCCACTACCATCCCCTCGGCTTGTGTTCCCTCTCTCGCTGTATTTCTCTCTGTCAAATAAATAAAATCTTTAAAAAAAAAAAAATTTCAGGAATCAATCAATAGTTGGGGAAGATATTTTGGAATTGTAGGGACTTTTATTAACCAAAGTCCCTCATATCCTGGATATTTTAACTCTTGACAGTCATTATCAGTAATTATAAATCTTCAGGGGCGCCTGGGTGGCTCGGTCAGTTAAACGACAAACTCCTGATTTTGGCTCAGGTCATGGTTGCAGGATTGTGAGATGGAGGCCCCTGTTCCCTCAGATTCTGAGCTCACCATGGAGTCTTCTTGAGAGATTCTCTCTCCCCCTGCCTTCCCCTGTGCACACACATGTTCTCTCTCTCAAATAAATAAATCTTTTTAAAAAATTAAAAATAATTATGTCTTCATTTTCCAGTGCACACACATAGATACACAAGAGAAAGAGAATAGAAAAGATATCTTTGATTGTGATGTCCAAATGAATATTTACATATGTTATCAGCACTGTCTCCTGACTTAATTTTCAAATACAAAATTAAGTTATGGTTTTCTAGAAGAATGGTCTTAAAGATAGTTATATTTAAATTTTTTCAGGGGACTAATATTGGTACCCCAACTGTTCCACAATGAAGAATAGAATTGTGGATTCTACTACAGCACTCACAACAAAAGCCTAAAGGAGTCTTATCTACACACACACACACACACACACACACACACGAAAACAGCTAGAAGCTCTTTTATTTTATTTTTTTAAGATTTTTTTTTTTTATTAGAGAGAGAGCACAAGCAAGGCAAAGGGATGATGGGAAGCAGGCTCCCCACTGAGCAGGGAGACCAATGCTGGGCTTGATCCCAGGACTCTGGGATCATGACCTTAGCCCAAGGCACATGCGTAACCGACTGAGCCACCCAGGCACCCCTAAAAGCTCTTTTAATGGGAAGAAGGACAGACTGGAGAGAAAGGACATCTTCTGTGGCACCTAGCTCCTCTGCATAACCCTTGTGGCATCATGGAACACAGTCAAAAACTACCAATAATCCAGCATTTTATGAAAAGACACTTGGAAATGGCTCAGACTGCCCTGGACCCAGGTGTCCTAACTTACCATTAGGCTATTTTTATCCCCTCAGGTTAACTGTGAATCAGAGTACACTGCCCACTTGCTGATTCCACTACAACATCCAAGATTGTTATAGAGGATGATTGGGAGCCACTAAGAGATCGTAAATATGAGACGGATAAATGATAACTGAATGCTTTTTGTAAAATGTTCATTTCAATTTAACTTCTAAGTTGAAAAAACAAAACCTCACTGGTAGAATATCATTTACTCCATCCAAGTTTCTTGAGAAGTAAACATGTGACTGAGATTTCTATAAGAAAAGTAAAAATGGTGGTTCATCATGAACATCAGAGAAAGGGATGGGATCCCTGCTGGTTCCATCCATTTAGCCGCTCCTAAAGAATCAGTATTATCCAGAGAGCTTCTACATTGCTGGTGCACAGGGGTGGAAGCCTGGAGAAATTTTTATTTTGGATTTAATAAATAATAAATTTATAATCTTTCTCCTTTTGAGAATATCATCTCAAATTCCTGATAGAACTATTTGATTCATTTCACTCATCTATCTGAGATTTTTAAAAGATACAACATACAAAAGCACTTGCATTTTTAGTATAAACTTTTCAGACTTCTGGAGATTCTGCATTGACTTTCACTTAAATTAAGCTGAGGTGACGTTGGTAAATTTGTTTTTACTTGGCAATATCCTTGATCTTCTGCTTTCTGCTCCTTTTTCCTGTGACATATTCTGTCTGTGCTTTCACTGGCCATTTTCATTATATTTTCTTCAATAACCTCATTTTTGCATTTAAACTACTTATTGATATTTAATTCATCCTTCTCAGTATTAACTGGTGTGAGACACAGCATATATAAATCTCCCTTTAGTTGGGTACCAATGAGAAAGCAAAAAGATTCATAGTTTCCAATCCTCAATGTAAGCACTTACTTTCATAGCTATTAATGATTAGTAAGCTGCATCCTCGTCTATAAAAATGAAAAGGTAATCATAAAATAAGGTAGTCACCATCCAGAGTTCCGGTAGCTCAGCAGTGCAAGTGTATCTGAAGCATGTTATTGTATGTACCTAATTCCAGAGTTTACAAATTTGAGGAAAGGAAAACTGATAATCAAAGGGGACTGAAGCAAAGGCAATAACAAAAGCTCATGATCAACTGAAAGTTCTCTGCCAACTTATTAAAGCTCCTGTAACTATGCAAATTAAAAAAATTATCATAGGACAACATTACTTGGAGGGCTCGTGGTATTTCCATTGCAAGTGTAAGAAGTAAGATGACCTACTTTTGTTACAGGAGTTCCTTGATGCAGGGTATAAAAATTCAATTATAAGGCTGTATGATTATTAAAGAATTAATCCTTCCTCGAGAAGAAAGACATGTTTGTATACTTCCTCTAGGAACTAAAGGATAAGATTGACTTCTCTGTTTCCAGGTCTTTTCCATTAAAAACTAATTTGCAAAATATTAAAAGACAGATTCATTCTCATCTGAATATAATGTGTTACACGTTATAAAACTGACCAACTTTCATTTTAGAGCTGTTTCAAAACTATTTTTTAAAGATTTATTTACTGGAGATAGAGGAAGAGAGAGAGCATGAGCAGGAGGGGAGGGACAGGGGCAGAGGGAGAAGGGGAAGCAGACTCCCTGCTGAGCAGGACCCTGAGATCGTGAGCTCAGCTGAAGACAGACACTTAATCAACTGAGCCACCCAGGCACCCCCTCAAGACTATTTTTTAAAAGAGTAAATTGATCTTTTGGAGATATTCCCGGAGTGCAGGACTTTATCTGTTTGTTATCTGGTGTTCTTTTCTTAGCAAGCATCCTCAAGAGGTTCCAATTTCATCTTTTCTCCATTAATTTCCACTTGACCCTATAATTATGTAAAAATGCATAAATAATAATTAATTTCAGTGCTTCTATTGATTAAGCATCTGGCGTATGTCAGGCCTTGGCACGCCCTTGCCCCGTGTAATATCTAATGCATAGTCTTATAAGCTTATCTCCCAGTTCAGAGAGAAAACAGTTTCCGTTTTCTTTGGCCTTGAGATTTCACAAGCATTTGCTACACTGAAATAGAAAATTCATGTACCTGTGTCCATACTTCCCTTAACAATCTATTTTTTTACTTAATAAAATGTAAGTTCATAAACTAGTGTCTTTTGCTGTTGCCCAGGCTTTTATATGTTTCCTCAGGGGTAATAGGATTTGGCAACAGCCCTGCGAGGCAAGACAGGTTATCTTCCCCATTTAACTGGTGAAGAACCGAGGCTCCAAGAGATCAGGAAACTTGCCTAAATCCACACAACTAGGAAACACTAAATTCAGAACTCAAGCTCTGCAAGTACAACCTCTTTAGCTCTATCCGCAAAGTAGAAATGTCAAGTGAATTTCACATCATCTTTCTGAATTATGCAAACTACATGTAAATCAGGACATTCATGAACTAATTAGAAAATACCAGGTAATGTGCCACATAGCATGCAAGAAACACCCCATAAATATTAATTCTGACAATATTTCCCACCCAAACAACTGGACCTGCCTCCTCAAACTGACACTAAGTGTTGAGATTATACATCCTTTGTATTGTTTGTCTTTTCATTGTGTTTAATGTAACTTTTGATAAATCGTAAAAACAGAAAAAGGTACAGAGCACAGTGAGACAAATGTCCATGCTCTAGTACCATTGTAACTGTTGACAGTTAAAAAGATTGTTGCCATGCTGACATAGACCGTTTTAGATTGACAAACATTACACATAAGGTTGAAGTATCATTGGCTTCCTCTTGCCCAAAACTTCTAGTTCTCTCCTCTCTCAAGGGTTAGCCAGCACCATCAGTGTGGTACGTACTTCTGGCCCACCTTTGTGTGCACACACACACAGACACACACATATACATCTATATATCCATGAAAGGTATAGGAGAGAGTGCTGTATATATGTTTGAATTTTATACTGTATTTATTTTTATACCGTATTTTTATTCAACATTATATTTCATAAACATTACAATAGGTAGTATCTATCCCTATTCCTATATATCAAATGTACTATATTTTTTTAAGATTTTATTTATTTATTTGACAGATAGAGAGAGATCACAAGTAGGCAGAGAGGCAGGCAGAGAGAGAGGGGGAAGCAGGCTCCTTGCTGAGCAGAGAGCCCCCGATGCGGGGCTGGATCCCAGGACCCTGAGATCATGACCTGAGCCGAAGCCAGAGGCTTTAACCCACTGAGCCACCCAGGAGCCCCTGTACTGTACTTATTTTTATACCATATTTTTATTCAACATTGCATTTCATCAACATTACAATAGATAGTGTCTATCCCTATTCCTATATATCAAATGTATTGTTTTTTAAGTATTGCAATACATCTAGTAATCCATGCCCTCACTGACAGACATTTAGGCATTTCCCAGTGTTTTTCTATTATACATGTATAATGAGCTCATCAGAAGGCTCAACCTACTGCAGTAAAATTGTGTCTATAATGTAGCTATTTACTTTATTTCTCCTCCCTTATCTACCATCTTGCCTTATAACCACAGGAAGAGGAAAGAACAGAATGTAAAAGCAAAATGTCCCTTAACTCCCCCATTAGCTTAGCTCCATCTAGAAATTTCACTTGTGCAGGTAATAGAGTAGATGTGTTGGAAATTATCAAGGTTCACTAACAGTTATCTTCTGCTGCTGGATACTTGGAGGATGAAACTCACTGTTCTTTTCAAGGGAGGTATGGCCAATGGATTATTCTGGCCAATGAAAGGGAAGCAGTTAAATTCTTCAAACTGGAAGTAACAGATCACTTTGGCATACTAACTCTTGCACCACATAAACAGTCTGGCCCCTTTGGGCATATTGGCCCTGTGAAAGACCTGATCATATGTGCTCGTGGATGCAAAGCTGATAGTCATGTTAGCAATCATATCTCTTATCACTAAGACTGTAGTCTGCAATTTCATCTACCCTCTAGGGCCTCCAGTGTTTTAGGAATTTTCCCTGCTTCCCACCCCCACTTAGCATTCTTCCTGATGAACTAACTATGCACATACAGCTAAAAACTGAAATGCCAACTTCTCTTTCTCTCAGACACCCATAAATTGGGGGCATGGTTTTCTTGGGATACCACTCAGTCATCTCTGTAAGAAGGTACCTGATCCCAGCCATGTTGGTAGTTCTCAGATGTGTAATGTGGACCATGTATTCTTATGGGTCTCAGCTTTCATCCTTGGCCAAGACACTGGGAGTAATGTGCTGAACCTATCATCACTCTGTTATAGACACTAGAGTACTGTAAGAATTCTTGAACCTATTCCTTTGTAATGTGTAAGAGTACCCCTAGAATACACCTAGAAGAAAATTCAATGGATGTAGTGCTACCTAATAGTAGTAATTAATACCATTATGTCTAGATTTTTCCTTAAAAATGATTCCAAAACAAGCCTCTCTGGCTCTTCTACTCCTATCTTCCCACTGAGATGCTAATTCTGCTGAGATGCTAATTCTGCTGTGATGACCCCCTTCCTGATGAATAGCGTGGTTTTCTACTCCTGAGAGCATCCTGCATCCCCACAGCTTTCCCAGAAATGACCTGCCTCAGTACGCTCTTATCTGGCTACCTCCACTGTCAGCAAAATGAAGCACAGTGTCAAGGACACTGAGCACTTCTGGTCTGTCTACTGCAGCCAACTCTACTCACTGCTGGACGGTATGACTGCTCTCTTCTGAAGCGGTCTTACCCCATCTCTCCAAGCCCAATGTGGATCTACATGGGGAAGGAAAAGGAGCACCTCACACCTCCCCAGAGTCCCTGAGATTCAGGGGTGTCAAAAGAGCCCACAGAAGTGAGAAAATAGACCAAGTAGCCCAAGCACCCTAAATTCAATGACCAACATCAGAAGTCAACGTAAAAGACAAGAAAGATGAGAATGAGAAAATGAAGCTCAAAAAGATGCGGATCAAGAAAGAACAGAAACAGGAAGCAATTTTCTTGTTGGGTTCTTCACTGCTTGTGCAGAGGCAAAGTGGTTCTAAAATTAAAAATCTAAAGAGAAGAATAAGGGCCTCTGGGTGGCCCAGTCAGTTAGGCACCTGACTCTTGGTTTCAACTCAGGTTATGATCTCCGAGCGGTAGGATTGAGCCCCACAATGAGCTCCACACTGTGTGAGATTTTTTTCTCCTTCTCCTCTCCCTCCCCATTCCCCCTCTGCTCCTCCCCCAGCTTGCATGTGAACTGTCCTTCAAATAAATAAATACATACATACATACATACATAAAATCTTCAAAAATTAAAAATAGAGAGGGAAGCAAACATTAAGAGATGCTGAACTCTAGGAAACAAACTGTGGGTTGCTGGAGGGGAGGTGGGTGTGAGAAAGGGTAATTGGGTGATTGACACTAAGGAGGGAGAGCACTTGATGTAATGAGTACTTGGTATTAAACGCAACTGATGAATCACTAAATTCTACCACTCGTAACGAATAATATGGTGCATGTTACCTAAATTGAATTTAAATAAATAATTTTTTAAAAACATATATACTCTTTTAAAAGTTTTTAAATAAACCTAATTTAAGAACAAAAAAATTTTTAAAAATAAAAATCTAGGAGAAGAATAGATAGACTCTGGCTAAGCAAGTTAAAAACAGGCAGGATTCTAGAATCATGTTGTTCCCTCTACAGCCTATTCTCAAATACCTACTTTTTTTCTTTAAGATTGTATTTATTTATCTGACAGAGAGAGAGATCACAAGTAGGCAGAGAGGCAGGCAGAGAGAGAGGGCGAAGCAGGCTCCCTGCTGAGCAAAGAGTCCGATGCGGGGCTCGATCCCAGGACCCCGAGATCATGACCTGAGCTGAAGGCAGAGGCTTTAACCCACTGAGCCACCCAGGTGCC
>CM053604.1:129392767-129511782 GCA_028646535.1 Procyon lotor | reverse complement strand
AGTGATGGATTTCTAATACAGACTGTAGGTGCTGGATTTGATAACTTTGCATATTCACCTGCTGCTTAACAGCTGTTTGCATTTTACCTGCTCCATCTTCCCCAACACCACTCAGCTGAGATCATGGGCTGTTTCTAAACATCTCTCCTTACTCATCCAGAACACATCAAGAAAAGAATATGAGAGTGATCTTCAGACCAAAGGCAGACGTTCCAAACAAACACATCTGCTCAAAAAGCCACCAAACAAAAAACACCAAAAAAAAAAAAAAAAGAAAAGAAAAGTTTAGGAAGTAATTGCTTGGAAAAGAAAAAAAAACAGCACATTTCAAGGGCATATTTTAGAGTTGTGTTTTGGTGATGACCTCAGAGGGAAAGGAAGAAAACTCAAAAGCATTCAGGCAGATACTAAGAAGCAGCCTTCCAATGTAACATAGTAGCAGAGAGGGGCAGATCAAAGGAAGAAACAGAAGAGCTTGTTAAAAAGCCTGGCCAGTGGAATGATAGAGATATTTGAAGAGAAGAAAAGGAAGTCAGTTTCTCTTCCTTGTTCTCTGGTGCCTCTCCTCTCCCGACCTCTGTTCCTTACACGGCTTATGAAACAGTTCTTTGGGCTTATGCATATTCTTCCAGTCCCTGAGCTTATTTTAATTTGTACAGTTATCATAAGGAAATTTTCAGATTTTAGGCAAAAAGAAAGTACTCATTCCCAGGTGAAATTTTGGAATATTTTATAGACAATCCCTCCTGCCCTGAAAACTGTATTTCACTTATTTGAAGTATTTTATGCAATTCCATGTCCATGCTGCAAAAAGCCCTTTTCCCTTTTGTGGCTCCCTGAAAAAAAATCTGTATTTTACATTTGATTTGCTTAACAAGTTTTGCTGTCTCTGTGGTTGCTTTTAATAGCTCTAACAGAATGAAAAAGAAGAAAAGAAAAGGAGACTTGGGGAAAAAGACCTTGAACTAAATAATACTGAGAATATTTATCTAAATGTTCAGATAATGCAATGTGCCTTAAAAATCCCAAGTTTCAGTTTTAATTAAAAAGGACTATGTGGAAGCATATTAAATATTTTTCTAGATAGATAAAGCCAGCCAAAGCACGGAAATCTTCAGTTGTTCTTTCAATTTACACAGTTGCAAAGACTCAAAATTTAAAAAAAAAAATGCAATTGTTGCTGGTTTAGAGTAACAATTTTGCTGTCAAGGAGAGGATAAATGCTTTCCACCCAAGGATCAGGTTACAGCTCACAGATTCCACTAGGAAGAGAATAGTGCCAAAGAATTACTGCAGGAGTCAACCCGCATTTTCAAAGTCCATAAATAATGCAGCAAGAGAGCATATTTGGGGAAGGAATTTATCAGCCATGGCTTCATCCATATGCAGTGGTGGGAATGTCATTCTGACTATTTTGCTGGTGGGGCATTTGTATTCTACTTGATGATTTACATATTGATGGGGCTAAAAGAACCCAGAATTATGTTCCTAGACATTGCTTTTCCAACATCGTACAGCTTGCATATATGTTCTTGAAAAGTAGTTAATAAGTCAGAGCTAAAGAATCTTGAATCTGTATAAAATCTGTCTACAAAGAGCTAAACTGGGCTGTCGTTCAACTTATTATTTGTGTCAGACCAGAAACAACCAGAATGATGCAATTTATCTGTGGGAGTAAGAAGCAATGGACCTGACACTTACCAGAATACTCAATATCAACTGAGAGAAAAAATGAATGAAAATATATCACGGAGGCCAGATATTTTCACAAAACACTCCCAGTTTGATGTACCAAGGTACACAAGGGAGGGATATAAAGCACAGGCTTGATGAAAATCCACGTCCACAACATCCAGATCTTCACTATTCCTGCAAGCTTCTCAAATGTCAAAGCTGGGTACCCCCCTCCCCCAGCCCCTAGCTCCTATTGCATGACCTAATCACCTCCCAAAGGCCCTCTTCCAAATGTCATCACATTGGGGACTAGATTTCAACACATATATCTGGGGATAAACACAGATATTCAGTCTATTGCAGTAGGATAACTCATGTGTGGGACCAGTAAATAGTATCATTGGGCTGAAGGATGGACTGAAAAAAGGACAGAAGTGATGAATAAAACTGGAGTCATTGACTGGGCTATTTATTGGTCAGATGATTAAAGAGTTTCTATTCAAAACTAAAAAAATGTTGCCAGAATTAGCTAATAAAAACACAGGAAGCCTAGTCAAATTTGAATTTCTTTTTTTTTTTTTAAGATTTTATTTATTTATTTGACACAGAGAGAGAGACCACAAGTAGGCAGAGAGGCAGGCAGAGAGAGAGGGGGAAGCAGGCTCCCTGCTGAGCAGAGAGCCCGATGCGGGTCTCGATCCCAGGACCCTGAGATCATGACCTGAGCTGAAGGCAGAGGCTTAACCCACTAAGCCACCCAGGCGCCCCTCGAATTTGAATTTCAAGTAAACATTTATTTCTGCCATAAGCAGATCCCATTCAACTATTAAATAATATAACTTGGGAATCCTGCAATTTATCTGACAACCTTATTTTTTATACATATATATAATTCATGTATATATTATATATATAATTCTGAAACATTAATGTGGAACTAGCAATGTGCTAATTTGAGGTTAAAATATATATATATATACATACGTATATACAGGGGCGCCTGGGTAGCTCAGTCGGTTAAGCATCTGTCTTCAGTTCAGGTCATGATCCCAGGGTTCTGGGATCAAGCATTGCGTAGGGCTCCCTGCTAAGGGAGGAGTCTGTTTCTCGCTCTTCTCACAGCTCATGCTTGCTCTTACTCTCTGTTGCTGTCTCTGTGTGTGTCTCTCTCTCAAATAAACAAAATAAAATCTTTAAAAATACCATAAATACATAATCTTTTAAAATTATAAATATATTTACAATATAATAAATATATTACATTAATTAACCATATAAATTATATAGGTAATAATCAATAATGAATTATTAATACAAATGATTATTAATTATTAATTAAAGTATATAATATATTAAATATGTAATGTATTATAAAATATATAGTTAAATATATATTTATTTTTTAAATTATGTATTTATGATATATATAAATATGTAATGCATTTATATATATATATTTATAATACTTTTAAAGATTTTATTTTATATATATATTTCAGGAAAGAACAAAAGCAGCCTGCACTAAAGTAACACTAAAGTAGCAGCAGTGACATCAGAGAAGGGACATTTTGAAAGAGGAGTCAACAGGACCTGGCAATTGAGAAATGTCAGGTGGAAGGAAGGGTAAGGACTCAGAACGGCCACCAGTATTTAAGCCTGGGTAGCTCAAAGACCGAGGAGCCCCGGCAGAAAGGAATCAAGAGATAAAGAAACATGAGAGGAAAGATAATGAGCTCAGTTGGTGACATTTTGAATTTGAGGAGCTAGAAAACCCTTGAAGGACAGATGTCCAGTGGCTTCAGAGAAATGTCAGAGCAAGAAATAGAGATTTGAGTTACCTGCCTAAAGAAGAGAGCTAAGCTCCATTTTACTCTCATCTTGTTTTTTTTTTAAGATTTTATTTATTTTTTGTCAGAGAGAGAGAGAGATCACAAGTAGGCAGAGAAGCAGGCAGAGGCAGAGAGAGAAGCAGGCTCCCTGCTGAGCAGAGAGCCCGATGCGGGGTTTGATCCCAGGACCCTGAGATCATGACCTGAGCAGGTTTTAACCCACTGGGCCACCCAGGCGCCGCTGCTCTCATCTTTACATTATGTTTAGCTTCTTCTTGACATGATGCAATGCATCTTACAAATAAAAAAAGACTTATACTACACTAATTCTTTGTATTTTTTTTCCACTGTCTCAGCTTTATTTTTTTTACCCAAATATGTTTATTTTTTCAGTGTTACAAGATTTATTGTTCATGCACCACACCCAGTGCTCCATGCAATACGTGCCCTCCTCAATACCCACCACCAGGCTCGCCCAACCGCCCACCCCCATCCCTCCTAAACCCTCAGTTTGTTGCTCAGAGTCCACATAAGTCTTTGTATTTTTTAATAATAAAATAGGATTGCTGATGTTTTCTTTTTTGTTTGTTTTTTAATTTAATTTTATTTTTTCAATGTTCCAAGGTTTATTGTTCATACACCACATTCAGTGCTCCATGCAACACATGCCCTCCTCAATACCCACCACCAGGCTCACCCAAACCCCCACCCCCTCCCCTCCAAAACTCTCAGTTTGTTTCTGAGTCCACAGTCTCTCATGTTTTGTCTCCCCCTCCAATTTCCCCCAATTCACCCTTCCTTTCCTTTTCCTTCTTACTGTTATTTTCAGTGATACTATTATGGGAAGCAATATCATGTGAAAAAGGATCATTGAGCTTTGGGGTTAGAGCAATGTAGATACAAATCCCAACTTTTCTCCCACAGCCTATGTGATTTCTTACACTACTATTTAGCCTCTCTGATGCTTAGTTTTCTTTCCTTTTTTTTTTTTTTTTAAGATTTTATTTACTTGACAGAGACAGTCAGAGAGAGAACACAAACAGGGGGGAGAGGGAGAGGGAGAAGCAGGCTTCCTGCCAGGCAGGGAGTGTGATGTGGGGCTCAATCCCAGGACCCTGGGATCATGACCTGAGCCAAAGGGAGATGCTTAATGACTGAGCCACCCAGGTGCCCATGATCCATAGTTTTCCTACATGCATAATATATACTCATAAGATTATAATAAGGAATAAATGAGTTTTAAAGAAAAAAAAGAGGGGTGCCTGTGTGGTTTAGTGGGTTAAACCTCTGCCTTCGATCTCAGTATCCTGGGATCGAGCCCCGAATCGGGCTCTCCGTTCAGCCAGGAGCCTGCTTCCCCCTCTTTCTCTGCCTGCCTCTCTGCCTCTCCTCTCTGTCAAATAAATAAATAAAATCTTAAAAAAAAAAAGATCCAGCACAGTACCTGTACAAATTAGTTGCTCAATAAAGATAGGTGTTGCTTTTATTCTTTATTGTTGAGGTTTTTGGTTTCAATCATCAGTAACAGTAAATAAGAATCTAAGTGTACTTAAATGTTCAGACCACTATATCAGGTTAAGAACTACTTATAGTTGTTGTACTGCACTTACAAAACTATTTAGTTCTACTAAGAAAAGTCAAGGATGCATGCGGACCCAACAGCTGTTAGAAAAGTAGAAGTGGCCAAGTCAGTAAATGCTGTACTCATCTAGTGGCAAATAAAATTTAATTGACTTTTATACAGAAGAGACCACTCATTCTGGCATCATGAAGATGCAGCAAATAGTTTCCATGAATAAAGTCCATGTCATTTCCAAAGTAAGCTAAACAGAACTATTGATCTTATTATAATTACTAGCATCCAAGACCATTTTGGGCACTAAATTGTATCATCACACTAACAAGACTAAGATTTTTATCTTGCCATAGATAATTGTTTAATGATGCAGCTAAACACCAGGGTTCTGAGACTAAAATAATTATAAGTGTGTATACAATATTGGCATTGACAGAAGTGATGGAACACCATTTTGCTGACTTTGCTGTATCTTTTAATAAAATTCTGCAAAGCTTAGCCGTAATATCAGACCAAAGGGGAAAGAAAGCTCATATATTCATAGGAAGAGGCAGTTTTGAAAACGCAGAGATAGGTATTTCCAAAAGAAACTAAATGGCCTGAAAGGCAGTTGGATTGAGCAACTGTGCACAATTTCTTTCCACGCGTATGAAATTTTTTCTGAACCTTGACATCGTCACCTGGTGTGAACTCTGTTTACCCAAGTAAAATGTTTGCCCAAGACAATCTTGAGAAAACAACAAATAACAGTGGGTTTTTCTAATTAAGAAAGTCAGTAATTTGAAATTGAAGTGAAAAAGCTTTCATCAAAACCACAGGGACTAGATCTTTTCTAAGGTTCTGAGAATTTGGGTATAACTTACTAAAATCTGAGTTTATTATTTCTCTCCTAAATGAGATATTTCCCTCAAAACTGACATGTCCTCCCTAATTTCTGATCATGGCAATCCATCCCATTTTATTGAATTCACCCTCGCAAATCTCTAATTATGTCACATCTTCAAGAATTTTCTGATATTCCTTACCCCAGCAAGTATAAACATCTGTCTACAGCCCAGCCCCGTGGTACCTTCATGACCTGTCACCCACTTCACCACAGTGCCCCTGAGCACTTCTAAACTAAATCACTTACCAAATGGTCTTCATTTTGCTTAAGAAAAGGTGCTACTCATTGGCAATGCTCGATTTGAGTCACAGAATTTTTTTTTTCTCATAGCTACATAATATCGAATCCATCTAGTTTCCTACTAAAAAGCTATTCCTCTAAATATTGTTATAGGTAATAACCTGGGTGGGATTTAAGAATCCCACTATGTATCCAAACCTTGAAAATGGCTCTGCCTTTTATCTAGTTTCCCCATCTGAAAACTGAAGATAAAGCATCACATGTGCCTTTTGTAAGGATTAAATCAGAAAAGATAAATGAGGAAAGAAGAAAGACAGAGAAAGAGTAATAGAGTTCTCCTGTCACTAGTAAATAATCCTTTAATGGTATTTATAAAATAAAGCTACTCTTTAAATGGAGTTCAGTAAATATGATAATAAAGTGTTCCTTATGATATTGCCACTAGGCCTTCTTCACTGGGAAATTTATTATTTTTTTTAAAGATCTATTTGAGAGAGAACACAGACAAGCAAGTGGGGCAGAGGGAGAGACTCTCGGGCACTCTCCCTGCCAAGAGCTGAGCACGTGGAGCTCCATCCCATGACCCTGAAATCCATGAGCCAACATGAGCCGAAATCAAGAGTCAGTGGCTCAACCGATGGGGCCACCCAGGTGCCCCCCTTCATTGGGAACTTAAATCAGTAGAGTAATATTAGAAATATTTTAGTCCATTTTAAACCCTTCTCTGTAGCCCATTTTATTTTTCTCACCTTGTTAATGGACTTCCAGGGGAGACTTTTTTTCCTTTGTGATGATTTGTAAGTTGCTGTCCATCTCTCTCTTTTTTAAAACTTGCAAAGCTTTTATTATAATGTTTGTGAGAATCTTCTTATAGCTTAATTCACTATTTATGTTTCTTCTTTGGAAATTTATCATGCATACCCCCAGCCCATTTTTTTTCTATTAATACATTTATCTTACTAATTTATAGTAACTCTTCACATAATTAAACCAATACTCATTTTACTTCCATAATGTGTGTGTGTGTATGTGTGTGTGTGTGTGTGTATTTTGCACTGTTTATCTCTTCCACCAAGTACTTTGAATCATCCCATTTTCTCTGGGGAAAAAACATTTTCCTATGACCATATTCAGAGTGGTTCTTAAACCACCTGCGTCAGAAATTCTTGGGATATTTGTTTAAAGGATTTCTGGGCCCTTCCCAGACATACTAAATATAAATTTCTATAGGTTGAGAATTTCTGAGTGAATCTTAAACACATTCAAGTTTGATCATCAACATTGGGTAGGCTAAGAGATGGGGGGAGGGAGTTCAAACTTTCTGGGCAAAAGAATCACTTTTTATTTAAGTATATTCAGCACCAATTATGCAGATATTTGGATTATTTTGAATGTGAATACCTAGGTATATAATATTTTAGTCTTCCCTAGAAACTTTGGAGCTAATCTAGGTGCCTATCCAGGCATGTAACCATTTGACTTATGGGATAAGAGAACCTTTTTAGAAATAGCTAGAGATCTAATTCTTATGGTATGTGAAAATGTGTCCAGGAGAAAGGAAAGTAAGCATTTTCTCTAACTTTATTGAACATATGTGTCAGGAAGCTAGGGCTTTTTACAGGAACTGAGAAATTCAGGAAACTGTAGTTCCCTGCTTCGACTGGCCTATTTATCTATCCTTACACCAAAACTACTGACTTAATTACTGTAGTTCTATAGTCTATCTTGAAACCAGGTAGCATATATCCCCCAACTGAGCTCTTCAAGATTGTCTTTTCTGCTTCAGATTCTTTACATTTCTATGTATCTTTTAGAATTTTAAATTTTCCATGGTAAGCTGAATAATGGTCACCAAAAATATTCAGATCTCAGGGCATCTAGGGCTCCATGCTGAGCATGGAGCATACTTCAAAAAAAAAAAAAAAAAATCAGATCTCAATCCCTGGAACCAGAGAATGTTACCTTATCTGGCAAAAGAGACTTTGCAGATGTGATTAAGTTATGAATCTTGAGTAGGAAAATTATCATGGATTATCCCAATGGGCCACAAGTATAATCGCAAGTGTCCTTATAAGAGAAAAGTAGAGGAGATTTGACTACAGAAGAGGAAAAGGCAATGTGACAATGGGACAGAGATTGAAACAATGTAACCTCAAGCCAAAGTGTGCTGGAAACAAGGAACAGGATGTACCCGGGCACCTCTAGAAGGAACCAGGTCTACCACCACCTTTTTTTAGCCCCATTAGACTTATTTCAGACTTCTGGCCTCCGGAACTGCAAGATCATAAGTTTATTTTAAGCCATTAAGTTTGTAGTTATTTGTTATAGTAGGAATAGGAATATAATGCACATTCTATATTTTTTTAAAAACCTAGTGGTATTTTGATCAGGATTATATTGACTCTACAGATAAATGGGAATAATTGATTCTTAACCACAGTAAATCTTCCAATCCTTGACTACAGTGTCTTCCTTTGAGTCTTTAGTTTTTCCAAGCAATGTTTCATGGTTTTCAGCATACAGATCACGTACATCTTTCACTAAATTTATTTCTACGTATCTGATGCTTTGATGCCATTGTAAATAGAATGTCATTATCTTATTTTCCAATCTTTTTTGCTAATGTATAAAATCTACTGTATGTTTATACACAAAGTAATCTTCTCTTTTGACGAAGCTCAGTGAAGACAGAAATTAAAGATTAAAAGACTGCAAAGAATTTCCTCCTCTAGGTAACTAGATGACTCTAATTCCCTAAAAATTCTACATTTATTTGATCATCTCTTTAAACCCATCCATCTGAAATCTTTTATGTCAGTCTGATTCAGATCTTATTGAGACAGAAAATGAACAGCATATCAGCAATTCCTAAGATAGGTCTATGAGAGAGTGGCTCTGAGGCTAATATGGCAGGTCCAATTCAGAAAAGCTTTGATGATTATATTTCAAGAGTGGTGCGCATGATTTGAGATGTTTGAAATAAGATGGCTTCTTAGCAATAAGGCATACTTTAGCTGATCACCACTAATTTGTAACTGCCAATTACCCTGTTCTTGGGCTCTATCTTGAGAAATGCTTGTGACATTTTTTTCCAGTTCATGCATAACAAGGCTCTTCAAAAAGTCATTGTGCCTCATCACTGTACTTTTTTCTCTGAAATCACAATAATGGGTAAGTACTGCTCTTTTTTCTCATTAAGTACACACTTTCCCTTAATTTTCATAGCTGGAAGACTGCTCTTTCCCCCTCCTTCTGCATTGTACTCTTTCTGGTGACAATTTAATGAATGAAGTAGTGTGAAGGCTAATCTTAACTCACAACAACTAGGGTAAGTGTATCTGGTTTTTATTTATCCCTTTTTCTTTTAGGATGATGGAAGGCTATAGGAAAGTGGGGAGGAGGGGAGAGATAGAGCCTACAAATAATGCGGCCCCAATCTTAAGTGCCTATTCTTACAGCATGAGGACTTTCCTCTTTTATACACTCCTATTGAATTGATAACATCAGTCCTATCAAAAAGGCAAAAGAGGAAAGGATTTGGAATAGTTAATTCCCTGATAGACTCAAAATTACACAGCTAAGAAGTTGTAAAAGGTTTTCAAGCAGAGTTCTAGAGGTACAAGGTAGCAATAGATTGATGGGATCAGTTCCCCAAAATCTCACCTGAATCAGTCACAGTCCTACCTTCAGTCCTTATCTGACTTTCTTCAGGAGACTAAATCATCCTTCTCACAAAAGAAAATACAATATTTAATATATGCCAGTTATTATCAGTGTTCATGCATCTATGTATACGTATAAGTGCTTGTCCCTGTTAATACTTCTCAGGAGAGATTACAAAAGTGAAAAGAAGCTTTTTAAGAATTTTCCTATTTATTAAGACAAGATGGCTTTAAAAATAAGGTAAAAATTAAAAGAGAGCTATAGTGAAATAAATGGGCCTTCAGGGATATATTATTTCACCTTTGTGTTTGGTGCCAGGATTTATTAGGGCCCAGAGAAGCCAAAAACCTCCCACAGATCCAGGCCTGAGACAGGAAGCAGTATGAGGTATTGAAAAAGTGATATTACATAGTTCAAATACATGGTTTAAACATTTGAATGTATTTTATTTTGAAAATACAATTTATATTTTCAAACATACACATGAACAAATAATACTTGCCCATGAATCAAATTTTAAAAGGTACAAAACTTTACATAGTAAAAATAAGTTTCTTCTCTTCCACTATCTTTCAGTCCTCAGTTTCCCCTCTCTGACAGCAAACACTATTACTGGTTTCTTCTGTTCTTCCCAAGATTAAAGAGTCTTTAGAAAAATAAATCACTTGGGCATGCAAAAATACATATTTGGAGCCTCATAGAATGTTTGAGATACGCAGTCCGTGGCATTTTAATTAAACTAATCAATATGGTCTATGGTATGAGTCATTACCTGCTGTATCTGTTGGTCCTGAGAGAGATGGGGAAGAGTAACCAATAACCCAACAATATTACATTAAATTGTATTATATTATATTATATTATATTATATTATATTATATTATATTATATTAATAAAACTAATTACCTAGAAGGTTTTTCTTAAAACATACTGCTATGGAGGCATACTTGTTTCCCCTTAATTCTCAGCTTAATTCAGATAGGGTATTGTTTTAAATTTATTTAGTTTTAATTTCACTTTAATTTTCATAGTATGAATTAATTGGGTAAGATCCTCACCTTACTGGAAATTCATATTTACTCCTTCTTCACGAACCCTACTTCATAGATCTGCTTTCATTTAAAAAGATCTTCGTAGTCCCCCTTATCATGTCATTTAATAATGTCAGGCTGCACTCAATTTCTGGGTTGCTTTCAAAGGGCCATAATTAGAGCCTGTAGCTGCTAGAAAGCACTGTGAGCCGACTTCCCTACCCCACGGACTTTTAGTTGAGCCTTTCTTGTTTCATTTGCTGAACTGTCTACCCATCTCATCACTGAAAGAAATAAAACTTATTTTTCTCCATTTAGTGCTCCCAAGACTCCTCTCACCTGTCTAGCTACTGACAAATGGCATATTCTTTGAAGATATGACTATTGATCATTAGCAGTCCTGGGGGAATAGAGTCGTACTGCAGGAAGAAATCGTCTGTCCTCGGGTGTGAGTGCGCTGTAACACTGATAGGCACAGCGCAAGGAGCTGATGGATTTGTAGAGCCCAGATGTCTCAGTGGCCATATCAGCCCAACCAACTGGGCTTCAAACACAGACGAACTTCAAAACTCAATTGAGCAGTGATGTTCCCGTCTTAAAGGCAAGAAGACAGAGAACTAAAAAAATAAGTTTTTTGTTTTTGTTTTTGTTTGACAGAGAGATCACAAGTAGGCAGAGAGGCAGGCAGAGAGAGGGGGGAAGCAGGCTCCCCACTGAGCAGAGAGCCCAATGTGGGGTTCGATCCCAGGACCCTGAGATCATGACCTGAGCCGAAGGCAGAGGCTTCCTCCCACTGAGCCACCGAGGCACCCCCAAAAAATAGGTTTTGAGGTTGATGTGAGAGTGGTGTTTCGTTGGCATGAATTAAATAGATATTACAATCATCCACATTGACATAACAAATAAAAATTTTCAGGGAGTCTAGATGGCTAAAGAAACATCTCCGGTCTGCAGCATTTTTAGTAATTTTAAACCAATAAGATGCAAAACAATTAAATCAGCTAAATCTCATTTTTTAATGAAATCGACTGATTGATCAAACCTGGAAACTTATTTTAATACTGTATAAATATGGCTTTGATGAATTTCATCTTCATGCGGGGTTATGACAGGGGAGGGAAAAAAAACAAAGCCGTGAAATTCACATATCCAAATTTTTACCCAGTTTTAACCAAAAACTTCAAGTTCCTAACTTCATTTATCGCTTCTTTTCAGTAGACTAGAATAATTTCAGTGATGAAAGTCCCAAAAGAAAATCTCGAAGGCAATTCTGAATAGAAATGACAACTTCTAAGGATGAATAGGCATAGTATTTCAGTTGAAAAGATTCTGTTATTTAAAGGTTTGATGTTTCTTTTTTCAGAGCTTCACTACCTAGCAGCTTGTACTACTTTAAAAAAAAAAATCCAAGAATAAACCTGAACCTTTCTTCCATGGCAACCCTTAAAATTATTGTTTGATTAACGGCTCATGCTGTCATAAGGTGATGCCTAATTATGCACAATGTTTCACTCATTATGTAGTGAAGTAATGGCAGGGCACATTAGTTTGAGAACAGAGAAATGGATGCCTTTTAATAAGATATATGTCTCCACATTTCTTTTCCTCCTTTCCCAAGTAGGCTTCAAAATATGCTTGCTTTACCTCCATGCTAGGGAAAATTCCCTTTAGATTCTCTACTTCAGCAGCAACCTATTTACTGCTACAAATGACCACTCCAAAGATTGAATTAGTTTTAAGAAAATTGTTCTCCATTGTCACAATTGCTGTCAGTAAATGTTAGTAATTGTAGCTTTTTACAGATGGGCTTCCAGCAGCTTTAACCCATTAGGGACTGTGAGTCGGACTTTTGTAACCATTGAGGGAAAAAGAGAGAGAGACAGAGAGAGACAGAGAGAGACTTTGCCTTTTTCCAGCACTGGCAACAGTTAGAGAACTGTGAGGCTCTTTGCTTGATTGGTTGCCTAGTTTCATATTAATGAGAAAGGGCCATTTGAATGGGATAATAATGAGCCCAGAGATCTCACCTCAGCCATACACAACCTGCCAAATTCTACACCGTTCCCGGAAGCACTGAAAAAATGTGAGTCTATCTACACTGCCAGACCAGTAGACACGCCCCCCCAACCCCTATCAGTAATATCGCTGTCGATGCCTGGGCTCCAGTGCCTATGCCTGGCACTTCTGGGATTCAGATGCCCCAGATGTTTGAAAGCGAAATCTCAGTTACCTGAGGAGGAAGAACAAAGGTGGTGTCAGTCCCTACAAATCATCATGTTCTTGGACATGTCATTTTTGCCTCAACCGACTGGCCTTCACACTAAAGGGCAATTTCATAACGATTCTTTCCCCCTCCCCCCCTTTGTTTTTAATTTTTATTAACATATAATGTATTATTTGCCCCAGGGTACATGTCTGTGAATCGTCAGGCTTACACATTTCACAGCACTTAACATTGGGGAGGGTATGTGCTGTTAAGTGCAATTTCATAACGATTCTTAATCCCAAGCTGTATTCATCCATTAGTCGAATATCTCTTGAGAACTTAGTGTGTTATAGGTGCTTTTTTTATGCTCTGGGTATATACAGCAGTGAACCAAACTGTCCTTATGAAGCTCTATTCCAGTAAAAAGAACCATTGGCGCTCTCTCTCTCTCTCTCTCACGCGCACGCGCGATTGAGTGCGATTAAGTGTGTGTGTGTGTGTGTGTGTGTGTGTGTGTGTGTGTGTGTGTGATGGTGATAAGGGCTTAGGAGAACTATTGAGCAGTGCAAGGTAAACAAGAAGAACCAGGTACTAGGACTAAGGGCTAGGTCAAGGTCTAGGGCAGGACGGTGTATGCAATTTTACAGAGTATTCTCTGAAAGATAGTCTCTGAAGATTCAAACTAGAAGAAATGAGGGGGCGAGAGCAGGGAGTGTACCTGGGACCTTCAATCCTTTGCGGCTAGCAGCGAGGGGACAGCTCAGTTTCATTCTCCTGCAATATACCAAAGTTGTCCAATTTTGCTGATGGCAGTTACCTTCCCCCTAGATTTTTATATCGCCGCTGGATTCTTATACCGCTACAAATCGCCACCAATTTAAACATGCAGTAGCCATGTCAGAAGTCATATTCAGAAATAGTTTGCTCCCTGGCACTTCATTCTGCCCATAAAAACCACATTTTTAGGATCGGCTTCTCCACGAAACGCTGTTACTCCAGCTCTGTTTAAATCATCAATTCGCCTCCTCTGAACATAAACAGAATTTAGTCTCGACCACCAATTTAGCCATTATGTATCATGAACACACGGTGGCTACATGTGGCTTATTCCACCTCCTGACTTGAATCATATTTCCCTAGATTACGAGGACTATATTTTATTATTCTGTCTTCACGTAATGTTCATGGCAGGTAGAGTAAATAATTCTGTGTCGTATAGTAGATGTCAGTGGGCCACACATTTGAATGTGCTTGGCAGTTTGTTAAAATTGTGTAAATGATTCATAATAGAGAAAGAATGTCTCTATTAAATAAGTGATGCCTGGATACTAACAATCAATCCTGTACTCAGAATGCAGTAAGATGAATATATATCAATGGGGAGGCCACTTGCTGTTGGAAACAATTTTTATGAGAATTCTGATTTGTATTCATGCAATGCTTTTTTCTTAGCTCCTCTGCTACATAATTACAAAGTGGCTTTATGCTTATTATTGTTGTGACAATAAATAACAGGACAATGTAAAGCAATAATGAATCCTGTCGTTTCCACAACTAAGAAATAAAGAGAACTCACCATGGCACATGTGTGTGTTAAAAGCCCCAACTGACTTTGGTGTGATGTACAATATTAGGAATTACGTGTATGGGTATTTCTGCCTGAAAGTATAACGATGAGTTATAATGCTTGGGAAGAGACAGACCTATTTGTAAATAGATATATTAAATGCAACTACTCAGTTGTGAGAAAATCTCACTTCCTTCTTGGGAAACCTTGACTTATTTTCAAGCAATTTCTAGTTTTTGCTGCGTCTCTATCAAATCATAGATAGAAAATTAGAGTACAAAGCAGGAGAAAGCAAAAGGAAAAGAATGTGGATGTGGAAAGGATGTGTATTTGCCTGAGCACCTACCATGAGTCAGACGCAATGAAAAGTACTCTGACTTCACATGGCAAACAACTATATGAGCTACCCATGATCACAATGGAAGCAAAATTCAACTTTACAATAATAGGTTTCCAAAGCCTTCATTTACGGATTAGCGGACTAAGACCTATCAAATGATAAATCTAAGGTCAAGCAGGTGACTGGGGATAGGGGAAAGTGTGTGTACTTGTAATAAAGTATATATAATTTTATTTTTAACTACTGTTAAAAACTCCCCAAATAATTCTCTGATTTTCTAATCTTTGAGTGACTAAAAAAAAATAGGATAAACAAATATAATGAATTACACCGCATAATACTTTTCTGTGGACTGTCACCTGGACTGCCTATAAAGACTATACTTTCTATTCCCAGATATGCTGGGGGGGACATTTTTATTCCTCTTTAAATTAGGATTTCTTAATTCTCTCTTCCATTTATATCCCAATCCTCTCTCATAAAAAAGTGCCAAGTCTAAATATACAATGTATAATTAGAGACACAGAAACGCAGAAGGAGAGTGATGGGACAGCAAGGAAATAAACTTAAATCTGTTTGCCTGCCGGCGGTGTCCAACCCTTGGAGCACCCAACTAGCAAAAGCCAAGAGCAGCAGAGGAAAGAATCAGAAACAAGTGCAACACAGCACAAATGAATGTGCAGGTACCTTAGTAACAAGTGATCTATACAATTCCTCTTGCCTTACGTTTCTTCTTGATTCCTCTGTTGTGTGTTTATTTTTCTTTCCTGTCCACTCAAGTCCACAACATCTTACAAATATCCCTCGATTGAATTAAATGTTTTTCTCAGATTAATTTGCCAAATTCCTATCAACAGTATGTAGAGAGTCAAACTGCTGAAAGCAGATGATCTAAAAAAAAAAAAGAAGAAGAAAAAAATCTATGAATAATGAATATTAACTGAACCCTAACAAGCAAATTCTGTTTCACCCTATTTAGCTAGTCAATGCAGCACAACGTTGGACACTTGTCTTTTAAGCTAAAAGTATTAGAAAAAATACCAGGTCTCTGACAGCAGTGCTGATGTTACTATTTTGGGCATACATTAACCAACGTCTGGGGCTATTTCACAGTACAGTGTCTCTTTCCTCACTAAATGGAAGGAATAGATTAGTAAAAATGCCAGGATATTCCAAAACTCTGGCATTAAAGAATAATCGTTTTTGATATTAAAAAAAATTGTGTTCGTTTTTATTGCTGCATAACAAATCACCACAAACTGAGCAGCTTAAAATGACACGCATTAATGATGTCGCAGTTTCCACGAGTCAGGAGTCTGGGGACAGCTCAGTTGGGTGTCCTACACTCAGGGTCTCGAAAGGCTGCAGTCAAGGTATCAGCCAGGTTAGATTCCCATCTGGAGGGCTGACTGGAGAAGAATCTGCTTCCCAGCTCACGCAGACAGTTGGCAGAATTCATTACCTTTCAGCTGCAAAACTTAGGGCCCCAGTTTTTTACTGGCCATCGGTTGAAGGCGATCACAGGTCCTAGAAGCTGCCTAAAGTTTCTTGCCGTATTGGCTTTCTCAACACAGTTATTTCCTTCATCAGGCCATCTGGGAATATCTCTCTCAAGTCTACTAACATGAAGCTTCCTTTTTTTTTTTTTTAATAGAATTTATTTACTCATTTATTTATTTATTTATTTGGAAAGAGAGAGTGAAAAACATCATGAGAGAGGAGAGGATCAGAGAGAGAACACAGGCTCCCTGCTGAGCCGGGAGCCCAATATGGGACTCGATCCCAAGACTCCAAGACCATGACCTGAGCTGAAGGCAGACACTTAACCAACTGAACTACCCAAGTGCCCCAAGATGAAGCCTCTTATAAAGCTACCTAATCACAGTGTAGAAATCCATCACCTTTGCCATAGCCTCTTGGTTAGAGACAAATCACAGGTTGTGCTTACATTCAGAGGGAGGGGATGACACAAAGGTGAGAACACTACAAAATGAAAATTGTGTTTTTGTTGTATTTTTGTTGACGGGTCGTCACACTAGGGTCTGTCCATCCTGAAAACTACACTCCAGGATTGATAGGTTTGAAGACCAAGATGTGCTAGATTTAGGGAGGAAAGAAACTCTTGGTTCACAGGTGGATATTCTGTGGGTGGAGCTAATGTAGTGCAGATCCAGGTGTTACAGGGAGTTTGTGGAGGATGTTGGCTCATGCAACATTGCACAAGGGAATGAGCGCCATGTTTGTGTTCAGCAATGCGTTAATAGCAACGCTAACCTTCAGCATAGAGGAAACTGGCCTTCAGCATGGCACAGTTACATTTTAGAAAACATTAGTAGATCTTCTTAGATCTTTGAATTCAGATTATCATCTACTTCTTTATCAAAAACCATGACTCCATCAAGCCAATTAAAACAAAAATCAAGGGGCGCCTCAGTGGCGCCCAATTTGGGCTGCCTGCTTAGCAGGGAACCTGCTTCTCCCTCTTCTCCCTCTCCTTCCCTGCTCATGCTCTCTCTCTCTCTCACTCTCTCACTTCCTCTCTCTCAAATAAATAAAGAAAATTTTTATTAAAAATTTTTAAAAAATAAAACAAAAATCAAGGTCAGTCCTGGATGCCAGTTATACTGTCATTTAAAGTCCATGGCTGAGTCTTTCAGAGAAATATGCAAAGTTTAAGAATAATTATAGTTGTACAATTATACTTGGGGAAATTGTATGTATTTGGTGATCTAAGTAAAAAATAATTTTCCCACAATTTACCACCTTTTATTTATTGTCATCAATTGACTCAGTAGACCATCCAAGTATTGTTACATTTTCTGATTATATTCCAAAGTCCTTATATTCCAGATTGTTCTTTAAGATACTTCCAAGAAGCAGAAAAAGGGACTTTTGGCAGATGAAATTCTCTAATTGACATGAAAATATGTGTGTCAAATCCCTTCTTATGTATATCCAGGTAATAAGAATCAGATTTTAGATTAAACAACTGCATGTTCCCTTCATGAAAGAAATTGAAAGTATTTGTTTCATCATCATTTTTAGGGGTGAGCTGAATCAGCTAAAACCTCACTGGTCAATTGTTTCCCAGAAGAATATATAATGGAGTAAGTAGGGTCCAGGTCTCTTTTATTCCTAGGTCTCCTTTTAAACTATCATAATGCTTGGATTCAGCTTCAGTTCATCTTATCCCAAAATTAATTGAGCCAACTGATATTTGATAAGCATAGTTTAAGGAACATACTATCCTGCTTTTTCCTAATAGATTCCCATGTCTCAAGTCTAGAAAGAGCATGGGCTTTATTGCCAGATGGGTCTGGGTTCAAATTCTAGCTTTGCCTCTTTGGGTCGGTTTCTTCACCTGTTAAATAAGGTAATGATATTTACCTTGCAAAATATTCAAAAGATGTACTTTTATGTTTGCAAGGTGCTATTTCTTAAGGGCACAAAAAGTGACAACAGTCCCCCCCCCAGTGGATCTACATGGTTGGACTCTCATTACTTTAGTCTCCTATAGAAATGATAGCACAGAATCATATTTAAATGGTATGCTCTCAGATTTTATTCCGGTCAGAAATAAGGATTTTATGCACTGGACAATCAACATTGATTTTAAGATATAAGCTTAATTACATCATTAGTAGAGTTGTACAGAAGATAGAGTTTCAGTACATTATTCCATTAGGGACATACTCTAAATTTTTTAAGTTAAGACTTCTTTTCAAACAAATCCTCAGTCTAATATTTTTTCTTGTCAATATTCCTAAACTTAAGAAAGTACATTGTTTTGAATAGCTCTTACTAAAATATCAAAATAGTGATTTTCATTAAGAGCAAAAGGAGTATTAAGAATTTTTTCCAAGCCACATGTGCCAGTAAGTTTCCTCTTATTGCTGTAAAAACTTACCCATAAGCTTGGTTGCTTAAAATGACACAAATCTATTACCTTACAGTTCTGGTGATCATCCAAAATGAGTTGGCAGGGCTACATTCCTTCTAGAGACTCTAGGAGAGAATCTTTGTCTTTGACTTTTCAGGCTTCTGGAAACAATCTGCATTCCCCTACCCATGTTCCTTCTCCCATCTTTAAAATCAGCAGTGTAGCATCTTCAAAGTTGTCTCACTTACTTTGGCTTTCTTGCTTCCTTCTCTCCTTTGTAAGGAAGTCTGATTACATTAGGCCCACCCAGATAGTCCAAGATAATCTCCCCAACACAAGTTTCTTAAAATTAATCATATCTTGCAAAGTTCATTTTGCCATGCCAGCTAACACATTCACAGGTCTTGACAGTTAGGATGTGAACATCTTCAGAGGGATCATTCTATTATTATTATTGTTCTTATTTCATTATTCTATTGACCCTAGCCACCTAGTGGAGTTATCTAAGAGCCATATGAGAATGGACGAAGGGGTTGCATATTTGTTAAAATTTCCAGGGAATTCTAAAATTCACCACTTTTTCCCACACCTCTCCCCACTGAGAATCACTAGGATAGAATTTATATTTTTAATTTATTGATACACAATGTTATTTCCAAAACAGTCATAGGCATGTCCTTCATAGGAAGCTCGAAGTATTTTTCAAAAATGAATGTTTCCCTTTTGTCCATATCTGTAGTTCCTTCTTTGCTTCTTAGCTTCTTTGCTACTTATTAAAAAAAGAAGTGATCTAGGTCTATCCATGTTGTTACAAATAGCTTGATCTCATCTTTTTATGGCTGTGTAATACCCTTCTGTGTGTGTGTGTGTGTGTGTGTGTGTGTGTGCACGCGCGTGTATATCCTTCTTATTTCTTTGAGAGGGGGGTGGGGAGATGAGTAAAATGGGTGAAGAGGAATGAGAGATACAGGCTTCTGGTTATGGAATGAATAAGTCACAGGAATGAGAATATAGTCAATGATACTGTAGTAAGGTTTTATGGTAACAGATGGTAGTTACACTGGAGGTGAACATAGCATAATGTATAAACTTTTCGATCACTCTTTTGTCTGCCTGAAACTAGTGTAACACCGTGTGCCAACTATGCTCAAATTTTAAAATAAATAAATAAAATAAAAGTGATTTTTGCAACGGAAAGTTTCCAGAAATATGATTAGAGATATTACCCCTACTCATCTAATGCCTGTGACCATCACATACATTCCTCTGAACCCTAGGACAAAACCAAAAGAAATCTTTTTCCTAAGAAAGAAAACCAGCTGAGTACCTATTTGACAGATCCCAAAACTTTCTTGCTGATGCTAGTATATCTCCATGAGTACATATTTAGTATATGTCTTCACTGTCAGGTAAATGATATTAAAAAAAAAAATAACAAGCCCATTGGAGAACAGAGAAAGGTTTTTATGTTATTTTTAGTTTTTTCCTAATGTAAAGGATAAAAATTAATTAAATAAAATATGAGATGAGATAATGACAAATAAAAAGACATAATAAGGTCAAAAAATTTGCCTGAAAACAAATATGCAAAAATTAGCTGAGTCAGAAACAGCTTTGTAGAAAGACTTAAAATTTCAGAATATCTTATGTGTTTCAAAATATTTCCAAAAAAAGAGTAGTACTATAAAAAAATATATATTTCCATATTCATTACCTTATCTTAACTAAATTTATTCCAACTAAAAAGAGAAGGCAAGGAGGAAATGATGATTTTCTACTGTATGCAAAGGAACTCATCAATAATGAAAGAGAAAAGGGTAACATTTCAAAAGCTGGAAATTCTAGAAGCTTGATTGTAGCTTTAATAATTAAATAAATAGGCATAAGAGATATTGAGGGGATTCCACTGAATCTTAAACTATCTTAAAGGGGTAATTTGGGTACAGTTCTATATTGAGTACAGAAATTCCATTCCTCTGTCTCTAATTTTAAAGATGGTAAATTCACCTAGTAACACTAGGCTGAGTATGAATGATCCAGCAGCAAACTCAAGAGAAAATGGAATTATAGCTTAAAAAGATAAACATAGATCTGCTAATTAGGAATTCCATTCATGTTATGGTTATTAAGTACTTATCCTGTGGGAGGAACTATTCCATGCAGCAGTAAAGAAAAACAAATACCCCGCTGTGATAAAACTTTGATCCTACTGGAGAGAGAAAGAATAACCACAAATGAAAAAAATGTAGGTTAGGTGATCATAAGAGCTCATCTGAAAAATAAAGTAGACTTAGAAAACAGAGTGACAGGAAAGAGGATGTCTTTTTAAAGTTGAATTCAGTGAGCGCTACATAAAAAGAATTTCTAAGTAGTTTTCCAGGGAGAAATTTATGCAGAAGGCATTAATCATCTCTGATCATCTGTTTGGTTAAGACATGACTTTTACTCTCTGGAGCTTATGTTTACTGTATGTCTGTTTTTGTTGGTGTTTCTTATAATTTATTTCCTTTCCAGTTGAGGGGACTTTAGGTCTTCAGAAATTAGTTCCAATCCATTAAGATTAAAGGTGATCAATGATCTCGCTTCTGAAGAATGTCAGAATCATTTAAGGGAAACCTTGTTCCACTACTGCCCGGTTAACAGTTTCATAGTTGAATGGAAATGGAGAATTGCGTGCCTTGAATTCTCGAGGAAGAAAAAGCCAATGACTCCAAAATAGGGCAAACAACAGACACTAATGGAAAAAAAGTACATAAACCCAAAATCTGAACTCCAATTCTTTCTCATCAGCTGGTTATCTGCCATCCGTGGCAACTGAGCTGCTTTAAGAAACCTCAGAAAACATAAATCCTTCACAAATGGGAAGCTGGAAGTATTTTTCAAAAATGAATGTTTCCCTTTTGTCCATATCTGTAGTTCCTTACCTAGAGGCTTACAAAATGTAACAATTCAGTCAGATTTCAAGTAAGATATAATTGTTGCCATTCACTTTGTGGTCCAGTGGGTCCAATACTTCTCTTCCTCCTATTTTAGGGACTTGGTTAATCTACTTAGGCGTCATGTCATGGAAGGAAAATTATTTTCTTGCATCCAAGTTATAAGATTCTTTAACATAAAAATATTTGGCTGGGATTATTTTGTTCTTCTTTTTTTTTTTTTTTTTTTTTGCATTTTATTTTGTTTTGGTCCATTCAAACTAAATCGGCAAACTTGTCTATCTACACATGCTCAAGTTTTCACTCTAAAGACATCAATTATTTCCAATTATTATTTCAATTATTTCCAAAACAGTCATAAGCATGTCCCCACACCGAATGACTGCTTAACCAAGAAACAAACTTGAAAGCAGGTGGAGAGAGGTCCTTTTGCCAAGGTGTTCTAGAAGTGCACATTCTTCCTGCTAATGTGGAAAAACTTAAATTTTACATAAGATAAGAAGAGTATAAATGAAAAGTAATGAAGGTTCAAAATTTTATTGAGGTAATTTCAATTTTCAAATTAGCTGAATTTGGCTAATAAAGAGACCAAACTATTACAGGTTTCAGTAATTTGCCAAAAAGTGAATTAGGTGCAGTTTGAATTGTTCCCCTGAAAAATTTTATTTTCCTTCTTCCATGATCAGTTCACTATCAATAATCCCCACTTCTTCCCCAACAAGGACTGTGTATTCTAGGTTGCTATTAAGGTTTCCCACCACTGTTACTGCTGTTCAACCTATATTCCAAGGAAAGTAAATACCAGAACAAAGGGGGTTGGGGGGCAGGGGGGGACCAGATTTCCAGGAAACATTGCCAAATCACTCTGCTAAGTAGCAAAGTCAGTGGGAGTGGTAGGGGTTAGGAGAAGTACAGGTTTCAAGACATAATGATCCTACTCAAAAGAAGATCAGATTAATTTGAAATTAGAGCTCATTTCTAGAACCTAACAATGCAATGAACTAATCATTCCTCTTTTCCTCATTGTTATTAGCCACTCTGATTGATCAGTGGTTCTCAACCAGAGGCAATTTTGCCCTGCAGAAGACATTTGACAATCTCTGGAGACAATTTTAGTTACCACAGCTCTGGGGGGACTTCTGCAACTAGTGAGTAAAGACCTCCATAACAAAGGCTTATCAACCATCGAATGCCAAAAGCACTAAGAGACCCTTGCAATAGATCATCTCAAAACTAGTGGTCATTTAGACATGTGTTTAAAGCAAAACTCCCCCTATTTGTGCCTTACTTCATAGAGGCAACATGATGTCATATGAAGTCTTAAGTTCACAATACAGTTCGGGGTAAGGTGAAATCACCAGGGAAATGAGTGAGAATAGAGGACTGAAGAAAGGTCTCTGGGGGAGCATCAGCATTTAAAAGATGAAAAGCATAAGAGGGAAACTGAGAAGTCATTTAAAACATAAAGTCATAAGAGCTGAGGAAGAAGTCCCAAAAGTGGTAAGGTTCAGCGAAGCAAGGATTTTAAAATGTGTGTTTTCTTTAACAATTAAAGACCGTTAAATAGCAGGTTCCAAACAGAGATAGAGGCTGAAGTCAGATTGTGGTGCTTGAAGGAGTAAAATTCATCTTTGTAGTGATTTTAGAGATGATCAAAAGTAGAACATTTTGTATTAGCTAAAGAGAAATTCAGATCTTAAAGGCATATTTTCATTAGCTTATCTAGTATCAGACAGACTTGAAAGTATTTATAGCTAAAGAAAAGCAATCAGTTGAAGCAGAATTTGAATATATAAGAGTGAAGCAAAAACTAATGGAACACGTCCCAAAGAAGCCAACAAGAGCTGGAATCTAGAGCACTGGCAAATAAGTTGGTCCTATAAGGCAGAAAAACACATCCTCTGAAACTGGATAAGTTGAGTGTACATGCAATTATTTTGTGGATGGGGAAAAGGTAAATTTATTCATTCAATATTTATTGAGTATCTAAGACACACCAAGCACTTTAAAAAGGATTTAAAATTGAACAATGAGCTCACAGTCTAAGAAGCTGAAATTAATTTTAACCTCCACTTAAAACCATGAGTCAAAATCTTTGACTTACAGAGTGAAGAAAAGTAACTGAATAGAAGCTCAAGGGGACAAGTGAAGGTGATTCATCAAAGGGAACTGGAGAAGGTGCTCACCAGCCAGCAAGAAAGTTAACATCTGGTTTCTAGGACCCAGCTGAGATTGAAGCATGCCAATTTGTGGTGATGCCCATACGCACAGAAATTGTATTTTCTTTAGCATGAACCCTGCTACTTGAGTTTAGGAATAACAAAGCTCACAGATATATGATCCAGAGATGAAGTCTGGCCAAGTGTGTGCAGAGGAAATGTGGGGACAAGGGAATCGATAATGTTGATTCAGATATTGAACCATGGACTTTATGCTGGATAGAAAAGGAGAGAGTACTAGGAGAGAACTTTTGGGTTGGGACACAATGGAGAACACGATGGGATGAAAGCAGAAGGCCAAGGAGCAGAAAGAGGCAGTTTGGGGTGAGGGTGGGACACCAGGGTTTATCCTGAGGAGACATGGCCAAAGCCTAATGAAAGCAGTGTTACTGAAGTCAAGGAAACAAAGTTGTGAGATGAATTATCTAGGCAGATTTTCAAATCATTCTGGTTTCAATATCCTCAGTTGAGAAGAAGAAGAAACCCATAGAGTGATAAATAACAGTGATGGAGATAGATAGGGCCTAACATAGCTGACTTGTTGGATATGTTTAGTTTGGTCTGGTTTATGACCTGTTATGGACTGAATGTTTGTAGCCTCCCAAAACTCATATGTTGAAGTCCTACCCCCAATAGGATGACAATTGGAGGTGGGGCTGTTAGGATGTAATTAGATTTAGATTAGTTTGCAAGTGTGAGACTCCCATTATGGGGTTAGTGACCTTATAAGAAGAGGAAGAGAGACCAGTACTTTCTGCCATGTGAGGACACAGTGAGAAAGTGGCTATCTTCTAGCCAAGTGGAGAGGCACCCTCCACGAATGGAATTGGCTAGCCCACTTGAGCTTGAACTTTCCAGGCTCTAGAACTTTGAGAAATAAACTCCTGTTCTCTAAGTTACCCAGTCAATGCTGTTTTGTTGTAGCAGCCTGAACTGGCTAAGCACAACTCGAAGGAAAATCGCTGGAAAGCAGCAGAAGGATGCTTCCTTCCTGGTTCTAAGATATGGAATTTGGATGATCTGAGTGGTTTCCTCAGAGGAAGTCTTCAAGGGTGGTTGCAAGTTGTGTTCTCTGAAAGAGAGAGACAGAAAGAGAAAGAGAAAGAGAAAGAGAAAGAGAAAGAGAAAGAGAAAGAGAAAGAGAAAGAGAAAGAGAAAGAGAAAGAGAAAGAGAAAGAGAAAGAGAAAGAGGAGAAAGAGGTTTCTTACAAAGATGAGAGCTTAAGAATGTATTTATGGTAGAGCCAGGGCTATGGGGATACAAGTGAAAGATCTGGGAAAGACAAGTATTCAAAAGCAGGAAAAACAAACAAACAAAAAAAACAACAATAGGTCACTACATGCATTTAGCAGCTCAGGGACGGAGAGAAGGTAAATATATTTGGGTATATGCATACTGTTAATTGACCATGGCTTATACATGAATGAGAGATACAGAATTGACTGGCCTCAAGTATCCTTACTTGGACACAAGTTGTTTGGTTTAGGTGCCAGAACTCACCTGGTCTCAAAGCTGTGCAGAGGGAGACAAGCTTCAAGCAGTAAGATGAGCACTCTTCTCTGGACAGTGCTATTTCTGTCCTTAGAGCAAGGGTGAGGACCTTATTCTAGAAGGGGGACTATCTCAGACTCTTCACTGTAACACTGAAGTAACTAGGTAAGAAAACTGATTAGAATCTCAGCTCTGCAATTATAGACAAGTTTCTTGTTCTCTCTGGGTCTCGTTAACCTTACTAAAAATAATAAACATGGACCTTTCATAAGCAAATATTCATTACATTTGTTGATTCTTTCTTCAAAATGTTACCACCCTAATTTAAGTTCTTAGTGCCTTTTATCTGCTGTACTATTAATCATTTTGCTGAGAACTCATTTCTGGTTTCTTATTATCCACTAGATAAATTCCTTATTTACCCTGACACCAGATATCTACCACAATCTCACCCTAGACTACTTTTCAAACTAATGCCTAATTAGCAAGGAACCCACTCTAGAAATACTAATCTAATCATTGTTTCTTAAAGTCTCCTTCAAATCACAGTATCTTTTCATATCTTAACTACTACAAAAGAAGAAGGAAAAAAAAAAGATTTGCCTCTCATATGTAAAAGGGACTACTATGATTGAATTATACTTCAATTAACTATCCTCCAAGTGCCTATTATGTGCCAAGCATGATGCTAGTACTCACAGACTAGTAAGGAGTGACACACATCAAAGCAACAATTACAGTGTAAAATGCAAACCACCCAACTATTGTAAATCAGGATAGCTCTTGAGTAGGGGTGAGTAAATGGAGCAGAGAAGAAATAGAGTGACTTTTTCTGTTCCTTGGAAAATACTATATTAAAATGCAGGAACTAATAATAAAAAAAA
This sequence comes from Procyon lotor, assembly GCA_028646535.1. NCBI lineage: Eukaryota > Metazoa > Chordata > Mammalia > Carnivora > Procyonidae > Procyon > Procyon lotor. The sequence continues at coordinate 129,485,358 of CM053604.1, read as the reverse complement.
AAAAAAATAGTACATAGTGCCCATACAAATAATGTTTACAGTTTGAAATAAACCTTGAATGTTTCTGGAAAAAAAAGGAAACAATTTATAAAAAACTAAAGTCTCTCCCTAAAAAAAAAATTACAGGAACTTGAGAAATGCCACTCGTTATATGTTGGAGAAATATAACAAGTGAATCTGGTTTCAATATTTTGTCCTTACATTGATTTATTCTGCCACAACATACCTAAGAAGGATATAGACTTTGACATGAGCTAGAGCCCTAAGACCCTGGGCCAATTGTTTATCATCCATAGGCCCTACCTAGTTTTCAAATCTATAAAATGAAGATGATTTTGAGGACAACCCAATTACCCTTCCTGCTTCAGGTTCAGATGAAACACAACTTTTACTTGAACTTACTTTTAAATAAGTATTCCTTGTCAAAAAAAATTAATATCTAACTATGACAGGGTTTATTCAAAACTCACTTTCAGCGGAAACCGCCCAAGATAACCTGTAGGCATCTTTCTGAACATATCACTTCACAGAACACAGCCGTATTTGAAATCAATACTTTGTGACTTGCCTTTTTTGTTCCCATTTAGATTTAGCTCTGAACTTAAGAAAGAAATAAAAAGGAACTTTGGATTCTGCTACACTGGTGTTTACTTGACATTGTACTAGGAGTTAATTTTTGTTAGAAATCTTGGCAAGTTTCCATCTGTGAGCTTTGGATCCAAAGAGCACAGGCTTTCCATAGCAAAGTTACAGGGGCCATAGCCTGGTTTGGTTTTTCCATCTTGGTGTCTCTCCCAGGACAACTTGACAATATCAGAACCATTTGAGACATTTCATGATTCTTCTAGTGATGATTTTTAGTTAGGAATTCACCAGAACGCTATGGTGAAAAAAGAAATTATGTCATAAGTACAAAATGAGCATAAATAAATGGAGAGCATTTCTCTGACCAGTAGTACAATAGAGTGACGGGTTTTCAGAAGAAATCCCCTTAGAGTTTAAAAGATTAAAGTAGGGGCGCCTGGGTGGCTCAGTGGGTTAAAGCCTCTGCCTTCGGCTCAGATCATGATCTCAGGGTCCTGGGATCGAGCCCCGCATCGGGCTCTCTGCTTGCCAGGGACCCTGCTTCTCTCTCTCTCTCTCTCTCTCTCTCTCTGTCTGCCTCTCTGCCCACTTGTGATCTCTCTCTCCCTGTCAAATTAATAAATAAAATCCTTAAAAAATAAATAAATAAATAAATAAATAAATAAAAGATTAAAGTAGAAATTCATATATATATATATGAATATATATGTATTGTATATATGTGTGTGTGTGTATTATTATGTATATGCATAATAAAACACACACACATACACATATATATAAAGTTCTAGGTGACTGAAATATCCTAAAAATGTAGATAAAAAACTGGTCAAAGGGGTTAGTTCTGGTAAGGAAAAATGGAGTACTGGAGGCATTGAGGTGCATTTTTTTTTCAGTATATACCCCTTTGTATTAAATAGTTCACCTGTACATGTATTACCTACCTCCCAAAAATATCAGTGTGAAAATGAAAACATTTAGGAAACAATAGCCACTAAAGGGAACAGAGAAGATAGAGAACACGGCTTGTTTCAGTGTTTTGGGGTTTCCTCTGGATTCACATACTGAATCATTGAGCATGTTTTGTTTTTTTTTTTTGTAAGGGGCTATCCAAGCAGGAATTGTTTCATGGTTGGTTGTTTGGTCAGTTGTTCTGTTTTTCACTGTGTTTTTGTAATAAAGACCGTCTCAGGACTGCTCATTCCCCACTTTTCTGTAACTTCATTCGCAAGCCTTCACCTTCCCTTCCTGGTCTTCATCTAAGTCAATCTTATTCATCCAACTCAAATTCCTTTTCAGAATCCTGATCCCATTTATATCAAACACTTGGAATAAACGAACCTGATTTTGAAGTCCTAATTATCTTCCTACCTGAAAATTTACTATATCCCTGCTGAGATCGTAAACTACCAAATTCTGAGGACTACCAAACTCTGTTTCCCACCATTCACTGTGTTACCGCCTCGCACCACATTTCTGTTACATTTCGTTTGTTCATGGATTGTTCAAAGAGAGGCATTGCTTTTCCAGCAGTGACCACAACTTGTTCATTTTCAGCTGAAGTAATTAAATTTTTAATAGCGTTTAATTTGCATCTGTTTATTCTCAACCTAATGAAATAACTAGGAAGTGCTGCCTCAGATTCAAAACCGGGGATTTGGCCTAACACAAATTTTGAGAGACAGGCAGAATTTACAGGCAAAATGATCTTTATACGGTAACTGGGAAAAACAAATCTCTCTGGCAATGCTGGGCTTGTCTGTCCACAGAGAGCAGAAAACCCAACGTGGTGTCTGTCTCCATTTGTGGCATGCTGACTGCCCATAGCCCCCTCCATAGATGAACTTCATCAAGTGTGAAAATAATCCTGGGACCATGGGAGACACATCATTAGCAAGGAAAATATATGTCTTTGCTGCAGCTCAAGGAGATGCAGCCCATTTAAATGAAGATAAAGAGGGCCAAACAAAAGAATTACAGTAGGAAATATGTGGCTGGACTCTCAGTAGAGGAGACATAATGCTACCCTTTATCATTACTTGTCATGCCTGTGACAGACTTTAAAACTACTACTGCTCCACGATTCTGTACTCGTCACTTTCTGAGCCAACTTTTGCCATGGCAGATGCCTGGCATGTTTTAGACATATGATTTATTGCGTCATTTAATCAAGGCTGTGAAGGAAACAATGATTTTTTTTTTTTTTTGGTAAATTACAAATGAGGCACCTTTCACTTATTCTTAGTGACAGAAGTGATATATACATACATGTATCTATGTGTGGGTGTGTATATGTGGGTTATATGTATATAAAACATCTCTAAGATGAAACACCATTTATTTACTGCTTGGTAAGAAATTTAAATAATTTCTATTCCTCCTGCCTGCCCCCCAAAAAGAGAAATTTATGCAATACTGTAGAATAGAAGTGCAGTCATCCTGCATCACTGTTTTTCAGGTTTTATTGTCATGGCAAAAACCAGCCTGAGCAGATTCCAGGACTAATAAGTGACCCTGCAATGGAGGTTATTGGCAATTTAAAGGCCATATCACTTCATTTTGCTTCCCATTTTGCAAATATATTGTACATTCGCTTGGGAATTTCTTCTAAAATTTGGGGGAGCTCTGGCTTGGCAGTGAAGGGGGACCATGCACCCAGCAAGTAAGCAAAATTTCCTGGAAATAATATTACCCACTTAAAATGACTCCTTGGCACATCGATTAAGTTGAAATGAAGTGCATGTAGCAAATGCTAGGCTGTTGTCTTACCTAGGGAGAAAAAAAAAATGCTTTCTCGAGTTCAGTGGTAAATAGGCAATTCATTTTGACATAACGAGGAAAAGTGATGTTAACAGCCGGAGGTCACCGAAAGCAGAGATGGAAAAGACCTATTAGATCATTTTCTCCATTCCCTGGAGAAGAGGGCCAAATTATATTTCATAGTGCTGGGTCCAGTTTAGCTTTCAATTACTCAAGCAAGGGGCTTTCACCACTTCAGAATTCTTGTAGGGCCTGTATCTTTCTTCATGATTCCCGCTTTCCTGGATGTATCAATGAAGTGTAAATCTTAGTCAGAATCAACTCTAAACTCTACAGGTGACCACAGAAGTATTTTGCATTTACAATTAGACCTGCATGCCTCAGAACCCATTTTCTTTTCTCTGGCAGTGAACTCCAGAATTTTTATTTATTCCTTTTATTTCTGAATTTTGAAAACAAAATTCTTGCCGATTTCCAAAGACACCTGATCACAGCGTCTAGCACATGTTATGCATACAGATCCCCAAGACCATGTTGAATAAAGAATGAAAAGCATGGATTCAAGAGACCACAGCAGGAGATGAAGCGGAGACAGCAAGCCTAGACAACCCTTTCATAAATTCTACTGGAAAGTGGAGTCGATAAACCAGATAGAAGCTGGAGGAGGGTGTGGGTCAAAGAAACCTTGCTTTTTAAGAAAAGGCGATTGCACCATTTTGTTTTGAAGATGGGATGACTCCATAGAAAGACCAAAAATGAGGGTGCAGGGAAATTTGGCACACCGACAGGAGCCATGTTCCTAAGCAGGAAAGAGAGGACGGGATTGCGTGGGCAAACGCAAGGGATGGCTTTATATAGGCACACAGCTAGGTCATTCCATCTGATAGGAGAGCATAGAAGAGTGTTGATGCTTTGGCAATTTGGTGGTATGAGAGGTGGTCTCGGTTCTCTTTCAATAAAGCAGAGAATGGATTTTATGGTCATTAAAGTCCCCCTGGTCACTTCAAATTCTTTGACTTCCATTGAAAATAAGGACAGAGTTTTCAGCACCTTCTAGTTAGGTAATGTGTGAAGCCTATTTATTTATAAGGCTTAAGCCCTGCAATGCACACCTTTCAGCTCTTGGAATCTCAACTAAGGAAAATTATAGATTCAGAAAACACTTATTCACAAAAATGTTCATTACATATCATTTATAATAGCAACGGCTGTAATAATATAAACAACCTAAGTGAATAATAAGGAAAAATTATGGCACATTTAAAGTAATACTTCAAGATAACATGGGAAATTTCAATGTTACATTCAAAAGAACAAGTAGGCTCTAAATGTAAGCACAAAACAATAAAGGAAAATATGAGCTGTGATTGACCCTTTTTTTCAGCTTTATTGAGGTATAATTGTCAAATGAAATTATAAAATATTTAAAGTATACAGCATGATGATTTGATATACGTACACTTGGGAAAGGGTTCCCTCTGTCGAGTTTATTAATACATACATCACCTCATGTATTTATCTTTTGGAATGGTGGGGGGTGAGAACATTTAAGTCTGACACTCTTGGTAAATTTCAGTGGTAGAAGACAGTGTTATCAACTACAGTCACCATGTCTTACATGAGATCCTCAGACCTCATTCATCTTATAACTAACAGTGGTTGGCTTTTTACCAATCTCTCCCTCTTTCCCCTACTCCTGGGCCCTGGCCATCACTTTTCTACTCTCTGTTTCTATGAATTTGACTTTTTTTTTTAAATTCCACATGTAAGTGATACTGTGCAGTATTTGTTTTCCTCCAGCTTATTAGCAATGATTGATTTAGGATGGTAAACTCCTAGCGATTTTTCTGCCTTTTTTCCACTTTTCCTAAATTTTCCAGGTGTTTTATAATAATTATATAATACTATCATAAATGCCAAATTCCCTATATTGAATTCCCTCAAAAGATTCCTGATGGACACATCTGGGTTCAAATCTTTTATTTTCTCCTGACACATAATTGCTGAGATTTATTGCGTACTTCCAATATTCCGGACATTCTTTCACTATACAATTTCAGGCAAAAAAAAGTTTGTAAATTATTTATTTAGTTATTTATTTGTTTGTTTATTTATTTATTTAAGTAATCTCTACACATGGTGCTCAAACTCGTGACCCCCAAGATCAAGGGTCTCATGCTTTTCAGGCTGAGCTAGCCAGGTGCCCCCTTAGTCAAATTTCTTTGACTTCATTTTCCTCATTTGTAAATAAGCATAATTTTTCTCCTATGTAAAATGAGGATCTAATACATGAATAGACCTTTGAGTAGCTATTATAAACACTCAGTAATTGTCAGCATAATTATTATTATCATGTTCATATATTACTTTGTCATATCTTGCTGCTTATTCTATTGCTTTCTTTCATTCAAGAAACAGGAGACACATTTTTGGTCCATTTACTATTTTCTTTTTTAAACTTTAAACCAAGACAATGTCTTATATGGTCCCTTTCCCTTTTGTTATGTACTAGCATTATCAAGAAATGGAGCAATTCCTTGAGAGGACATAACCTTTAGCAGGTCAATTTTCCTCAACAAGGGCAGACAGCCCATTTCCTGCATGCCTCCTTCTATACTGCAGTACAAAAATATTATTAGAAACTTGGAGTTTTGGTAGCCTTGGGAGCGGGACCAATTCCCAGGTATTTAATTTTGTTCTGTTCTCATCTAAATTGAAATTTTGACATGGCATTTTTCTCACACTAAGGGATGGTTTAGAGGAATTTTTCCAATTTGTCTTTATTTATTGTGAAGTCAAGCCAAGCCCCACAGGTTTTATGGCTGTTTTGGCAGTTATTGGTGACATTATTCAATCACTCACACACACACACATACACACTAATTTGAGGTCCCTGTAATTCTACCCATGAAACAGGCCCACACAGTAATTCCAATAGATGCTTCTAAGGAAACTGAAGAAAACAAAATGGCTTTTAGCATATGTACGTGAGTCATTCTAGGACTTTTTTCAGTGGGAAAAAATGCAGAATTGAAAGCAAAAGGACAGATTTTTATTGCACCCATTTGATATCTGCACTGGTATATGGCATTTTCACTTATTTGTCTTTGTTTTTTTTGTTCTACCTGAATTTTATGCTTTTTCACTTGCAAACGATCAATTTCTCCCTGTCTCAGGCATCCCGGCATTGATTTTTTGTTTGTTTTTATTTGTTTGCTTTTAATCACTTTGAGTTTTTTAAAAATTGCTGAAATGAATTGATAAATCCCTTAAATTCAGAGATGAATTCCATGCAGCATGCTGATTTGATACACATTCGATTCCACTGGGAGTGGCGACCTCACCTTATTCATAGCCTGGTTGCTGTGGCTCAAGTTACCCCGTAACTGTTTAGGCTCAGAATTTTCATTTCTCATTCTGAGCTTGTGTTAAGGAAACAAGTTACAGAAAATTATTAATTGTTTCTACGGGAAAAAGTTATTCTCAGTCCCAATTTTTAGAAATGGTCATTAGAAATCAAACCAGCTCACCAAAGTCTTCTTGGCCAAGCAGTGAACGTGCGTGTGGGTACAAATAAATGCATAATCAACAGTAGTATTGATGTGGGAATACAAAAACAGTGTTAAAATCACATAACCTGTTTTCAACAGACTACATTAAGATACTGCTGACGTAGCTAGAAAATTGAGAAATACATGAATGAGACCTTTACTGTAAACTCCGACCAGGCTGGAAGAACGGGAGGCCGCACCGGGGCCCAGAGCCCCAGGGAGGTCAAGGGCAGGGGTGGAAGCCCTGGAGCTCAGCGGTGGAGGCCTAGGGCCGCGTCTTAGCAGGGGCACGTGGGCTGGCGCTCTGGCTTGACACCTTCTCCTCCTGCAGGGGTGAGCGACAGCTCCCCCACCACAGACCCAAGGTGGAGGGAAAAAAAAATAAAAGAACTTTAAAGGGTAAAAGCGTAATTACACTAGCTCTTTCGATGTTTTTTTTTTTTTTCTTTGTTAAATATGCTTTTTAAGGTAGTTTCCTCATATCTCAAGGCAAATACCTTACAAAATGTGCATTTTTGACAGTCTGAGAGATTAAGGGAATCATTGAAAGATAAGGAGTGAGTTCTCTTGGAAGAATGAAGAGACGAGAAGATACTTAAAGGATTTATTGGTAAATATGAGGGGATTCATTAACTAAGACAATTAAGTACAAAGTGCCATTTAGCTCCATGACAGAACTGATAATGTGACAGGAAGACCGAGAGAAAGACGAGGCCAGCTGGTCATTAGAGGCAGCCCACGGGCCACACACCGGAAGAGGCAAGGCCTGCAGTGAGGTACTGGTATAGACATGTGCAAATCAGACGGTGTTCACTCAGTGGTCAGGAGGAGTGTGTAGACTTTGAAGCAAGATGTTTTAAAATTAGGTATTCTCGATTGATCCATATTGTAGTGAGAGAAATGAAACAAGTCTAGACGCTTTCCGTGTACAATTGGAGTCCTGAAATTCTTTTTTTTTTTTTTAAGATTTATGCATTTATTTATTTGAGAGAGAGACAGACTGTGGGGGTGGAGGGGCAGAGAGGGAGAGAGAATCTCAAGCGGGCCGCCCCTGAGTGTGGAATCCGATTCTGGGCTCAATCCCACAACCCATGAGATCATGACCTGAGCCAAAATCAAGAGTTGGACATTCAACCAACTGAGCCACCAGGTGACCTAAGTCCTGAAACTTTGGTGTCTATGATGCTTTCTTACTCTGACAGCTGCAGTCTCTATATTGAAAGTATTCATCATCGTCAGTGTCCAGACTTTTACTTCCTTATGGAATATTTGGTACTGAGTGGATTAGAAAGACTCACTTTGGAGAAATTTTTTTATCGTTCTCAAGACTTTTAGATAGCTTTCAAGACCTTTGCTAGAGTGTTCCTCCACATCCTATTGAAATGCAATTTGTTTAAATATGCATTTTACAAAAAGGATCATAAGGGCTTTAAAACTGAATAGGTTACTTGTCCGCTATTGATGGGAATGTAAACTGGTGCAGCTGTGATAGAAAAACAGTATGATGGCATCTCAAAAAAATTTGAGATAAAATTACATGGGGTCTAGTAATTCCATTTTGGGATACCTTTCCAAAAGAATTGAAAACAAGGTCTTGAAGACATACTTGGATACCTATATCCATAGTTGTGTTATGCCCAAGAGCCAAAAGTTGGAAACAACTCGAATGACAAAAAAAGGGATAAAGAAATACAGTGTAATATTCTGCCCTACAAAGCAAAGAAACTCTGACATAGGCTATAAGATGGGTAAACTCTGAGAACATTATGTTGAACAAAATAAGCCAGTAATAAAACGACAACTACCATACGATTCTACTGTGGAGGTATCTAGAGCGGTCAGACTCAGACACAAAGCAGAATGGTGGTTTCCAAGCCCTGGGGAAAAGGGAAGGGGTGTTATTTAAGGTGTATAGAGTTTCGATTTGCAAGATCAAAACATCTGGAGACTGACTGCACAACAATGTTAGTGTGTTTAACCCTACTAACTGAAGTGTGAACTTGGAAATAGTTTAAACGGTAAATTTTATGTTATGTTCTTTTACCATAATTTTTTTAAAAAGCCGAATGGGTGAAAGGAAGAGGTGATCTAGATGAACCTAGAGATTTGCTCTCCTATATTACCATCGATGATTCCAAATCTTTGTGTAAGATCTTTTTAATTTAACAAATTGCACTCCACATAATGCTTTTCTACTGTTAAACTATTCTCTAATATTTATAGACTAAAGCCTAAGACTATCTTCAGCAAAATTCTTAAATATTTTCAGGGTCTAACAACCTTATACTGAACCAATAACTGTTATTATGCTAATGGTAAGATTTTTACATTTGATCATTTGGACTGAATTATCACATAGTTGGTGCAAATGGAAATTTGTAAACTATACTTAGTCTTTGCAATAGACAGAATGTTTAAAATCTAATAAAACCACCAAATTATTAAAAAGCAGAGATGTTTCCATTGTATTGAAATGGATCAATTTACAGTGAGTTCAAAATACTCAGCAACGTTATTACATGGAAAAGACCTCTGAGTTTTACCCAGTTTTCATTTCTATCTTTTTCTTCTTCGAGGCAGGACTTATAGCACCAGAAGAAATAATATAAAGAAAATAATTTTGCATTACAGTAAATTTTTTTTTGGCCTAACTTAGAATAAAAAAATCTCACTCTAGGTTCATGTAAAGAGAACAATTACAAACTATAAATTATATTCAGATTATGTTACTTTTATTCATTCACTGAAGTGCTTTTATTACCATGACTTTTGAAAGATATAAAATGCTTAGAACAATATCATATAATCTAAATATGAATTACCTGAGAAATACTTGAAACATCAGGCAAGCCAGTTTTCAAATAGTCTTTAAGAAAATACTGCAGGAAGGGGCACCTGGGTGGCTCAGTGGGTTAAAGCCTCTGCCTTCAGCTCAGGTCATGATCTCAGGGTCCTGGGATCGAGCCCCGCATCGGGCTCTCTGCTCAGCGGGGAGCCTGCTTCCCCCTCTCTCTCTCTGCCTGCCTCTGCCTACTTGTGATCTCTCTGTCAAATAAATAAATAAAATCTTTAAAAAAAAAAAAAGAAAATACTTCAGGAAAGGAAAAATAGAATTCAAATATTTTTGTTACAGCGAAATATACATTACCTTTTCAAAATGATGTAAGTGATGAATATACAAATTAAATTTGGAAAAATGAACTGAAATGAAAGCCGCACCACGGATATGTTACATTTGTGTAAGTATTTGTATATGTATACATTTATATAGGCAGTTTTAGGCTATTACCAAAATGTCAAAATATTTTGTATGAAATAATCTATATTATTTACCCTCTTGCAAAATCGTTCTAAAGTATATACTCTAAATATAAAAGATGACAAATAAAATAAATATTTTATCTAGGGATCTCTCTCTTTCTCTCTCTCTCTCTCTCTCTCACACACACACACACACACACACACACACACACACACACACTGTTTTTTCAGAAAAAGTTCTTAATCCTTTTATATATGGTGTCACCTATATTTTTTTTTCACTTTTGGGGCCTTTACTCAGAAGGTATACAAGCAATCTTTGATATGTGAGCATTTCATGGGAAATTTTAAACTCATTTACAATCCTAAACATAGAGAAGGAAGTTTCTGATGAGCGATGATGGGCACTAGATCTGTGGCTGTTTCCTACTGAGTAAAGGGCCATGAGGTAGGCAATGAATTGGTGTTGTGGCATTTCGTTTCTTTTGTGTTGATCTGAATGTGGAACACATTTAAAGCTATTCTGAAAATACATCATTCAATTGTTCCTTAAGCAAATGATGAAAAAAAAGAAGAAATTGAGAGAGAAAGAGAGAAGATGCCAAGGAATTTGCCTAGTATCCAGGCTTACCTGATTTGCCACAAGAAGACCCCACCGCAAAATGTATCCCACCCCTGTTGTCTATGTGGGAATATAGAGTTCTAAGAGTTGCTCGGAGAAAAGTACAGAATTCTCCAGCTAAACATTGCTCACAATTTCTCTCCGTGACATTTTTGTGTGAGGACAGAGATACTTTCTGATACCAAAAGGATTTAACTGGAGGAGAAAATACTAAGAAATATGGGGGGAGGCGGAGCTCAGCTGAACAGAGCTAGGCTGTGCCCGGGAAAGAGGCAGATGGCCTGAGGGTGCCTCGCTGGCTCAGTTGGTAGAGCATTCAACTCCTGATCTCAGGGTCACGACTTCAGGCCACCTGTTGGGTATGGAGCCTACTTACAAAAAATTAATAAGCCCTTAATGTCATTTACTATCCAATCAGGGTTCATATTCCCCAGTTGATACAGAAGTAGTAGTGCAATTACCAACAACCGCTTCCCCTAGATTTCTCTCCCTGCCCTGGTCAGCAGGCTCCCTAACTGCCCTGGAGTGTTTAATAGCCCTTCGTCAGTGGCTCTGTAAAGAACTGCAAAGACTGAGATTTCAGTCTACTTAAAAGTGAGCAAGTTGGCCTGCCACCGTGCAGGGGAGGCAGAAGACATGAGAATCCTGGGTCAGAGATGATGGACTTCAGTACTGACAGCACAGGATACAACATGATGATCAGGGTACCTGAGGCAATTCCGCTTGTCCTCAGGTCCCCCGGTGACAAGCCCAATGTGCACAGAGGCAAGAGCAGTTTGGTGTATTTTAGCGAAGGACTCATGAACTTAGAGAACTCAAATCTTTTATGATGGGAAGCAAGCATACAGAGGGAGACAATTTCTCTACCTTCCAAGCCTTATAAATAAACCTGCCCTTTGTTTCTGGAAGAGACATGATCTCCGCCCTCCACATCTATTTGCTATATAAACATCCTTGAAAATATAACCTGGAACAAATGGTAGACAGAGCCTCCCTCACAAAACATGCAGAAATGCAAAAGACTTGTCAAGAGTGGTATCCAATTCTTCCCTCCCATGATTGCACAAGTCAAGAATTCTCTTGGGAAAAAAAAATCTCAAATTCTTTCCAGAAGTTGATAAAATATAATTGGTCGAAAGTAGCAACCACCCATTGTAGATGAGACCTACATGGTATCGTGTAGGTTTCATGGTGATCTTGCTTTTGTCTCACTTTATTATGTTCTCTGAGTTATCTTGTTGGGGTTGATGTCCTGTGGGATTGTTAACTTCCCAGGGACAAGATGGCCTAACTGCGAGCATCAGACCAGTTCCCAGACATCAGAGACTGCTTTTTATTTTCTCAGCTCTGTCTTAGAATCAGGATTCATATTAGATTCTCTCATTGTGACTGGTTGGTACACTATTTCTCAAGAATCTGTTAATCTTCAGGATTCTCTTTTCATTTCTTTTATTTTTCCTCTTAGTTTATTTGTTGAAGAAATCAAGCCATTTGCCCTGGGGAACTTCCCATAGTTTGGATTTTGCTGATCATTCCCCTCATGTGCCATTTGACATATTCTCCAATCCTTTGTTTCCTATAAATGGGTTATTAGATCTAAAGGCATGATCAAATTCATTCAGTGCTTTTGGCAAGAACACTTTATAGGCAGTGATGTGTTCTTTCATTAGGAGGCACATAACTAGGTGACTGTAGCTCCTTTTGTGATGTTAGCAGCCGCTGATGGCTTGATCCATTAGTTCATTAGCGATTGCAAAAGGATGATGTTCTAAATCTGTCTCCTTTTTTTTATATGAGCTGGAATACATTTTGTCCATATATTTAAGTTCGGCGTCTCCAGCTATTTCCCAAATGACTTCAGAGGCCTTGCATGTTAAAAGATTAGAAAATAAAGCATTCAGAGATAGAACCTAGTGGAAATCATAATAGAGGTAATTGAATATGGTTTTACAAATGCTATTGCTTTCTTGGTTGAACTTTTTGTGTTCTAGAGATAATGTGAAATGTCTATATTTGAATGCCATCAAAAGGGACAGACTTAGTGTGGTCAACCAGAAAATAAAGAGATCGACCATTTTCTGGAGCTCAATGAGAGGCTTAAAATCTGTAGACAGGCATACCTCCTTTTACTGTGCTTTATTTTATTGCACTTTGCTGGTACTGCATATTTTTACAAACTGAACGTCTGTGGCAACCCCACATCAAACAAGTCTATCAAGGCCATTTTTCCAACAGCATTTGCTCATTTGTGTCTCTGTGTCACATTTTGGTAATTCTCATATTTTTAACTTTATCATTATTATTATATTTGTCATAGTGCTCCCTGATCAGTGATCTTTGATGTTATTATTGTAATTGTTTTGGGTGTCACAAACTCCAATATAAAGTGAACTTAATAGATAAAAGTGTGTTCTGACTGTTCCAAGACCAGCCCTTCCCCCTTTCCTTGGGCCTCCCTCTTCCCAAGACACAGGGAAGGGCTTTCCTGAACCTTTCCCTTAATATTGAAATTAGGCCAATTAATAATCCTACCATGACCTCTAAGAGTTCAAGTGAAAGACTCACATGTCTCTCACTCCAACTCTAAAGTTTAGAAATGATTAAGTTTAGTGAAGCAGGCATGTCAAAAGCTGAGATAGGCTGAAAGGTCGGCCCCTTGAATCAAACAGTTTCTAAGTGCAAAGAAAAACTTCCTGAAGGAAAATTTAAAGTGATATCTCAGTGAACACATGAATGATGCAAAAGAAAAGCAGCCTTACTGCTCATGTGGAGAAAGTTCGAGCGGGTCCAGATAGAAGACAAAACCAGCCACCATGTTCCCTTAAGCCAAAGCCTGGTCCAAATCAAGGCCTTACTCTTTTCAATTCTATAAAGGCTGGGAGAGGTGAAGAAGCTGCAGAAGAAAAGTTGGAAGCTAGCAGAGGTTGGTTCATGAGGTTTAAAGAAAGAAGCCTTCTCCATAACAGAAGAGTGCAAGGTGATCAAGGTCCTTGGATCAAGCTTCTGCAACAGGCTCCCTGCTCAGCAATGAGTCTGTTTCTCCCTTTCCCTCAGCAAGTGCTGATGGAAAAGATCTAGCCCAGATCATTATTGAAGGTGGCTATACTCAATAATGGATTTCTAGTGTAGATGAAAGAGCCTTCTCTTGAAAGAAGATGTCATCTAAGACTTTTATAGCTAAAGAGAAGTCAATGTCTGGCTTTTAAGCTTCAAAGGACAGCCTGACTCTGCTGTTAGGCTGTAATGCAGCTAGCAACTTAAAGTTGAAGCCAATGCTCATTTACTATCTAAGCTTTTAAGAATTATGTTAAATCTACTCTGCCTGTCTTCTATAAACAGAACAACAAAGCTTAAATGACAGCATATCTGCTTACAACATAGTTTACTAAATATGGTAAGCCCACTGCTGAGACCCACTGCTCAAAAAGTAAGATTTCCTTCAAAATATGGCTGCTCATTGACAGTGTGCCTGGCTACCCTAGAGTTCCAATGGAGATAGGCAAGATTGATGCCTGCTAATACAAAATCCATTCTGCAGTCCATAGATCAAGGAGTAATTTCAATTTTCAAGTCTTATTACTTAAGAAACACATTCTGTAAGGCTCTAGCTGCCATAGATAGTAATTTCTCTGATGGATCTGGGCAAAGTGAATTGAAAACCTTCTGGAAAGGATTCACTGTTCTAAATGCCATTAAGAACATTTGTGAATCACGGGGGAAGAGGTCAAAACATCAACGTGACCAGGAATTTGGAAGAAGTTGATTCTAACCCCCGTGGATGACTTTGAAGGGTTCAAGACTTCAGTGGAGGAAGTAATTGGAGATGTTGTAGAAATAGCAAGAGAACTAGAATTAGAAGTAGAGCCTGAAGATGGAATTGGATGGTTCCTATCTCATGACCAAACTTGAGCAGATAAGGAGCTTTTTCTCATAGATGAGCAAAGAAATTGATTTCTTGAGATAGACTCTACTCCTGGTGAGGATGCAGTGAAGATTGTTGAAATGATAACAAAGCATTTAGAATATTACATAAACTTAGTTGATAAAGCCGCAGCAGGGTTTGAGAGGTTTGACTCTAGTTTTGAATGAAGTTCTACTGTGTGTAAAATGCCATCAAAAATATTATGATCTGGTGAAATAGGTTATGAGAAGAAGAGTCAATTGTTGCAGCAAACCTCACTGTTGTCTTGTATGATGAAATTGTCACAGTCATACCAGGCTTCAGCAACCACCTCCCTGATCAGTTAGCAACCACCAAGAGCGAGGCAAGACCCTCCACCAGCATAAAAGATAACAACTCACTGAGGGTTAGTACTTTTCAGCAATAAAGTATTTTTCAATGAGCTATATACATTGTTTTTAAACATAATCCTATTACCTACTTAATTGACTACAGTGTTGCATAAATAAAACTTGGATATGCACTCAGGAACCAATAAAATTCCTTTTACTTGCTTTACTGCAATTTTGCCTTCTGTATGGTGGTTTGGAACCCAACCTCCAATATCTCTTGAGGTATGTATTTCTTCTGTGTAAAGACTGTAGAAAAAGTCTCTACAGGCCCTGCTATGTAGAGAGTTATTCTGAACATTGTCACTTTGGGTGTGTTCAAGTGGATTAAGTGGATTAAGAAATGCCAAGTGGATTAAGAAATAGAAAAATATATTCTCTAATGAGGAAGTACTTCTAATCACTCTGCTCTAACCTCAAATTATCCAGAATACCAAGCTTTGTACTTACTAGTATATTTTTGCTGTGAGGATTAACTAGGGGAGGAAGTCCGGGTGGTTCAGTCAGTTAAGTATCTGCCTTTGGCTCAGTTCATGATCCCAGAGTCATGGGATCAAACCCTGCATCGGGCTCCCTGCTCAGCAGAGAGTCTGTTTCTCCCTCTCCCTCTGCCCCTCTACCTGCTTGTTCTCAATCACTCTCTAATAAATAAATAAAATCTTTAAAAAAAAAACTCATAACAACTAGCACATACACTATATGATCTTAAAGTCATGCTCTATGTCATTTTGCCAACACCAAAGTATACACTTCAAAGACGTTCATCTCCATAGGTGTGTAATTAAATATAGAAACCCCTATCTCCAGATAAACAGTGTCTCCTTGTCCCTCTTGCTCTCCCCTTGGGATGTAAATTAAGGAATTTAAAGGAGATAGAAGGAGCTGGACAACAACTCAATGAGCCACTAAGACAGAGCAGCTGTTTGTTTGGCCTTTGGTGGGTCCTCCACTTGGAACACATTGGCCATGCTCTATATACTGATAGTTACTAGATTGTCCCCTTGGGAACAGTTCCTCAGGGGTAGACTAGAAAGCTGTCTAAACTCTGTTACTATATTTTTCTGACATGATAAGCATAACTTATTGAACAGACGTAAATCTTTGATGAACTTACAGTGCTTCAAAGTCATTATTTTGACATCAGTAACAGTCTTATAGACAGTGAACCGCAGGAGATTAGACAGATGCTGTATTGACCAAAAAAATACCCTGGAGTTTGCTTTTTGACTAAATCTTTGATATGCCTTAGCTTTATTTTGATTTGACTCTTGCTTTCAAAAGTGAGACATAGCCCAAAGAAACAACAAAATACCAACCATGAGGATGCTTTTGTAAAAAAAACAAGGTACTCAATAAGGTTACATCTACTCTGTAAGTAAACTTCACAGGGGAAAACCACAGAATCATAGAAGTGGAAGGAATATTTAAGGTCATCTGGGCATATTTCCTTCCTTACAGTTAAGACAAATGAGGTTAAATGGGATGTAGTTAACCACCTAATCATGTCCTCAACTCTTGACTATGCAAATCATTGAAGGAGATTTTTTAGTGTTTAGTTGCTACCCCAAACATTAAATATGTGAGTGAATGATTGATTCTCCATATAAAGTTCACAGAGAATAAGTGAAATCTCTAGAAAAAGAGGAAAATTCCTTGAGAAAACTGCTAAATTTAATATTCACAGTTGCAAGATACCAAAATTTCACTTGAGTACAACTTTTCATTCCTTATTGCCCCACAAAGATATAATAAACCCTGGCAAAAACTGGCATATTTGAAGTTGTGTTTACTTGTCCAAGTCGTCAGGATATGGCTCAGTGGGTTTTAACTAGTGATCTTTTTTTTTTTTTAAGATTTTATTTATTTGACAGAGAGAGAGAGAGATCACAAGTAGGCAGAGAGGCAGGCAGAGAGAGAGAGAGAAGCAGGCTCCCCACTGAGCAGAGAGCCCAATGCGGGGCTCGATCCCAGGACCCCGAGATCATGACCTGAGCTGAAGGCAGACACTTTAACCCACTGAGTCACCCAAGGGCCCAACTAGTGGTCTTATATTTTCTGGTTGCTCAAATGTCTCATAGACCCTAAAGAAATCTGTTTTATAAAAATACACAAATTCTCCTGTCGTTATTTAAAATTAAAGTTCAAAAAGGATCTTCAGAGATACTGTACTTGAATTAAAATATAAAATCATGTTTAAAATCATTTTAATAATATTTTAGAAATGAATCTAAAAATTGTTCATATAAAATAAATATAAAATATTTTTAATTTAAAGTCATCTCCGCCATCCCCAGTAACTCCATTGTATGAGAGTCTAATTTGCTAATTAGACTGATGATACCTATTTTCATTGTGAGTTATGGGTAATTAGAAATTACAGCTGAACTACTAAACGAGAATGGACCCTTCACAAGGGCAGTCAACCAGATCATTATTCTTAGGCAAAGCAACCTAATGATTACTGCAAAGTTGAAACTAAAAGAATTGATTTGAACAATTAGGGGACTCTATTAGGGGTCAAACCCTTTGTGCTTTGTGGATTCATACCATACAATTCCTTTAGTACATTAAAATGGGCTTTGATCAAAGAAAAATACACGAAATCAGATAATGTGCATAGAAGGAAAGGAGACATGTAGAGATAGTCCCCCACTGAGTCTCAGAGAATTTCGTATAAACTAAAAAGTAGGGAAAGCTAAACCCACAGCCACTCCCAGGTGATGAACAACCCTTTGATTCTCAAGTTAGACCACCTGGGAAGTGACTGTCTTCTAGACCCATTTCCTCATACGCAGCTACAGAGGATTAGTCCTCCTCTCCCCAAGAGGCCCTTTAGTACCTGGGGTCAGGGAGGAAAGACGTACCTGCAGCCCAGACCGCCAAGACCATATTCACTGTGGTACTTGCCAAAAACCAGTGAGGCTTGACGATTCACAGACATGCACCCTGGGGCAAATAATACATTATATGTTAATAAAAAAATAAATTAAAAATTTTTTAAATAAATAAATAAATGAATAAATAAATAAAATGTACTTTCAAATGGGATAAATAAATAAATAAATAAATAAATAAATAAATAAATAAAAGTAAGGTTGTTTTCCAAAAAACAGTGAGGCTTAATGAAAGAACACAAACAAACACTGTTTTGATGGGTTAAACAAATGTTCACTCTTTTCCATCTCCAATGACTGTTGTGACACCATTTCCAGGAGACACTATGTTTCTATGGTCCAAACAGATTACAAATAAACTTATAGAATGACACTCGTTTTTACGTGGGAGATACGGAAGAATTTCAGACCCTAAATAAATTACAGTAATGGGATATGGCATCTTCTTAAACGTTTATTACTGTGAGAAACCAAATGCCTGTCTTTCAAGACTGGCATATAGAGAGCTCTGGGGTTGATCACTTGCCACTTACTCATTGCCTCTGATCGCACTAGGGTTCAGGTCTCTGCTTTACTTTCCTGACAGGTTAGTAAGCTCCGGTCTTATTCACAGGTGGCCCCTGTGCTGCGCAGCCCCTTGGAAACTTTCTGTGCGGTTTGCACAGTAGGGAGCAGAGGAGGGGTGAGCAAAGACAAGAGGGGCAGAAGGTCGGCCCTTGGCACGGCACACCTGTCTTCAAGAGATAGAGACACTTTGGAGCCAACCTTTCCGTTGAGAAACTGGCAGACTGCCATAAAGTTATATGTGCTCATCTATCGCTTTCATTCTTTAAGTTTTCAATAAGTAGAAGATGATGAATTATCAAAATCTCACCAAGAAATAAAAATTCCAAATTTTTCGTCTTTCAGGCTGAGCATTCATTTCTTCAGCTAGAAATGCTGTTGTTTCTCTTCGTAAGCACTTCGTGAGCACTGTTTCTCTTCATGACTTAGGAGGTCTCCAATTATTGAACGTTTACTGAACAAGCACTGTGAGATCTCTGACAAAAGCCAGATTCTCCCCACCACACTCTAAGAGGAGAAAATCCTCCAATTCCCTGTAGTTTGTAGATGAGGAAATTCAGGGTAAGAATATATTTCATATATATTCATGTCTTTGGCTGGTACTGACCTCCCACTTAGGTCCAGCCTGGCTCTAAATCTGTATCTTTGCTTTCTGTAGTCTGATGTCTAAAGATCTGTTCATTACAGGAAGTACAAAATAGGAGCAAAGCTGTGTTGTTTTAAAACACTCTTGTGAAAGACCCCACCCGTACTCTTTTGTAGGAAAAAATAGAAAACTAAGTAGTTTTTTACTGGATTTATTTGTAAAGCTTAGTTATGGTCAGAATTACAGTCAGAAAAAAAGAAAATAGAAATTTTTTTTTTTTTGAGAGAAAGAATGAGAGAGCATGCTCATGCACACACAATGGAGGGAGGGGCAGAGGGAGAGGAAGAGAAAATCTTAATCTTAGGCAGGCTCTATGCTCAATGAGGAGCTCAGTGCAGGGCTGGATCTCACAACCCTGAGATCATGACCGGAGCCAAAATTAGGAGTTGGACATTAACCGACTAAGCCACCCTGGCACTCTGGAAATGGAGAT
Source organism: Procyon lotor (assembly GCA_028646535.1). Lineage (NCBI taxonomy): Eukaryota > Metazoa > Chordata > Mammalia > Carnivora > Procyonidae > Procyon > Procyon lotor. The sequence goes on along the minus strand of CM053604.1, from coordinate 129,465,752 downwards.
TTTTTTTTTTTTAAATACTGTGTTCATAAGAAGAAATAAAAATAAAAATGAAGGCTTGTGTATAAAGAAATTCCAATATAAGTAATTTTGGCATCGGTTAAATTGGATTACAGGGAAGGGAATCATAAAGCCTTATATGAATCCCTATTTCTACAGATCATAGGAGGAGACTTAATAATAATATTGCCTTTGATTGCACACACGCATAGAAAGTTTGAAAGTGGAACTACAGAACTTACTGCATACTGAGATTCCGTTGCTGTGACTATTAGACCTTACTTGTTAGAAACTCCAGTGAAACTCCAGCGAAGCCCTCCTAATGTTTCAGATACGAGAGAGCTAAAGCACAGGATGTTAATTATCTGAGTACAAATTCCATAGAAAGACGCCAAAACACTTATTTGGTTAGTGTTTTAAATAGTGTCACTTATTTGACATTAAAGATCTAAGATATCGATGCATTTTATAACAGCCAGGAAGAGATCTTTGTTCGCTGTAAATAAACTATCTGATTCGATTTGGTTCCCCCAGTTTGTTTTTAATTAGGCAAAGAGACATTTTTAAATTTTTGTTTTCTAATCTTAAATAGCTAAGTTCAAAATGATCGTGGAGTATCTATCTGCCTTCCTTTTTTCACATCTAATTTTAACAGCAAGTCAGTCACTTTTACCCTTCATATCAGAAGCCGATGCTGAACTTCTTTATTAGTTTACTATTTCCCTGTGGGGGGAAAATCTGTTCAGTTCTTGTTGCTTCGAGAGATACAATTTTTTTCTTGTGGTTTTACTTGCATTATTTTCAAAACACAGAAACTAGGATGGCTTTGCTGGAAAGAGCCCTCTTGTTGAAAAGAACCCAGATGCTGGAATGTTCATCTGACTTTACACAGCAGGAACCAGAGGGCCAATGCCCATCGTGGCGAATGCTGGCCAGAATTAAGCATGGTGACATCTGGCCAACAGTATTGCATGGTACAGCTCTTGTGGGTCTGTGTCTTCTACTGTTCAAACAAAGGGCAGTATTTACAGTTTATGAAGCTTTTTGGAAAGTACAAAGTAAAAAAAAAAAAAAACACCTATGGGCATAAAATCTTATTAGTGTCCCCCTTCAAGATGAAAAGAGTAGAAAAATGGATGTAAGCTTGGGAGTCATCATTCATGGTCACTTAATGCATAAACACCCATGGATGATCCTATTGCATTTAATGTTTTGTGTTCTTTCTCTGCATTCTCTGTTTCTTTCCCAGAACACTTGAAGGATAAGTTAGAAGAATATATGGCCCGATTTTCCAAAGTAAGGATTGTTCGCACCAAGAAAAGGGAAGGGCTCATCCGGACCCGCCTCTTGGGGGCATCTATGGCGAGAGGAGAGGTCCTGACGTTCCTGGACTCCCACTGCGAGGTCAACGTGAACTGGCTGCCCCCGCTCCTTAGTGAGTACACATGCCTATTGATGGTGGCCTTCTGGGGACCAGCAGGGCCCGGGGAATCGCCCTCCTTCAGAGGGAGTGGCTTGCTTCTGTTCTGTTTGCAATCAGCAAAGACGAGAGATCCCTTCCACAGGTTTTACAGTGAGAGCCTCCAATTCTATCTTAGACACAGTTGAGGACAAATAGGTAACTAGAAAACTGCATTAAAATTGCTGTTTTAGATACTACCAACTGCAATCTAACTTAAGGTTTGAAATGGTTTCATTTAGTTTAGACGTTCTCCTTTATTGCAGTTATAGTGGCTAGGTAAATACTAAAAGAAAAAAGCACTTAAAAATACGATCTGGGGACACCTGGGTGGCTCAGTCAGTTAAGTGTCTGCCTTCAGCTCAGGTCATGATTTCAGGATCCTGGGATCAAGTCCCGCATCAGGCTCTCTGCTCAGCAGGGAGCCTGCTCCCCCCTCTGCCTGCCACTCCCCCTGCTTGTGCTCTCTCTCTCTCTTTCTCTCTGACAAATAAATAATATATTTTTAAAAAAGTTTCTATACAGTAAGATTAACACATGCACGCACACACACACAGTTTAACAATTACTATAGAACTGTTAAGAAATGAGGAAAGAAAATCATTTAGGCCCAGAATACAGTTCAAGTGCAAGTGCCCTGATATTTTCATGGATTAAAATGCCAGTTCTCCTTTCCACTCTTGGCACCGGTCTAGAGCCCTAAATATATAATCCCCCAAGTTTACAGAGGACCCCCTCCAACACTCCAGACGACACATCTCTAAGGCTCACAATCTGGCTAGGAGTCGGGAAAGAAGCAGCCTCTTTGACACATCACACTTGAACTGTTAGAAACATGAAAGAAGTAGGAGTCATTCAGGCTAGAAAATGCATGCGTGGCTTAGTTGGAGCTTGACTATTTTGTTTTTTATTTCTCCACGAAGTCAGATATAAAGTCCAGTACTAGACGAGGAATAAATTGTCAGCCTGAAAAAAATATATGTTTCTAAAAAGTTCTTGGTGTGCACATACTGTACTCCTTCTTATTCTTCCAGATTTCACTAAATCAACTTTTATTGTAAATATATCCCTGGTCTTGGAGCTAAAGCCAGTAAAAACGGCCTTTACAATAAGCTGCCTCAGAAAGAATGATTTGCTATTGACTACTGCGTAGGATTTCAGCTTGAACCAGCAAAGCTCTGTTAGTAAAAGATGTGGGTGTGCGGGGTGGGGTGGGCAGTCAATTGAAACTGTGTAGGATTTAAGACAGGAAATGACCAGCAACTAACACCCCACCGCATCCCTGATCCACACACACCTGCACAGGCAACTGCCCAGCCTCGTAATCAACAGGAATGTCTCAGTGCTCTTAGGGCCAGAGACTCCTCTGAGCTTTTAATTAAAAGTACCTTGTCCAAGGACATAGCAATTTAGAGTTTCATCAGCAACAGTGAGATTCCTGCAAACTAAACTTGACCTATATGGTGTCGAATACTCAAGGAAGTCAGCAAAAGGCCTAATTTATTTATGAAGCAAAGCAATTCCTAAATGCCAATTATCAAGCCTCTGATTGTTCATATGACTCTAACAGGAAAAAGAGAGAGAGAGTGAGAGAGAGAGAGAGAGAGAAATAAAGAGAAACCCACTTTTCCTCATTAAAGTATTTCATTTCCTGTAGGCCTGATGGATAAGAAATGAGTCAAGCTCAGGATCACTATCTTTTTTTATTTTCCTCTATCAGTGTCCTGACACATCATCCAAAATGAAAAAAACAAGCGGAGCCACATAGTTTCTTGGTTCATTTTTCACCTTGGGATTATACCTGAATTTCAATTTCCCATTAAGAGTCTGTTTGTTTGATCCCTGGAAATTGAAATGTAGGCACGAGCCTTAGATGAAAAATTAGTCATGCTGCTTTCACCCCAAGCTAGAACAGCTGGATGAGAGCTGAAAGGAAATTTGAAGGGAGAGTTGACAGTTAATTTAACAGACTCATTCTCTTTGGGTCACCTTGGGACTCCTTGTTGGTCAAGGAACTTGTAAATCAACCTGATTCTGAATTTGATTGAAGAAAGTCACTGAAACCTTAAATGCTGAAACACCTGCAGAAGTATTAGGAGAGATATTTTGGACACAGCAATGATGCCTCCTCTTGCCAAAGACATCTACAGGGAAACCCCGTTTAGAAAAAGATTAAAACCATTACAAGACTTTCCCAGGTGAAAATGAATGCTCATTAGGGTGCTTCTCGAAGAATCACCCGAAATAGTGCTGGGGGTCACTCTGTGCGCCGATTAGCCGAAATAATAGGCACGTAACCTCTAGGCTCTCGGAGGCCACCTGGGGCCATGCGGTTTACCTAGCCACATGCTAGCATTCCATACTCCCCTTGCCCTGTTTTATCTTCTTTCTATCACATTTATCACCTCCGAACGTACTATGTAATTTAGAGATTTACTATGTATATTGATTGTCTTTGCTCCATTGCTGGAGACAGGGATTTTTGTTGTGGTTATTCACCGCAGTGTTCCCAGAACCTAGAAAAGTGGCAGGCGTGTAATTTCTACTCAATAAATAGTTGTTGAATTGGAAGCAAGGAAGGGAGGAAGGAGGGGAGGAAGGAAAGAAAGATGGGACAGACATACAAATATGGAGGGGAGATCTTCTAGGATTCTGAGGTTTCCCCACCCTCAGGGACATCAACATAATAATATTGAATGAGCCAAGCCTCATTATTTCTAAAAGATGTTTTTTAAGATATTTAAATGTATTTTATTCCACATGCCACGGCAGATCCTCCAAATAGCCAGAAAGCAGATGTTCATACTTAAACGTTCAGTCAGGCAATATGTTTGTTACAATAAATACTGACTGAGTGCACATTCTTGGGAAGAAAATACAGTTGACCCCTTAAACAACACAGGGATTAGGGGCACCAACACCCTGCTCGGTCAAAAATTCACGTGCCACTTTGGACTCCCCAAAAAATTCACTACCAATAACCTGCCGTTGACCGGAAGACTTACCAATCACATAAACAGTCATCTGACACTTCCTGTGTGTGGCATATGTATTACATACTGCACGGTGGCAATAAAGTAAGCTGGAGAATAAAATGTTCTTAAGAAAATCATGAGGAAGAGAAAATACATTTGCAGCACAGTACTATATTAAAAAAAATCTATTAATAAGGGGACCTGTGCATTTTGAACCCCTGTTGTTCAATAGTCAACCCTATGTCACCCGTAGCTGTTCTAAGTGGGGCAATGTGTGTAAATGCCAGTTCCCTGTGCTGTTAAAGTCTCACAACAATAATATCTACATGGAAAAGGAAGGAGTTGGGACTGAAAATGATATCACACGAGAAGCACCATGGAGAACTGGAAAGACCTCGGATTTTAGGATTGGACTGTTGAGCAGGCGTTGCATCCTAGGTTTTGCTCCCCAAAGATGAGTGACCTTTGACAAGTTCTTTTAGCTTCTTTGAGCTCAGTATCCTCATCTGTAAATTGAGAATGACAAAGGCAGCCACCTTAGGGGTTGCTAGGAAGATTAGAACTAGCGAGAGTATGAACCACTTAGCAGTTGCTCAAGAATTCAATAGTAGCAGGAATGGTAACAGTAGTATCAGGCCATCTAATACATTTTTGGATAAAATGAGAAAAGATAAAAATGTATAGCTTTGATAAACTGAGTCTATATCAAAGGACAATAGCAAAGAATTCTTTGTGTGATCTGTCAGCATTTTAAGGGGGAGCAGCCATCATGACCACCATAAGATTCGAGGCTAAATAAAAGAACCATGAAGTTAAATATTTACATTTTGGAACCTCCAGAAAGCAAGACAATATTTTCTCAGCAAGCTCCCGCTGTATGCTTGAAGGAACACAAATACTGTTTATACTCCATGCATGTTGGATGCACTATAAAATGACAGATTGGGGACAGGTCAGAGCACAAATGTGACAGAGGTAGAGCTAAATGGACTTCTGTGAGTCTCTTGGGACATAACTTTCTTAAAGGAAAATACAACAACACTAATTGTACCTAATCACTGTCCCATCACGTTCGGTGTAGCCTTGGAAGAGATCTCAAAGGTCTTGGAGGATGACACAAAACCAGGCTGCAAACAGCAACCCTGTATTAGGAAGGATCTGTAGGCTTCTTTTTGCTGAAAAATGATGGATGGCCTAAGCAGGCATGTCATTTCCTATTTTGTGCTTTCATTTTTCAGACCAAATTGCACTAAACCACAAAACCATCGTGTGCCCCATGATCGATGTCATTGACCACAACCACTTTGGGTATGAGGCGCAGGCTGGGGATGCCATGCGAGGCGCCTTCGACTGGGAAATGTACTACAAAAGGATCCCCATCCCTCCAGAGCTCCAGAGGGCAGATCCCAGTGACCCTTTCGAGTGAGTACCTGAGGGAGGGGTTGTGGGAGAGGGGGCAGGACATTCATTTCAGGCATGTCCACTTGGGACCCATGAGGACAATTATCTCTAATAAAATGGAAGAAAACAGGTGGCAACAATATCTGCTCCTTGGAGAAAAGTCAGACCTACAAGCTGTAGCAAATTACAAGTTGCACCGAATACGTGGATCAGTCCCCTTGTCAGACTTGGTAAAGCATCAGAGGAGGGAGGACGTGAGAACCAGGAAAAGGCAGAGTTCACTGAAAATGTATATTCTCCTTGTAGATATTCTCTCGGGTGGACTCTTCCTCTTCTCAGTTCTCTCTGCTCTTTTGCCTTTTCCCTAAAGAACCATTTAAATTAACTATTTTACTTTACTCTCATTGGAAAATGGTGTAAAATACGAAGCAGGATTTAAGTGTCTGTTTACACCCTGTTGAGAATTATGAGCACAGGCGGTGTTTCTGAGTAGGGCTCCCACATCTTAAACTTGGGGAGTTCAATCAAAATGATTTATCTGGTGTAAATAATCTCTGATAACCTTGCCATTAATTTAAGTTCTGTATAGGTAAGAATTTACAATAATCTATTGGTCTCTACAAAGTTAAGTCTTTTTTTTTTTTTTTTTCAGTATGGACATGAGAATTGTGCATGCCAAGAAAAAGAAAAAAATATATATTTAGCTTAGTTTGACTAAATCTTAAGACCACTAATGGTGAATGGTGAACTTTTTCCAAGAGTGAGCCCAGAGATTGCCCAAGGCATACTATTATCTATTCCTCCTGCTGTACCCTTTTGATCACGTTAAAGTTTTCATAAATTTAAAACTATCATATTTTTTTTCTTAGGACAAGAAAAATGTCTATGACTGGGGCTTTGCATACTTTCTAAGGGTCTGTTTAAAATGTGTTAAAATCAATACTGTCTTTTCATTAATAATATGGGCAGCAAAAGTTTGCAGAAGAGAAGCTCCCAAGTGTAAAACCCATTTCTATAACACTAACCCTTTAAACTACAAAAAATATGCAATAAACATCAGGAAAATGCTTCTTGCAATTCTAGTCTCTGGAAAGATAAACTCTTGGGAATGCTGGGGGGATTTCAGAAGACATTAGCCTGATAAAAAGGGAGAGGTAAATGATTCCTTTTGTAATACGAAGCACACTCATCAAGTAACCAGAATTTCTGAAGGCCTCTTCATACTCTGAAATTGCTGGAGAGTTTTTGAGAAGAAACAATAAAGGCCCTTTGTTATTCTTCCAAATGCTTTGGCCAAGATTTTGAGGATATTCAAAACTACGAGAAAAGTCGATGGAGTTTCCAATAAGCATTTGAAGAAGGCCTAGCTGAAGAGATGTTCATCAGGCTTTCCTATAGTTCACCAACAGAAAGCCTTGGCAGAGGGGCCTAAGAAGGGTAGGGGGATTTAAAGCCATGTTGGGGCTTGGGGAGGATACAAAAGGACCCTAAATATGGTGGAACTGCCATTAGATGGCAGCTGACAAAGGAACGGCCACAGTCTGGTTGTTACTCTGAGGTGGCCATGTTTTCAGGGCTAGAATTCATCCATGATGGTTTTTCAAATACTCTTCAATAGTGACTGAGTTATAATGACCTTCTACTTTCTCTCCCCTGCAGTTGCTGAGTGGGGCCTTGGCAGAAATGGGTTCAAAATGCTACCAAGGGAATCTCAGAGGGTAAAAACTAGGAAAGTCCCTTCAGTCCCTGCCCAGGCAGTCGAAATTGTTTGTCAGGCAGACCCTGGCTGTGGCCATCACCACATCAGGCACCTTGCTTAACCCCAGAGCTTGCAGAGTTGGTAACTTTCAGAATTAAATTACCTCTTGTTCCTGTCACCGACTTCGGTGGTTGCTGTCTGTCAAAGACTGCATTTGCCTCTTGAATACTACTGCTTTTCTGGCTTTTCAGTCCCTTTGATTCCTCCGAATGTGGACACTTTAGCCTTTTGTAATAAATGTAGCTTCCAAGAGATGTCCACTTTGATCTTAAAAATTCCATTTGCCTTCCTGATAATAAAAGAATGGTTACCCAAGCAGCTATGAGCAGTGTATCAGCAATTCCATTATCTCCCTAGTCACCTGAATGTGTTCGTAAACAGACAGACATGCTTTAGGCTAAAACGTACTCCCCTAGATGTAAAGCTTTAAGATACACAGAGCGAATGCACTTTATCTATCTCTCGCATGGACTTTCATGTTCCAAGTAGCTTCTGCAAGGGGTGTGCGGTTTTCTATGGGAAACGGGGAGAGGAGACTGAAAAGATAAGAAGAAAGGAAGAGAAGAGGAATATGTAAATGCATTGCAAATCCCAGGACTTTTCATGCAATATATATGCAAACTTTATCTTTCTGTAACAAGTTTATCGAGTGTACTAAGTGGCAAAATCTCTACTCTCTCATTTATTCTGCCATTATATGCGTTTCTAGCAACAAACTATTGACTATAGTAATGCGTTTTTTCATCTGCAAATCCTGTGAAATTAGTGGGGTGTGAACAGTAATTATTAATGAACTGAATTGACAAGTTCAGGGTATTATATTAATGCATAAGTATAAGTATTATTTCTCAAATATTTGGCTTCAGTTATAATCATATATGGGTCAAGGTATAAACCGTATTTCTCAATATAGGTTACATGGTCAGAAGAACTCAAAATCTATCAAAATGAGAATCAAGACCCTCCACAATCTGACTAGGGAGGAAAAGGAAAACTCACAGATAACTTCGAACACTAAGAAAAGATCTACTACATTTGCAAAGGGATTTGGTTTTCAGACAGATTACTCCTAGAATGTGAGAGAAAAATGCAATATTCACAGTTCAAATTATTATTTGGCAATCACAATTCTAATTGGATTGAATACATCTGAAAAACATTCTTGTCTTCTGAACAAAAGAATGTGGTACCCCCTCTCCTTTCTGATGGCTTATATCATGGTGTGATGCTTTTAGGAAATTCTTGTTATTCATGGCTTTTATAAAGTTTCCTTATTCCTGGTTTTTCTCTAATCCCAGGCACTTAGGAATGTAAGCTTTTTCTGTGTGACAAAACATAACATGCTTTAGTCATGATGACAAAGAAGAAAATGTTCTTTTGCTTTCTGACCACTAACTTACTTCTCCAACCTTATCTCAGCATCTAAAAGTTTAGAAAAGACCAGAAGAAATGATCCTATCCAACTTCCCTTTAATACAAACAAGCACTAGACAATGTCCAAGAAAGGTGACTGGCCTCTTCCTGAACTTGTGAGGAAAGTAATATTTGCTACCTCAAAAGACCATCCATTCCATTAGACTGATTGACAGAAACCTTTTCCTTTGCATTAGGAAATCTGCTTCCCTAATCGCAAATTGTCCTACCTGAGATGCAAGCAACGTCTAATTCCTCTTTGATGACAGAGCTGTTAAAATTATTTTAAAACACCTGCTATGCTTATTCCTGCAAAGAGGAAAAAAAAAAAAAGAAACTTTTTTTTTTTTTTCCTTTTCTGGGCTAAATATCGCCATGCCTTTCGGGTCCTCCAGAATCCTGCAAAAGTTCATGCTCATTGATATAAATGTTCGGCAGGTAAATTCACTTCACTCCCCCAGCCTCATCCACATTTCCTCAACTTGTTCACAAGGAGAGTATGAAATAGTCCATCTACTATATCAGGGACTCAGGCCCTAATGTATGAGTCTGTCGACCATAGAAAGTTAAGTTCTAGGGAATTTGCACTCCCCTGTATATCATGCTTCCTTTTGTCTAAGTACTCAGGATCGTTCAGCAGCCCATTCAATTTTCATCTTTGCTGTATTTTTCAGAACCCACCTGTAACCCGTCATTGACTTGAAGATAAATTACCTTTATTCTGTCAGTCTTCCAAGGCAGAACTCCACATTTCCTCAAGGACTTCTAAAACTTGGGAGTTTTAGCCATCACGAATGGAACTCTTGTACATGGTCATTAGAGAAGACAGATGTTCTCTATTTTCCACCCATATGTACCACACATTCCAAAATTTAAAGAATAGGGATATCTACACCTAGGTGGGATAACTTTATAGGCTACAAATGCCCACTTATTCTCTCAGAAACCTTTATGTCCACAGACACATCGTGTGAGGGCAGTGACTCCTCATTGCACCAGTTATGTAACCTAGAAATACCTCAGAACATGAAGAGTGATGCTCTTAGTGGAGTGTGTGTGTGCAGCTGAGATCTAGCCGGTGCTCTGCTTAGACCCAGGTTTGTGCTGACCAGCCAGGAGCAGTAGGGGTTCTTTCTCCTTTGGTGGGCACAAAAACTGTAGTTTATTAATACAAGGAAGAGAACAACAGACTGAGAATGAAGTTCATTGTTGCCTGGAATAAACAATTAGCTTTTGTCAGATCTGATGGATTACATTAATTGACATTCAAATTTTAACATCCCACTTGGGCAAATTCCAGTGGGGTTTGAGCTGCACCTTAGTTTGCTCAGAATTTGAAAGTAAAGATAATCTCTTTTACTCAAAACTTCTTCCATGTGGGTTTGGACCAGATACTGGTCACCCTGAATTGAATCAGAATTAGTAAGGAATAAAACTGACTCCCCATGGACAAAGGGACCAGTCAAACAATGGACTTGCTGTAGGATGTAAAGAAAGAAAGCTAACTTTCAAGGTCTTCTCCTCTTGGATTGAATCAGGTATTGCTCATCCTCCTTTTTTTCTGTCCAGCCCCTTATGGGCCACCTTTAAACCAGGCTCTGTAGGGTGGGAGAATTTTTTTCATGCCCTCCTTCTCAAGCTAAGTCAATATTCTCATGAATTTTACTGTGATCTCCAAGTAAATGCTTCCAAACTTTGCCCCCTTTCCTCAAAAAATCAAACTGATGCACACAAACTACCGTAGTCTTAGCTGCCTTGTCCTCAACCTCCAGTAAGTTAATTCTCTATGAATGAGGTTTTAAAACTGTAAGTCTCAAACTTCTGAGGGGATTAGGGAAAAAAATACATTCATCAATTTAGTCTAGTGACGAGTTCCAGGAGTGAAATAGTACTTTAGCTTTCCAAAACCTTAACCACAGATCTTGCCTCAACTTCACATTATTCCAGAAGCCAATTAATCTAACCAAGTAACCTGCCTCATCAAGCCTATGTAATATTCAGTACAAAACCTAACATTTGTCTACTGTTTCATACTATGTAAAGCACTTCACCACATTATCTAATCGATCCTTTGTAATAACCCATGTCACAGGAAAAAGCTATTGTTTTTCTTCCAGTTTTGCAAATAAAGAGACAGTGATAGAAAATTAACTAACTAATAAGAGGCAACATCAGGATTTCAAATGATATCTTCATTCACTCATTCAGATCTCAAATTTTAAGCTTAATCTATCTCACAGGATTCAAATCAATGCCTTCTTTCATTCATTCAGATTTTAAATCCTAGAGGTAATCAATACTTCTCCTCTCCTTTGAAGAGACACTTAGGCACCCATTAAGTGAAATAGTTTTATCAATTAATGTCTCATAGTGAGTCTGTAATGAGAGCAAGAAGGGAACCAGATTGCCTCATTGCCCGTACTGTGTTCTTACCGGTAGACTAAACTGGAGCTGATAGGTTGAAAATGTCAGCTTTCAGTTTCTTCCTAATGAAGGGAAATGTCAACAATGCCGGCTTCTGGTCTGTTTATAACAAGATCTAATTCAATATTTGACAACCGCAAAAGAACAAAATGTTTAGGGAAAAATACTGTCAAATTCCTAAATGATGTCCTAACTACAGAGGGGAGAATAAAGGAACGGAAATGGCTCAAGGGTCTTAAAAACTAATTAAAACGTTGAATAAAATCAATCTTCCTCAAAAAGCCCAGAATGAAACCCCACTGAAGATTTTTTTTTTTTAAACGTGAAGTAAAATGTAACCTGACAGAGACGTCTCACAGCAAACTTGTTAATTACTCATCTCTCCCCTTTGAAGACCCCTCCCCATCCCTCGCTCTCTTCAGGCTCTTTGGCAGCCACAGTCCTGGGCCTCTGAGGGAATTGCCATCTGATAAACAATTCTCACCATGGGTCGTGATAATACTTCTCCCGTCGGGTCTGCTCACCTCTTTCCTCCATCTCCAGGGGAAATGATCTTTACCTTGGGAGGATGATCCTTACTATTCTCTCCTTACTGTAGCATCCAGAAAAGCATTAGCAAATTAATTTCTAACTCAGCAATCACTGGGATCATTCTAGTGGTGCGGTCCTGCTCTTCTTTCCTTTGCCCTTTTCTCTGGAATCGCAGGTTTCTGAAGTGGCTCTGGCTCTTCAAGGCCCTCTTTCTGGTTTCTGAGCCTGGCTCGGGACTTTGGACTCTTCTCCCATGAAGGGTCACTGAATCACAGGAGACCTGGTGGGTTATACTATTTGAAAGGAGGTGAAACCCTGGGCCTCCATAGTAAGAGATTTTTTTATCCCTGTTTACCAGTCATTCAGGACTATGGTCTCAGTGGGACCCTGGACACCCTGCTCTTCTCTACCCAAACCTTACCATGACTTTTGTTCTAACTAGCCCCCATCTTTTTTCTATGGTAACATCTCCTCTTGAACCTTGGACTTGCAACTCTTTTATTCCTGTTCTTGCTTCATTACCGCTAGGTTAGTTAGCCCCTTCATAGCCAGACTTGAGACTGAATTTTCCATCTCAAGCACCTCTTGGAATAATCAGATCACCCTAGACCTCGAGTGCCATCCAACAGTTATCAATAAATCTGCACCACTTAAGACTTAGCAATGGTGTCTGTGTCAAAGAATTGTGAAGCTTGCAATAGTTTGATGACTTTTTCTTGTCCATTTACCTATTCTTTCAACCATTAACCACTTTGCTTGCTTCCCAAATGGGTGTCCTGAGTCTATCTTTCCATCTCATGTGTGGTGACTATTTTCTGTGTTCTACCCCCACTCCCCAAGATGTGATTCGATCCTAACTATGCTTACTCTCTATCTGGATTATTTTATGGGTTCTGCGCTCTGTAATATAATCACCCTCTGAGCAGATCTCCTGCTTGTGGGCTCCCCAGCCTTCTCTCACCCAAGTTCTATTAGAATTTACCTGAGAAAAAAGCCTTCATGAACCTCTGAAAGTATTGTCACAGCCCCCTTCTGAGTCCCCAAGCTCCAGCAACATTTACTCTCCCCATGACACTCTCACACCAGAGTGTGGCAGAACATAACGGAACCTTCTGCCATCACCCAACTCCCTCCATCTCTCCCAGAAGACAGGAATATAGTCCCAAGGCCTGCACACAGTCGGCTTTTTTTCTTACCTGAGGCTTTCCTGTAAAAATACCTGCTCCAGGTCTGCTGTCCTCTTCACTTCCTCCTCCAGGTGACCACACCGTATTTTCCCCTCTAATTATTGCTAACTTGGATACTAGAATGGATAGGAAGGACTGTTTTATTCAATTTATTCAGCCCTGCATCACTAGTACCTAGTCCCTGCCCATAACAGGGACTCAATAAATATTTTATTGAATGGATGAAATAAATCTTAAGTTTGGGAGAGGAGATGACCCAACAAGGCTGTGTGTATTTGAAGAAGAGGTGACAATTTTTTCAGGAAAGGATACAAGTTGAGGATATGCTGTGTCACAGTATTTGCTAAGCACCGTATTTGTAGGGTTTCCATACACAGACTCATTTGAATACAATGGTCATTCTTGTAGTGTGGTAGAAAATAAAGAAAGATAAATAAATTCCGGTTGAAACCAAACTCCAGAAGACTTTTGTTCTGCACGTAGAAAGAAGAGACATGGTAAAGGAATGTTTTAGGAAAAGCTAACTGGTAGCAGAAGGCCTTCCTGGAATAATTTGTATTATAAATGACAAATCATTTTTAAAATCACAATCAGAAGATAACAGAATCTTTAACAAAGAGGCAAGTCCTCAAAAAAGTAATGATACTGATCTTTCAGTTCTATTTCTTTTTTTTAAAGATTTTATTTATTTATTTGACAGAGAAAGAGAGAGATCACAAGTAGGCAGAGGGGCAGGCAGAGAGAGAGAGAAAAGCAGGCTTCCTGCTGAGTAGAGAGCCCGATGTGAGGCTCGATCCCAGGACACTAATCATGACCTGAGCCAAAGGAGAGGCTCTAACCCACTGAGCCACCCTGGCGCCCCAGTTCTGTCCATTTTTAACAAACACCAGGAAGCATCTTGTGCTGTAAGAATCTCGGGCTGTCTACAGATGCCTGGGTGGCTCAGCAGGTTAAGCATCTGACTCTTGATCTCAGCTCAGGTTCTTATCTCAGGGCTTTGAGTTCAAGCCCAATGTTGGGCTCCATGAAGCCTACTTAAAAAACAAAAAATCTTGGGCTGTCTAGATTCCAGACAACACCCACAACCCAATGGGAGCAGCGCACTATGAGCAGGATGCCCCAAAAGGCCATGCTTGGGTGCAGGCCTGGAAGGATGAGGAGTCTGGTCTTCGAACTCGAGGGTAGATAAGCATAACAAGCCTGGACAACATGAACAAATCTGAAACTCTAAGTAATTAAACAAACCTTCACATGTAGTGTTCAGAGGAAGCATTGAACGTTTATATTGGAAGAAAGGATTAATAGTAGAGTCTGTGTCCAGGAGTCAGCTGGCCATGGCTTGATTGTGCTAAGACGATATTGGGCCTGAGCAAAGAATCAGAGGGGAGAAGTGTTTGTGACTTGACTCAAAGGGCTGGATGGTGGGCAACTGAAAGTCTCTAGTCCTAAATTCTGTGCACAGAAATAGAACACATTTGGCCACATGGACAATTGGTCAGAACCCATATATATATAAAATCATTGTTACTATATTATATTATTATTTTATGTTTTTACAATTATTATTATGTTATCATTATGATGGTTATATTACCATCATATATACAATGGCATATATATACATTTTGCTTGTAAATCATTTCAAGTCATTTTTCAAAGAACGTGGATACATATGAATCATAGGAATGTAAAAAAGAGACAAAGCCTGACTTTTAGTCTCCTCTGATGTCTGCTGAGGTGGGTAGTTTTCATTCCAGATCACATGTGGCCGGAGGTGAATGTCTGTGTCTGATCGGGTTGTTATACCAAAATATCACACATTGAGTTGTTTAGAAACAACAGAAATTTAGTTCTCATAGTTCTAGAGACTGGAAGGTCCAAGCCCAAGACGCTGGCAGATTTGGTGGTGCTGGGAGCCTGCTTCTGGGTTCATAGCCGCCTTCTCACTGTGTCCTCACCTGGCAGAAGGGGCAAGGGAGCGCCCGGGTGCCTTTTTCATAAGGGCGCTAATCCCATCCATGAAGACCTCATCCTCGTGACCTAATCACCTCCCGAAGGCCCCATCTCTAAATGCCATTGCATTCATATGAATGTGGGGACACCAACATTCAGTCCACAGCAGTGAGAGTGTGCTCAGACACAAGTCATTCATACGACAGAAAAGACTCAGAAATGACTCAATTCCTGTCTCATTCTTCTAACAAAATTAGAGCAAAACCAAAATGTAATACAATAAAACATAGTAATGCATTTACTCTCCTTGATATAAATAGAAATGAGTTATATTAAAAAAGCAATATACTTTTATTAGCTTACCTACAACTGAAGTAATTGGTCGTTACTGTTTGGGATTCCAATTATCTATTGCTTGTCCAGGAGCAGTACCTACAGTGAGGCCACACTCACTCACAGACACTGTGCTTTTAGTCAAGACCATCCTTCCTCCCTTCAGAATTAATCAAGCAATAGTTATAAAGCCAAATGGCAAGATTTAGGTGTGTTTTTTTTTCCCTTTTTTTTTTTTTTTTTGGCCTCTATTTCCTGGGTAGATCCATCTGGAAATATGCTAAGGAAAAGAGAACGTCTGTCTTTGTTTCTCGGAGTGCCAGTAGAAATGAGACAAAAAAGGAATTACGTCATCAGCCAGAAAAGAGGAAACAGGCCTGAATGTGTTTAAGTAGAGGCTAACAGTGCAGGGCGAGAATGTGTGGGACCAGCAAGAGAAATGTGGGGCCTGTGCTTCCATCGTGCCCATGTGGGAAGACGCAATATACACCCTCAGCCCCACAAGTTTAAAAGTTCGAGAAGAAAACAGACCTGCCAAGTATTAAATTTTAACTTTTTAAAGTAATGGAAATCACCATCTGGACAATAATTCTAGCATATAAAACAGGCTTCAGATATCCAGTCACAAGTCAAATGCACAAAGTGTAACTTTCATCTCCGTAACCGAGCCCAACGGAAGTGCAGAGCCCCCCTCCCACGAGAGCGAGCAGGCCTGCTCCTGACGCGCACAGGGCCCAGGGCAAGAGTGCACATGAAGGCCCGGGTGGCTCATGTCTAAGCATTTAGAAGTTATACATCAAAAAGCACGCTACTGAATTTTGTTCTATCCTACTACCTTGATAAATATAACCACAAATCGACCTGGAGGGCCAGGTGTGCATGTGGAATTCCTCTGGAAAGTTCTCCATGTTGTTAGAGCAGCACGTGGCAATACACTGGCCCATGGCTGGCCTCTTCCTCTTTCCACTTGTTCGGCCTGCCACCTTGACAGCTTGTGGGCACATGCAGGTTAAAGTCCACATGTCCTATTCTATCCACAAAAATAGCCATCCTTGGGGCGCCTGGGTGGCTCAGTCAGTTAGCGTCTGCCTTCAGCTCAGGTCATGATCTCCAGGTCCTGGGATCGAGCCCCGCATTGGGCTCCCTGCTCAGTGGGAAGCCTGCTTCTCCTTTTCCCACTCCCTCTGTTTATGTTCCCTATCTCGCTGTCTCTATCAAATAAATAAATAAAATCTTTAAAAAAAAAAAATAGCCATCCTTTGGGCACCCCTCGGCTTCAGGTGTAAACTCCAAACCACAGAAGGGTATGAAAGATGTCACAGGTCTTAGAAGCAGGCTTGGAACCTTCTGTATAGAAAACAACGCTGACTCCAGGACATAGTTTGTAAGCGGTGTGCAGGGCTGCATCTCTTAGCCCCCTGGGTGGCCCACGCTGTGGGGAACATCCAAAGTTGGCCCACGTGGTGGCCCACGCTGAGGGGAACATTCAAAGTTGCTCAGGGCGTGGGCTCTCCTTGGGTCTGAGGTCACTAGACAGCAGTGAGCCCTTGAGCTGACCAACAAGACACCTTCTGATCCAGAACTTGGTCTTTCAAAGATGAGTTCCCAGAGAATTCTCAGTTCAAAGCCAGTCCATTCAAACATCTAATTCCGTATCAGGATTGTTTTCCTTCCCCGATTGCTCAGCTCAGCTTTCTTCCAGGCTCTTCCTCTCTGGGTTGGCGTCTCAGAATGTGGGATAGTCATGGTAGGGGACATGGGTCATCTAAACTTTTATCCTTTTTTGCTAGCTTCCCCTGGATTCAGATTGGATGTAGCTGATCTTTGAAAAGTGGCTTTTGTCCCCACTGGACACCTCGCTACAGCGTCCACAGCAGCATGTCTCTGTCACATCTTTGTCTTGGGATGACCCGCACCCTTTGACTCAGCCCTAAGTTCTGCGTTCGTCTTCAGTACTAGTCCTGGAAACCCAGTTGCATGCCCTAAATGACCCCTAGCTTTGGTTTGTTCAGCCCCAGACCTCACAGATGGGTCCCTCCCCTACCTTGTGTCCGTCCTGTCTGGTGTTCTAGATTTCAAGTCTCGTCTGTGTACCGCTTGTCCCCTTTCCCAGACCTGCAAGAACATCTGACTGCCCTCTACATATATGCAGTCTATGGGGACCTGGAATGTTTTCTTCCAGTTTTATCTTTAAAAATTCCCTACAAGTTATGGATAACTAAACAAAATCTGAGAAACTAAATTAAAGAAATCTAATTCCGTAAACTGCTGAGTCTAAAAAATAAACTAACTTTGGGAGGCTGAAATAACTCTTGGAAAGACACATGCTCCAGTAAATATGTGTATGTCTAGGACTTCCTAACATTCAAATAAATTCTACGGAAAGACCATTTTCTCAACTGAGGTTACATTCAAATAATTCCACCTTAACTAACATAATATAGTGAATTAAATATAGCAACAAGACATTCATCAAAACTACTGCATAAAATAAAAGTTAAAAGAGAATTTTACCTAACGATCCTCTTTTGGTTTACAATTTCAAGTGCAAAATATAAAGGAAATCTTAGATAACGAAGGCTAAATTTTCCTACCTGAAAAAATGTATAAGAATGATTGGCAGCGAAAAGACGACAGATAGATTAAATCTTTAGAAACACCCTATCTTTTCAATTTGGAATTACTGTAGAAATATAACCAAGAATGAGACTCCTGTTGCTATAAGGCTAACGTGAGCCTAAAATAGTCAAAATTGCAATTGACACTGTTTATTGTTTGTGTTATACTGCCACCTGCTGGAAGGAAGGTAAATTGTTTTAAAAGAAAGAATTGAGGAAAGGTCAAAATCCTGGGCTTTGTTTGCAAAGGGGGTTTTGACTCTATTTTTTTTATAATTTTTTTTTTAAGATTTTATTTATTTGACAGAGAGAGATCACAAGCAGGCAGAGAGGCAGGCAGAGAGAAAGGGGGAAGCAGGATCCCTGCTGAGCAGAGAGCCCTATGCGGGGCTCGATTCCAGGACCCTGAGACCATGACCTGAGTCGAAGGCAGAAGCTTTAACCCACTGAGCCACCCAGGTGCCCCATGGGGGTTTTGACTCTTAAAGATAATAATGCACCCTGCATAATCAAGACAAATAACCCCCAAGCTGAATGTCCAAAGTGTCCCAAGATGAAGAAGGGCAAAATAAACCCTGATTGTAAAATCATCAGGCAGCCCACAATGTGGCATTATTTACTGGTGAGTTAACATAGTGACAAAATCTTTCTGATGATCTCCTCTCGCAGAGCTCTCTTGAAAGAACAGGGGGACAGAAAAAAAAAAAAAAAAAAAAAGGTAGATCCTGAAAATAAATGGCTGGCATGAGAGGTAGAAAACAAGATTGGGAATCAAAAGGCCTGGGTTCATTGATTGGCCATATGATTAACGAGAATCTTCTGTGCAAGCCCGGGGGCTGCAGGTAACACATTTTGATCTAGAACTCTAGCACGCTATGAGAAAACTGAAGCCTTGGCTCTGCTCTCCCTCTCTGTCTGCTGACGAAGACGGAGACATCAACAAACACCTACAAGCACAGTGATTCATCCGAAAGTGGATGCTTGTGCAACCTACTTGGAGTTAATCAGCCAAAAGGGACTGGGGCCAAGAAAATCGGAGGGGGTAAGTTCTCTGCAGCACTTTGAAAGATCAGCGCCCAAAGAGAAAGGTGGGAGGAGGGAGTTCGAAAAAGCAAGGAGAACAAAAGAGAGTCACAAGGTTCTGGGAAAGGACACTCAGTAAAGCAGTAGGTAGAAACAGATGGGAAAGAGGAGGAGCGGGCTCCCGGCAGTCATGAAGGGCCAAGGGGAGACGTCACAGGCATTAAGCATAACAGACCTCAGGTTGGCCATTTCCTTCATTGGTCATCTTGGAAAATTACTTGTCTGGACCTAATCAATAAAACACAAGGACATTAACCTGATAGTTGCTGAGGTCCTAAAGCTATTGCACTGAGGTGCAATTCTGAGCACAAAAAAAGGCTAAAGGGATGTAAGATTGTCTTTCAAGGAACTGTTAGCCTCTGAGTGAGAATATATATGTCCAAGGAAATGTTCATCTATCCCATCTCCCAAACCTTAGGACCCACAAGAAAAACCCATGCAGAGATTTCAAAATTACTAATCATCGTTACAAAAACGGTTTTTTCATTTGTTGAGCGCCTGTAATTGCCAGCTAATGCCCTAGACGTTTTCCTTTTTTGAATTAGGTTCTCACAGCAGTCTTTTAGCTAATAGTTCTTATTATCTTCACTTAACTGATGAGGACATGGAGGAGGCTCATGGAAGACCAATGACTTGCTCAAGGTCACGCAATTGAGTGATGGCAGTGAGACTGGCGTCTAGACCTCTCTGACACCACTCCACCACAGCAGAACGACTCCCACGTGCCTTGCTATTTCTCTACGCTACAAAAGCAGGAATGCTAAAATCTGCCTGTTTCACTGTGGGGAATTGTAGGAAGTTAATTCTTCACTCCCAGGTCTTCAACAAGGTGAAACTGGGATTTTAAAGAGCAAGAAAATGAAGTTCCACCAATGTGCCTTTCCTGTATGACTAGCTTGCTGAAATAGTTTAAATTGGACCCTCCTAATGCTTTTGAGACTCTAAAGGCCTTTCTAGTTTAACATTTTTCACTATCTCTACCACTAACAACCCCCAATTTAATGGGCTGTATCTGTGATAAAGCTTAAATTACCACCATTCCCTCAAAGCTGCAAAGAAGTATGACTATACAAAAATGCCTCTCTGCAGAGTCTGCATTTGCTGAGCAGAACTAACCCCGGGCCAGCCCGTGGGTGGCTGGCCCCCTCAGCCAGCGGGTAACTCGGGCCCAGGATTAGACATGACTCTCCCTGATATGCTTCCATCCCGCCGGCCCTGCTCCCAGCGCTGGGTGCCGGTGTGGGTGGGTGGTGAGAGTGGGACTTTGGGCCTTGTTTCCATAGAAACTGTACCTTATTAGATCTCTTCAAGGAGAGAGAAGATCGGCCCTTAGCTGGGATGTTCAGGAGTCACTTCCTCTTCCTCATTCCCTCCCACATCCTATTTTCTTCATGCCCACACCGCCCGAATAACCACCTGTACCCTGGCTGAGGACACCCCAAGGGTTCCTTGAAGGACCCAGTCTGTGCCACCATCCAAACTCTCTTACTTTAGTACAGGTTCACCTTCCTCCTCCTCCATGAAAATGCCCATTCCTTCATTCCTTCAATGTGATATCACTCAACGGGGAATCTGATGTTAAATTTTTTTGTTTAAAGTAGTCCATACTAGGGGCACCTGGGTGGCTCAGTGGGTTAAAGCCTCTGCCTTCGGCTCAGGTCATGATCTCAGGGTCCAGGGATCGAGACCCACATCGGCCTCTCTGCTCAGCAGGGAGCCTGCTTCCCCCTCTCTCTCTACCTGCCTCTCTGCCTACTTGTGATCTATCTGTCTATCAAATAAATAAATAAATCTTTTTTTAAAAAATAATAAAGAAATAAATAAAGTAGTCCATACTAAACTATGCATCTCTAAAGGAATCTTTTACCTTCTAGAACCTGGATGCTTAGTAACCCACATGAATACCTCTAAGCACATGTACAGAGGATTGTGTATATTTCTATAGGCATCTTCCCCAAGACACCAAAATGTTTTTTCCAGATACTGCCGAATGAAATGTCATAATATTACTTCAAAATAATATTCAAAATACAGTTGCTATTATTAATAATGATGCCCTACATTTGTCTAGCAACTTACACTTTACAAAATAATTTCATATGTATTATATCTACTTTACATGTGAGGAAACAGGTAACTAATGTCTTATTCAAAGTCACATGGGCAAGAAACAAAACCAAGAACTTCTAACTCCAAGCTTTTTCCTTTCATGAGAAATGCTATTTAACTAGTGTTCTTAAGAGAAAACAGGAGAATTAAGTGGTGAAATATGCTGCTCAGAACCAGGAAGAGAGGAAAATGGGCTGCTCCCAGGGTCACCTTCTAACCAACTGGGCATCCTGTGTGCTTAGCTCAGGACCTTCCCATTTCAAGTGACCAAAACTCAGCTTAGGTCAGCTCAGTAGAAGGGGGCTCCCTAGAAGAAAGACCCCTGGACCCATAAAACCCACTTGTAGGAAAAGCAAGGGCTTCGCTTCTACAACAGCTAGACCTGGGCCTTGAACACCATCTGGACTCACTTCTGTCTCTGGTCTCTGCTTCTCTCATCTCTGTGGCCTTATTTCCCCAGGCCACCAGACAGCAGAGAATGGTGCCCACAGACAGTGCCTGTCTCACCACCTTACAAAAGACAAGATTTGTCCCAGCCTGGATCATGGTTGCTCCTGGCACAGTCATCGCCGCCTGACTGGATTGGCAGCTCCACAGAACCACATGGAGTGTGTTTGTGTGTGTGTGTGTTGAGGTGTTACCCACTAGACCAAGGGTGTTCTTCTGGGCTGACACAATAACAAATTCTCTTATGCCTGGATAATCAGACTCTAAGCTGGAGATTGTGTACAAGTTCATCAATAGGTCATCTTTTTATAAATTTAAGTGCCCAATATTTTCTCTTCTCCATATTCTGGAAATCTTAAATTCATGGTTTGCAGGAAAACTGTAAATTAAAGGAAAAATTATAAGCATTTGTCATTCCAAAGATACTGCTGTCAGTAGGTACCAGAGACCCCTTAAGTTGAAGAGAAACTAGAGAAGACATCTTTTCTTGTCAGTCATTTGTGTTCCAGACATGACAGGCTCAGGACACTGGGGTCAATGAAATCCACCCTCATGACCTGAGAATCACTTCAGGCACTCCCCTTCCTCCTGGCTTTCATCCCCTGCCTCCCTAGGCTTTGCAGGCTCCTCATTCCCTCACACTTGAGCCCCAGCAAGGTTCGTAAGAAGGACTGAGTTAACCAGGTACCGTCATTTAGAACTCGTGCGACTCTAGGTCATCCTTCTCTCCCCGGAGGAAGAGCTCACACTCATCCCATTCGGCAGTAACAAAGTTAGAAAAGGACTCTTCTGATATCTTGGAATCATAGCTAGGCTTTGTTTACTTATCAGTGGATAACAAAAATGCGTTCTTGTCACAGAGAGATGCTAAATGTCTATGAAAGAGGACAGGAGTCCGCTTTTCCAGCCCCCGATCGAAGAGAGGGCATTGAGGAGAGGTGTTACCCTCTCTTAGATGCCGCTGGGTTCTGGAAAAGCATCTGCCCACTACGGGTTACCTCTGGATTGGAGAGTAAAAGTGTTTCCAGGGGAGTGTTGCCCAGGTGGGGAGCACAGAAATATACCTAAAGACAGGGTGGTGTCTGGTCTCGTGGGGAGGGCTGGCGTGCAGATGGAGCTCCTGTGACAGCAGGATAAGAATGGAGAAGCCTGTGCTTTAGCTACTTTTGCCATTTGTCAGGACGAGGATCGGAAGATTTCACATGGGTCAAGTGGGCAAAGAACGAGGCTTGCAATTTCTCTGAAGAGAATTTCTATCAAAGAAAACTGCCTGCCAAGGAGAGAAAGACATGGGTTGCACTTCCGAGGCAGGAGTTAAGGGAGATGGTCCCAAGAGACCAGTGTGGTGTCAGTAGAGCACCCTCTTCCTAGTGGGTAACACCCCCTATGCGTGCACACACGCACACACACGCATGTGCATCTGGGAGGGGGCCGGTGTTTGGGTACCTACCATGACAGAAGGAACCCAACAAATAAGAGAGACCAACTAGGTACCAAATGGCCAGGGTTGTTGGCGCTTTTCCTGTGATCCTTCCTTGTCCTTCCCTGGAAAAGCCAGAAGCAAAGTGAAGAGAGAAGGTGAAATGGGGAGAATGCTAAGACAGTGCTCTCTACCTTCTTCACGGCTTGTTCCAGAACCACCAGTAGAGACCTATGTTGAGGATAAAGATGGAAGAAGCTTTAAAATGAATGAAAAATTAAAGCTTTTATTTCTGATCTAATGAGGATTTTTTTTTTTTGAACCTGAAGAAGAAACTGCTCTTTTGCCTGAATTCATCTATAGCCAAAGATTTGGGACCCACTCAAGATGTGACAGAAGGACAAGAAAGGTGACCTGGCAAAAGGTGCTTGAAAGCAGGTCATAAAGTGGGTTCCTGATTGTTTGTACCAAATTCACACTGATCGATAAACAATCTGTGCTGCATTTCGTCTCTAATTACGTAGTGAGCGGCTTTTCTCTTGGTACAGGAATTTATAGCAGAGTGAGCATGTGGGAGGATTGATTCCTCACAAAACAATATGGGACGACAACTACTTCACATAACCTGGTGCTAGAAAACTCCAGCTGGGGACAGATGCTGCTTAATTTGGACCTTGAAGGACTAAGGCACCCTGACAAGGTGGAAGAGATAAAGCCCCGCCAGTTGTAGGCAATGTCATGAGTAGAGCCACAGAGACGGGTCTAGGCAAAGAGAAATGACCCAGTCAGGTCCGCGTGTTCTCTCCACGGGAGTTGTCGAGTTGTTGTCTGTTAAAACCAAAATCATAGTGTGGAGTCCACATATGGTAGGCTTAAATCAAATCTTAAAACTTCAGATTTGATTCTTTAAACAAAACCCACAGGAGGCTTTTGAGCAGCAGGCTGTACTCTCTTATCTGTGTTTTTAGGAAAATCATTCTGGTGACAGGGTCCAGGGTCCAGGATAGTTGGAGTCAAAAGGAACTGTACTTAGATTGGTCAAGAGGTAAATACAGTGTAATGAGATACAAAATTACATCTGTGGCTCTAGAAATGGAAGAAATGAGAGTAAGACATAAGTTCAAGGTAGACAGTGGGGATCATGACTTCCCTGAATAAACCTGTCTCCATGAATATATTACTTCAGAAATTGCCTCATTTCCTGGAAAAACCTAGGATCTCAAAAGGCCAGCTATGTTCTGGTGACTCCCCCAAAACTCAGCGAGGCTAATGATGAGTCAACTCCACCTATAATGCGGACTTGGTAGTTGGGGCCACTGTTCCCTCAGGGATAATGGGGTCACCCACCCATCCCCCGCCGTAGGCAGTGCCAAGGGCAGAAACAACTGTCTCCTTCCTCCAGCCCCCAAAAGAATGGGAGAGGATCTCTACTCCAGTTCCTGGTTACCAGGTGGACCCGTAGGAGGTTGCCCCACGTCATTCAACAATGGCCCTTCAGTACCTTTGCAGTGATGGATAGAAAAGAGAAATCGTTGGAATAAATGTTGCTGGTGATCAACTTTCTCTCACCTAGAGAAATTCCTGTGACGACGGCAACCAAAGAAGAACGTGATCTCACAAGCTGCCAGTTTTCATTTCCTTTGCTCACACCCAGTTAAATTCCTCAGTGGATATCCTCATGGGGAGTGGGGAAGTTTCCCAAGTATTCTTCAAAAATTAAACTGTGACTTTACGCTGTGCCTTCTCCAAAGCCCGATTATATCGGCCTGTGTTTGGGAAATGACTTTCAGTTTCCCTTGTAAAGGTTTCCTATGAGTTGGAGCAGTCAGATCAAATTGGATACAGAAGGCCAGACATCCTGAAGAGGAGAAAAATCAATGTAAATAAATGTAATTTCCAAATAAAATATGCTTTTACTTAATTGAAAAGTCATTATCAATTAGTCAAATACAATTTTAATCAGACATGAATGATTAAGGAATTCTGTATTCAGAGGAAGAGCACAGGTTGGCATTTTAAAATCCTCACGTCTCATGCCATTAGCCTTCAAACCCTTTTACCAGGTAACTGAGGTGTGAGTTTTAATTCCCAGTATCAAAGCAAGAATAAAATTATTTTAATTATGGTCAACCGAGTAAGGAACACTGATGGTCTAATTGCTAAGCAGTAATTCCACATTCTGTCCCTGGGAGACAACACCTGAGCCAAGTACCTCAATAATTCATTAAAGCACTTCCCTGTGCATCAATTAGCAAATCATGTGCCTTGATTACTTTACTTAGGGAAAGTTACCCTTGTGAAAAAGACTTTTACCAATCATCAAAACATGAGAAAAAAAAAAACCTCTAACCTATTCTACATTTGATTTTCATAGTTAGAATATAAAATTTCACAATAGCTCAGCTATCTAGGGTACAAATGCCAAAGGCAATATGCAAGGTATTTACAAGGGGAGCAAGCCGGACAACCTTTATGCAGAATTATGAGGTGGCAGGTTTGGGGTTCCTACCTTTCTAATTTTTATTTTTTGCAGTAGTTCATCGTAAAGAATTGCTTCAATTTCCTTTAAATATCAAAACATTTCTGCTCCAGGATCACATTTTATCATCTCTATGTCCCCATGTTGCTAAACCAAATGTTTTGAATATATATATAGCAGATCATAAATTGAAGCTTTTTTCATGCCGTTTGTTACTTTGACGACCTACAGTTAATGTGTTTGTATTGTTTTACCCAAAATACCAAAGTGAAAAAAAATATTATGAAAGAGAGGGGAAAAGCAAATGAATAAACACAAAAATAAGGGTCACTAGATGGGAAAGAGAAACCTCAAAGAGTATTTCCCTACATACACAGAGAAGGCATTTCATAAATATTTGTTGGCTGGTAAATCTATGAAAGATTAGAGCAACATGAGAAAAAAACAAAAACCCACATTTTCAACTTGCACCCAAAGTTTGTGTCCACACTGTCAATTACAAGGAACAGTATTCACTCAGTGTGAAATTTAGCTCTTCCTGTTCTGATTCTAATAAAGGTAAGTCTAAGCAAAGAATTGCTGGATTAATGACAGCTAGAAAAACAGAAATGAAGAAAGGACAATCCACTGACTGAATAATCAAACTTGAATAGCTGAATGCTATCTTCATGGGTGGGGGGGCTTACTAACTCAAAACAACAAGGAACATTGGGTGTTTTCCCCGCCATAGTTATTTTCATTGTCAACACTCTTCTTAAGGGGCACCTGGGTGGCTCAGTCAGTTGAGTGTCAGACTCTTGATTGCAGCTCAGGTCATCTCAGGGTCATGGGATCGGGGCTTCACATTCAGCACAGAGTCTGCTTGGGATTCTCCCTTCCTCTCCCTCTGTTCCTCCCCCCGGGGCCTGCACACTCTCATGCACAGACCCTCTCTCTCTCTTTCTAAAATAAGTAAATAAATAAAAATCTTAAAAAAAAAAAAAAACAACAAAAACCTCTTCTTGATACTATAGTTTTAAACGGATTCTAAGGGCCCATGGTGACCCCAGAATTGAGGACAAGGCTAATGCATCTCAGGGCATCTGTACTTTATTATTATTATTCTGTATCTACTATTGCAAGGAATGCCTCCAAAACAGGAACCTGATCTAATAGACATTTGTCAGGATGTGTTTGTGCAGCATGGAAACACACTCCCTATATTCGGAAATCTCAAGGTGGGGGGCAGGGGATCACTGAGGGCAGGGGAGGCAAGCCCTGCGTTCTGCCTCCTCTCCTCCCACCTCCCATGGTGCGCTGCAACCCCACTGAGGTCAATCACATTTTTTTAAATCTTGGAAGAATGGGTCATGGGCTTGGAGACAGACAGAGACTAGTCACAGTGGCAGTGACGTCAGGAGCCTGGCAAGATGGCAGCAAGTGTCCAGGTGGGCAGCATCGACATGCCATGATGTGACTGTGGGGCTGTACCCAAGCTGTCTGTCCTATGCAGCTGTTCCTGTCGGGAAGCTGGGTCTTGGCCGCTGCTAAACTCTTGTCCTTCACCTGTTATCTATACCTGGACCATCCTGTTGAACCACCTGAGAGCCTTCCAACGAATATTTCTCTCTATTTAAGTTTCTTTTGCTTGCAGCCAAAGTCCTGTCTTACAAGGAGAATAAAATGCAATTTTTAAAAGTATAATTTTCTGGAAAGAGAGGCAGTTTCAAATTACAAAGAGTAGACACAACTAATCTTTAGAAATCGCTGGCTTTTTCTCATATCTCACTCCTCCCTACTTACAATGCTTTCTTCTGATGTATATAAATAACTCCTATAGTCAGCAAAGGCTCTACTAAAAGCCCATTTTATGCTTTTGAAAAGTACTCTTTGCCAGCCTAATTATAATAAAAACTACTCATCAAATTTGGGATTTGGAGAAACTTAGAGGAAATCATGTTAACTAGTTACCAGAAGGAATACATCAGTAGGGGGAGGGGACACAGGGAAGGAGGGAGGAATGCAAAATTAGATTATCCAACAAAAGAATCTGTCAAACGATGGAGGAAAATTTGACTAATTTAGAGTTTGTTTCACTATACATGCTAAAAAAGACCAACTGGGTTTTTTGTTTTTTTTTTTTCATTTTGAGGTAGTTACTGCAGATTCGCCCAATAGTTTCATAATAGAGAGAATATTACAAATGAAGGTTTATTTTGGCTTTGATAAAAAGGTATGAATGCACTGATGTGGGAAGTCTGAAACACACAGCCTGTGGGAAACACTTCAAGGTCTGAGCTGAGACATGGCAGCCGTAGCACAGTCGTGGACAGAGTGATGATGCCCAATATTTTGTGAAGGATATAAAGAGTGAAGAATCAGAGACTATTTGAAGTTGCTAACCTAATTCTCAGACAATATTAAATTTACATTATGCCAGTGACAGCCTGGAATTCGAAGATACCGTGCCTGTGGTGTCTGGTAATCACTATGACCTTCCACTAAGAGCCTGGATAGCTTAAAAAAATTATTCATTTATGTTCCTAAGAGTCTTGATTAAACTATGAGCCATTATAGTCATAGGAACATAGAGGAAGGAAGACAGTGAAATGTGTCTCTGTGTGTGTGTGTGTGTTTGATATTGGAGATATTATTCAAACTTTATTTGTGAAAAACTATCTCAGTCCAACTTTGTAAGATGCTGTAGTCTGATAGATTTGCATCATTATTAAAGCCATTTGCAGACTGCAGAATTGATATACATCCAGTCCTTATAGGAGATACAATCGATGCATCAAATGGAAGTTTTTACCATGCTTAGCTAATCCTAAAAATACAATACCTGTTTCAAAATGTTGAATTACCTTTGAGACACAGGAAATGGTCTAAACATCAGAAAATTTAAAACTTCTACCTGGCAAGCAGAAAAGCTACCCTTCTCTATTTTGAAATAGAGAATATAATTCTTGATGTGTAGCAAAAGGTCTTTTTGGATGAGTCTTGAAGAGTAAAGATTCTTTTTTATGTGAACATTTGTAATTTTCAAGATTTTAAACAAAAGACACAATATTGACAGTCAAATTTCTGAAGACCAGCTGTCTTATCCTTTAGAGGTATTAGCCCTATTCAAGTGCCAGAAGCAGAGGCAAATGCTTCAAAATACTTTCAGATTTTTTTTAATGTTCTCAGCACTAAAAATAAACATATCCTCAATAAGCAAGCAATACAAACAATCTGTAAAATAAATCTAAAAGCGTCAGAGCAAGTATTTCTGTTTGTTTTCTAAACATGCCCCCATTTCTAAAGAGATGAAATTATGGTTAATACTGTATTTTACTCTTGAGGTGCCTGGGTGGCTCAGTAGGTTAAATGTCTGACTCTTGATTTCTGCTCAGGTTATGATCTTGGGGTCGTGGGATTGAGCCCCACATTGGGCGCCGCACTCAGTGTGGAGCCTGCTGAAGATTTTCTCTTCCTTCTCCCTCTGCCCCTGTCACTGGTGCCCTCTCTCTCTCTCTTCTCTCTCTCTCTCTCAAAAAGAAAAAAAGTGTATTTTATTCCAAAATTTTTATTCACTATTTTATAGTACTTTCTTTTTCATCAGATGGTCATCATATGGAAAGTCTCTACACATTGAGTTCAAATTCATCTTCAAGCTTAACTTTAAATCTAGTTATTAAATCCATTTGAAGACCTTATTCTCAGGCATCAAGGCTTATGAGCATTTATCCTCCCCTTCCCAAATTACCCTGCACCATCCAGTAGTTCTCATGTGAGGTAAGTGAACTTGAAGCATTCTTTTCTATGATCTGCCAGTCCTTTCTCTGAATCTTGATTTATGTCCTTCGCCATTCATCCATTCACTTATCTATTTATGCGATAACATTTATTTAGCAGCCACTAGGCACTGAACACTATTTTGGGAACTTGAGACATGAAGATAATGAAAACACAGTACCGGCCCGCTGGCAGCTTAGAGTCAATCGAATAGATCAGTGAACGCAAGAACACCACTCATACAGAGTTGCAGATTACATGGAAATACAGATGTCTTCGAATTCTACAAATATAATTGTCTCTGTGTCTGGCAAACAAATATTTCTGCCCAAGCTTTGAGGAAGGACTTGCTGCTCCACCAGTGAGGAGGGCTGCAAGTTCTACTCTTGCTCCCTGCAGGGACTGCCCAAGATATGCCCTCCCTGGGGCAGCCACATCCAATGACCGACAAGATGCATGACCCTTATTCCCGTTCAAGGTTGTTCTGAGACTCACTTCCCAGTGTGTGCTGGAAAGGCTCCCCACACCTCCAACAAGCAATTCGAGACACCTGCAGGGTGTCCCAGAATTCAACTCAATTCCGACATTATCTACCCAGAGACAACATCAGATTCCACAGACTTAGGGCTCAGTCTTGCAAGATTGCTCCCTGCCTTCCCACGTCAGAGGCCAGGCTCAAGCCAGGTTGTTTCCAGTGCTCCTGGCAGACTGGCTATAAATTAGAGGTTCACAGGATACCTTCTTCTTGGTCTGATTAATTTGCTAGGGTGGCTCACAGAACTCAGAGAAACATGTCACTTACTAGATTACTGGTTTATTATAAAAGGATATAACTCAGGAACAGCCAGATGGAAGAGATGCATAGGCTAAGATACGGGGAGAGGGCATGGAGCTTCTGTATCCTCTTCAGGAACCCCGCTATCCCCAGATCTCCAACTCAGAAGTTCTTCCAACCCTGTCCTTTTAAGTTTTTATGGAGACTTCATTACGTAGGCATGACTGATGAAATCAGTGGCCATTGGCAGTTCATTAAACCTCCAGCCCCACGCTCTCTCTCCCCTCCCTGGGGGTAAGAGGTTGAGACTGAAAGTTCCAACCCTGGAGGTTGGTTCCTTTGGCAACTAGCCCCCATTCTTCGGTGCCTTCTGGAAATCATCTCATTAACACAACAAAGGATACCTTTATCATTCTCAACTCTCAGGAATTTCTGAGGGTTTGGGGAGCTGTGAGCCAGGAACAAGGATAAAGACCAAATATATATTTATATTTATCTGTTATAATAAAACAATATCACAGCCCAAACCATGCTCCCTGTGGGGTCAACCATCCTTCAAGTATGCATGCAATCCAGTTCTCTCTCTGTTCAATCCTGCTTCTTCCCTGTCCCTCCATGTCCCTTCCATGATTCTAAGGGCACTTCCTAAAAAAATCATGTCAGAATCCACTTCCTAGAGAACCCAAGTGGGCAACCCTTCTTGAGTGAATTTTTTAAAGGAACTATGGCCCTTGCTTTCTTGCATTAGAACATGACCTTCAAGAATATGCTACTGGAGGGGCGCCTGGGTGGCTCAGTGAGTTAAAGCCTCTGCCTTCAGCCCAGGTCATGATCTCAGGGTCCTGGGATCGAGCCCCGCATCGGGCTCTCTGCTCAGCAAGGGGCCTGCTTCTCCCTCTCTCTCTGCCTGCCTCTCTGCCTACTTGTGATCTCTCTGGCTGTCAAATAAATAAATAAATAGATAACAATTTTAAAAAAAAGAATATGCTACCGGAGACTGCATTAAATAGAATAACATTGATAATAAAAACAGTGAAGACCTACCTAAGATTACCCTGTATCAGGCACAGTTGCAAAGATTCTATATGTATCGTACAAGTGAGTAATATTATTAATCCTTTTCAGCTTATGAGTACGGGAATGACAGGACAGTCAAATGTCTTGCTCAAGGTTACACAGCTACTAAATGACTCCCAACCAATGCAGCTCCAAAGTGTGGTCTCTTTACCAATCTTTTTATAGTAAGGATGGTGGAATTACACATTAGAAGCACTTTTAGATAATAAATATCACCAACGTTTGTGAACCCCTATCACATGGAGCACTGTTCAGGGCTCTTTACAGCATCAAATTATGTCAGAATATTTCTGTGAATTTGGCCGGGCTTGGTTATTCTCATTTTACCAAAAAGAAAGTGATTCATGAGCAAATGTGACTTACCCAAAGTCAGAGCTCATGAATAGCAAAGGTATTCTCAAATCTATATCTTTGTCTCCAAAAGAGATTATCTCAAAGTTAACCTAGATGGTAGGATTTATCTAAATTATGTTTAATCTCTGGACTACGAATTATACGTAACCATCATTTTAAGTTGTTCCGCCTTGGTCTCCAAACATCCCAGAAGTGTGGAAAAGAGCTTCTGACCCCCTCTGTCCACTAACATAGCTGTAGCTATAGTCATGATCTAGAACTTTCTTCCATAAATCTGGGTTACTTGAATAGACTCATTCTCCAGGTTTTCTTTAGACCCCCTCCCCACCACCGACAGTGCACAAGAGTGTTGCCCAAATAAAAGGATCATATTCTTCATTTCCAAGTCCAAATACTATGAATGGACCACATTATGCATGTGATTCTACTTTTAGAGTGTTGATGAAAATTCTAGAAAATCCTAGTTCACATGTAGCATAATAGGTCATAATCCACTCTTTAAAGACAAATTTAATTTTGCTAAGAGACCACTGAGGCCAATTCAATTCAGCAAGCACTGGTTTCTCCTGTGGGCTAAGGTAGGAGACTGAGGAGCTTTGGTAGGGAGAGTAAAGGGTCCCTTTTTTCACGGAGGTGGAATTACGTGAATTTGTCACCTCGGGAAATACAGGGTTATAAATTCCTCCTGACCATTACAAAAAAAGCCCTCTGAATCATTTTTACTATGACCAGAGCAAGCTGTGAGGGGAGAACAGTGTGAATGCAGAGCGGGCAATGCCAGCTTTTTGGCAACGGCAACAAATGGACAGAGCATAAGGACCTCTTCGAGGCTCGCTCCTTGACTCGGGAAATTCACTCACTCTTTGTCTCTATTATTTGCTGCCTGACAATTGTTCCCAGCAGTGAAAGGCGAGCTCACCCTCTGGGAATGGGTTCAAATATAAATGACTGAGATTCTTGTCAAAGGTCCGCTGTGGCTGACACCCCTCCTCCACCCCCCCATCCCCTCAAGGGCACTTCATTTTCACTTTATTACTTTTTTCCTTCCAAGGGCAGGTTAAGGTCCAGGAAAAAATGCCATTATAAATGGAGGTTCTTGATTAGAGGCCAAAATTTCTGCCCTATTTCACTTCCCACTCCCTTTACTCGCATTCTGCCTCTTCCTAGCACTGCCCTTTCCCATGAGGGCAGAATCCCAGCCCCCTGCCAGGAGCTTGAGAGCGGCTTGGATAATGGCTGCTATAAGACCTTCCATGAACAACCCCTAATGAACACGTACAAACCCTGCAGAGTGTTGCTTCATTGTCCATTTACTCTGCTTTCAACGTGACAGCTGACAGCCTCCCATGCGGAGGGAAAGAAAAGCTATAACTGCCGAGGGCCGTAAAATGTTTACTTTACTTTCTGTGGAAGTCAGATTCACTCATCCAACACTCCCTTCCATGATCTGGTGTTGTGAAAATTGCAGTCATTTGCCTTTCTCTGGAGAGTTAAAACAAAGAAACCACAGTGACAGCAGCCTTACTTTTCAAAACCTCCCGAATAATAAAAATCATGGGACGCCTTACGAAAGGCACGACAAATCTCCTTGAAGTTAACTCCTCATGATGCAATTCAACAGCCATTTTAAAAATAATGGTCGATGACCTGATTGGGGAGACACGTAGGACAGAAAAGATATGGCTGAAAGTCCACAAAATAAGGTCTCTGTTCAATCATACTCAGCATGCTGGGCAATATGGGCTGTGACTTTCTGCCAGGTAAAGGAATAATTTCCGTGGCGGGAAGACTGAGAAGGCATCAACTCCACTGAGCATTGCAACAGCTGAGACTCAAAATCACATTCGAACTATGTTATCTTACTTGATCTTTACGACAACCTTGTGAAGTTGTAAGGCAACTGTGAATATCCCCATTTCACAGAGGACAAACTGAGGCACAGAGACATTCAGTTATTTCAATCAGGTACCCACAGCTCACGAGTGGCAGAGCTAGAACTCCAACTCCAATCTGCCTTCAAACTCGTGTTTTCCAGTCTCTACGTTGGATTTTAATGCTGTATCAACTCCCATGAGGGCTTTGAGTTAAAATTAATTTTTTCTATGGGGCACCTGGGCGGCTCAGTCTTTTAAGCATCTGCCTTTGGCTAAGGACAGGATTCCAGAATCCCAGGGTGGAGGCCCCCCATCCTGCTCCTGCTGGGCTGGGAGTCTGCTTCTCCCTCTCCCTCTGCTCCTCCCCCCTGCTCATGCTCTCTCTCCCTTGCTCAGTCTCTCTCTCTCTCTCAAATAAAAAAATTAAATTAAGTTTAATTTCTTCTAGGTTATCTTAAACTTGCTTCCTTAAAATGTCTAAAATGAGAAGGTCTCTCTTCTTTGTCAGGCAAAATGGGGACTATGTGGGTGTCTGTGTATTAGAATCAACATCCTTTTTTTGCAGGGGGGTATCAACATCCTTTTAAATGAGTAGCTGATTTACCAAACACTATTTAAATTAAAAAGATCCCAAATGTGGCAATGTTCTCACTCTAGCTACCACAGGTCATTTATGCAAGCATTTCATAGACAGCTTTTTATTGCCAGTTTATAATTAGATTCACCAGAGACTTATTAACCTCTGGGAAGAGTTATAAGTTTTGCATAAAAGCAAAACAAAGGAAAGATGTCCTCAACTTACTGGAAGTAAAATTTAAAGCAAAGATAAAATAAAAATAAAATTCACTTTATTCACAGCACATAAGAATCTAGAGTTTTGTTCTGTTTTGTTTTTTAAATCAGATTTCTAGGACCCAGAGATATTAATCTAATAGGTCTCAATTAGATTCTAGGAACATATTTGTGTGTGTGCTATTCTCCCGCAGAAGGCTCCCCAACCACACTTAGAAATACATTGGACTGTGGGTGGGTAGGCGTGGGGAGAAAGTGGGTTTCCAGATAAGAGTTGCAATTTGAAATTTGCAAGATGAGACAATGTAGCCTTCCATGAGTACCTTTGGACGAGAGCATTGTTAGCAGTAATATGTAATTGAAGTCGGCCTTCAAAAATCGTGAAGTGATAATAATTTAGTGGATAATAATTTGACTAGCTTCTGGTTTGATGTCTCTTCATTGCCTCTTATTATTTGTAGTTGTAATAAAACCTCATTAATAAAAGCTATCAGTGGACCGAAGTGAACCTCTGAACTATTAAAAAATGATTTGTGAAAACAATAAGGTTTTTTTCTGACCATTAAATTAGCAAAAGGTTGGTTTTTGTGTTAATTTTCAGTACAAGGGAGGCAAGCAAGATCATATATTACCTGTTGGAATGTAAATGTTTTAATCATTCTTGACAATAATTTGGAAATAATAACTAAAAGTTTTCAAAATGGTTGTATTTGGCTCAGCAATACAAGTTTCAACCTAAGGAAAATGTACACAGATTTCTAAGCAAATATGCTTATGAAAGTAAAAATTTGGGGGGCACCTGGGTGGCTCAGTCAGTTAAATGCCTTCTGCTTGGGTCGTGATCGCAGGCTCCTTAGGATCGAGTGCCCTATCGGGCTCCGTGTTCAGCAGGGAACCTGCTTCTCCTTCTGCCTGCCACTCCCCCTGCTTGTGCTCTCCCTCTGACAAATACATAAAATCTTAAAAAAGAAGAAGAAGAAGAAGAAGGAGGAGGAGGAGGAGGAGGAGGAGGAGGAGGAGGAGGAGGAGGAGGAGAAGGAGGAGAAGGAGAAGGAGAAGGAGAAGGAGAAGGAGAAGAAAAAAAGTAAAAATTCTGAAACAATCTTAATGTTCACAAATAGAGAAATAAATAAATTGGGATATATTCAAACGATGAAATAGGTTAAATCTCTTTTAAAATGTCTTATAAGAGTTTAAAATAATATGAAAAAATGCTTTTCATAAAAAGTTAATTCTTTAAAATCATCTCAAATTATCTATGGTATGACTTCTCAACTAGTTAAACAAACAAAAAGCACCTAGAGAAGAGATCAGAAAGAAATATTTTGAAGACTTAAGAACAATTCTCTTTGAAAGATGGGATGGTGAATAATTGGTATTTTGTTTTTATACTTTTCAGGTTTTCCTATAGTGGAAAATACATCTTTTATAATTTTATAAGTAATTTTCTTAAAAGAACATTTTGCTTTTTTTTTTTTAATTGGGACATAACTGACATATAACATATTAGTTTCAGGTGTCCAATATGATGATTTTATATTTATAAATGTTAAATTATCACAACAGTAAATATACTTAACATCTGTTTTGCTTTGCTTTCTTTTTAATGCAATATAGGCCACCGTTACAGATTTAGTCCTAGGTACGCTAAAAAATAAAGAGAAAATATTGCTTCTTTACTTTTGTTGTCTCACAAAATGGCAGACGATTTCCCTTAGAAGGATCCAGACACAGAGAGCACCCAAGAGAGAAGCCAGTCTTGGTGTCACCTCATCTCAGAAAGGGGATTCATTACCTCATCTCAGAAGGGGGACTCATGGGGCGCCTGAGTGGCTCAGTCGTTAAGCATCTGCCTTCGGCTCAGGTCATGATACCAGGGTCCTGGGATCGAGCCCTGCAATGGGCTCCCTGCTCGGCAGGAAGCCTGCTTCTCCCACTACCATTCCCTTTGCTTGTGTTCCCTCTCTCGCTGTGTTTCTCTCTGTCAAATAAATAAAATCTTTAAAAAAAGGGGGGATTCATTACCTCTCTTACCTCTCTATTCATTACCTCTATTCTATTCATTAATTCAGTGACTAAATCTAGCTGTCACTCAGGGGGAGGAGGCCATACACCAGCATGAAGGCCAGGAGGCAGTGACCATTGGGAGCCTTCTTAGAGGCTCTTGACCTCAGAAGAGTGCTATCTCTCTGATAAATAGAAATAATAGAAATAAATAAAATAGAAAGCCCAGACAGTGGCCCCAATGGGTATTTCTCTGTTGCACATATAAAGAGTTATCCGTTATCTCTTTCGACTGAGCCCTGTCCCACCAGTGCCAATGCTGGAGGAGCTGCTACCCAGGGAGGGAGCAGATTTGTTTCTGGTATCTTCCACTGGAATTTAGAATGCATTTTCCTAGTGAAAAAAATTATAATAATCAATGTGCTCCGGGGCCAATGACTGGAAGCCTACTTAACACAGACCTTAAACCTTTAAAACTTTAGAGGAACGTGAACCTTAGAAAATATAATAATGCTATTTCAACAACATCAAATTTGATAATATAATTATTCTATGGGAAAATACATTTGGGGTTCTAAGCAGCCAATTTACAAACAGACATTAGGATGATAATCAGAAGTTTATTATCAGTCCTCTACATATATGCATGTAACAAGGTTGTATGCCTTTTGGGAATAATTTCCAAGATAAGTGCAGAAATTCTGAAGCCCATAAAATAATTAGGACAATTGTTAATTGAATCCTAAAATAATTAATACCAGAAGAGTATTATTTACAATAACAGTAATGGATTTTTCTGTCATGTGGAAAAGTGAGGCTATCGTATAGAGTGGATTTCAGTTTGTTGTTTTAATAACAGTGATCATGTGAAATTACTAGTCTAGTAATGCGAGTGGACCTCTGCAATAAATCTTTCATTTATAAAGAAGGACTTGAGAGTATTACTATCATCGTTGCTAATGTACAGATCAATATCACATAATGTGTTAGCCTATAATAGTGCCATATGCACTATGAGGATTTAATAATTGATGAAAAGGGAATTTTGAACCTTAATATTCCTGATAAATCCAATCCCAAATATAATACTGCCTACACCAATTTTAGGGCTTTGTGCTGTTTATATCACCATTACCTTAATAAGATGTAATTTTTTCTTACGATGTGAGTTTCCCTCCCTCCCTTCCTGCCTTCATTTCTTTCTCTTCTTTCATACAGCTCCTAGCTAAGACACCTACACACTGAAAACAATTCTGCAAATATAAGTCACAATCACCTTTTTACTTATTGGCCTGGAAGGGCAGTAACAAAGGGATGACATTTTTCTTTTGTCTATAGCTTTATAGCAGCCGCTTGACCTACAGCAACTATGATCCAAACTTTATTTCAGAAGTAGGTTATTTTGAGGGTGAACATGGTGTTGCATCTCCCTTAAGGAATTTGTTTGAGATAAATCTATCGAGCTTATTTGAGTTCTTACCAACTGTCTTAACCTCAAATGAATGTTTTTTCTTTCTTTTTTCCTCTTTGGAGCTAGCAACACATTCTATTCCACAGAGGTCTCTAAAAATGAAATATTCATATTTTAGTATTTCTCCCAGCCCAGGTAGATAGGTAAGATATAGGAACAAGTGAAAAAGTTTGTGTGTTTTCAATGTTTTTTTGAACAGTTAATTTGCTTGTTATGGGTGTGTTTGTGTGCATGTGCACATATCAGTATATTCATTAGGAGTATTCTGTTCTAAGTTATTCCCTTTGCAGGGACACTTAATCCTATTGCAGTTGTTTAAATTGCTCTCTTATTCCCAGAGGTTGTGACAGATAGTTTGAATCAGCCAATACTGAGTTCCCGTACCAGGCACTATTCTGTCTTGGAATAGATGAGCAAATGAGGTGCTCCCTGCATGCATTCAACTTTCAGTCTAATGAAGATGGACATTAATTTGATAGTCACACAAATGTCTTTTCATAGGCCCTCACGTTTTTTAAGGCTATAAAGACATCTGCATAAATCAATTTCTAAGCTTACAAAGCGTGGGAGATCTCCAGCCTTCCAGGGAGAAGATATGATAGAGGAACTTAGAATTGGATTTTCACATTCCAGCTTTCTTCCTCCTCCAGCCATTAAATGTGGGAGCTACTCAAGGCTCAGTCTGAGAGACTATCTACCGACACCTCCCCTTCTCCCTAGGCAATTTGATCATGCATGTCTGGTGCTTATAATTATCATGTATATAAAGGTAACACCTATGTTTATATATTACTCTTTTGAACTAGGTTTCTTGGGATTAGGTTGATATATCCAAATTGGCATTAGGCTTCTTCCCTTGGGATATCTTTAAGTCATCTCAGTACTTAAGACCTGTGTCTGGCAAATACAATCCTGACAAACTGGTCTTCTTACACTGCTCCAATTCCTAAATAAAGATATCACTTGTTTGCAAGCTTTTCAGATATGAGTTTAAATGTCACCTTCCCAGAGCAGCCTTACCTCGAACCCTTTCCCGTCATTACCTTCTTTCATAGCACCCTACGTTTCATTTGTATTGTATTGTATTTACTACAAGTTATGTATTTGTATGGATATTAGTATTTTAACACGATATATGAATATTATTATGAAGCTCAAGAGTTATATTATAACTACTATTATATCTCAACAGTTCTTAGAATAGACACTCAAGAAAAATGGTAAATGCATAAATGAGTAGAACTGGTAAATTTCCCAGTTACCCAATTTAGATGCTGCTAGGATAAAGAAAACAATTGCTAGCTCCTTGAGATCCTTAGCATGTAGAAGAGGTCATGTTGAGTCAAAAAGAAGTCTGGCACAATCAAGGGAGTGTAAGGGGATAGTTAGAGTGTGACACCATCAAATGTACATTGTAAGCATGATTTTGAGGACTCAAACTTGTCTTCCAGAAGATACAGCATTGTCCATTCAGAAAACTTTTTTAGACTGGTCCTTTGGGTTACTGGAAATAATAAGAAGCAAGGATTTTTCTCCAGTTGCCGACAGGAACCACTGTTAGAAATCCTTCACTCTGGTTTGCTGCCCCCTCAGAAGCTATTGGAAGATCGAGAGCAGTTGCCATCACTGACAGGAAAAGCCATGGAATTTTCCTTTCACCATGTGCTATTGAGAGCAACAGTCAGGGGGAATCATCATCACTGGAATGGTCACCAAAAGTCTACCTCAGAAGCCACAGCTGAGGGAAATTACTGCCAAGACACACTGCTGGATGCCATCTTTCTTGCAAGCAACTAACAGGAGGAAACATGAGAAAGTGAGAAAGGGGGAACCATGAAGCGTTTATATCTACCCTGGACTTGGTGGGCATTTTCCTCTTGGTCTGCAGAACAAGATTTTAGTACTTTCAACACATTCCTCTCTTTCGAGAAGAAAAGCTATTTTTCAATAAACCCAATGACAATTGAAGGCTAGAAACCCTGGAGAAGAGTTCACATGTCTTGGAGGGATACTGAACAAGAAACTCGCTCTTGGAATCACAATTGAAGGTACACTTCAGAAAATAAT
Source organism: Procyon lotor (assembly GCA_028646535.1). Taxonomy (NCBI): domain Eukaryota; kingdom Metazoa; phylum Chordata; class Mammalia; order Carnivora; family Procyonidae; genus Procyon; species Procyon lotor. Next base: position 129,425,994 of record CM053604.1, on the reverse strand, counting down.
GAAATGAAGTAAAAATTTCTCAGTCAAAATGGGGGAAAAGGACTAAAGGGACTCTGGGGATTAGTTATGTAAATGTAAGTCTCTGTCCTATCCACCACGTAACCCCAACAAGTCCTAGTCCAAAAAAATGTTTAATGAGTGAATGGGGGAAGGAATAGGTGAATGGACAAATGGATGGTTCCTACTTATCTTAAAATATATTCAATAAGAATGTGACACATGATTTATTTTAATTCAACATAAATTTTTAAACTGTAATGAACAAGACATGCATTTCTTATATACAATATATATTTCTCAAAATAGAGGACACATTCTATGTTTCTATGGTTTTACATAGTAAAACAATTTGTTTTTAGTCTTCATACGAAAGATCAAGATTGATGGCAGAGTCTTTGTAAAGTCATTTACTTAACGTTGCTTACAGGGAATCATTGAAAATTTAAAAAGAAATTAAACTAGATGCAGCATGCAGGCATGGGTTGGAATGTGGTGAGGGAGAAGGGAGCCATATACTAACCCAAGTTGTTTAAAATCTCTAAGGATTTGGGGAAAATCTCACTTAAATCCTTCCTGGAATAGTGCAACCCCCTAACATTTTTCTTCTTCCTTCTATGCAATGCATGCTTAGGGATGACTCGGTCATCCCTTATAGTCTCAGAACATGCACTTCTGGTACAGAGGGAAAGAGGATGTAGTAGATCACATAGAAAAGTGACAATTTTGCCATACAGTGTGGTGACGGGTTGGCTGTGTTGGTTGTGTTGTCAATCAAACTGGATTTTAATCCTGGCTTTATTTATCATTTACAAAACTTACAGCAATAGATAAATTAATCAACTTCATTCAACCTTCACTGAGATTTCCTTTTAGTAAACTGGGAATAATCACACCTACCACAGGATTACTTAGTGTGGTAGGCAGAGTCTAAGATGGTACCCATGATTCCTTCTGCTGGTTTTCATGTCCTTGTATGGTCTCCTCCCCTTCAGCATGTTACATTCTGTGTATTAGTCTTCTTGGGCTGATAAAAAAAAAAAAATACCATAGATTGGATGCCTTAAACAACAGACATTAATTTCTCACAGTTCTGAGACTAGGAGTCAAGTTTCAAGGTATTGGCAGATTCCGTGTCTGGGAAGGGCCTCTTCCCGGCTGTGGATGACTACCTTTTTGCTGTATCCGTGTATACATGGCAGAGAGAGACAGAGAACTCTGTTCTTTTTTCCTCTCCTTATAGGGACACTGATCTCATCATGAGAGTGTATCCTCATGACCTCATCTAAACCTAATTGCCTCCCAGAGTTTCCACCTCCAACTACCATCATATGTTGCTCAACTGGTAAAGTACCTATTTGCAAGCTCAGTTGGGTTTTCGGGAAAGTTTAGTCCCTTGCTATTGTAGGACTGAGGGTTCCAGTTTTTACTGGCTGTTGGCCAAAGACCACCCACAGTTTCTTGCCACATGAGGCTTCCTAACACAGCACTTGCTTCCTTGATACCAGCATGAGAGAAATTCCAGCAAGATGTGTGTTACTATTTTATACAACATAATCACACAATCACATACAGGTAATCATGTATATTCATCACCCTTATTGTATCCTCTTAGAGGCAAGTCACTGATTGTTGTGGTCTGAGTGTTTGTGTCCCTCTGAAATTTACATGTTGAAGCCCCAACCCCCAGAGTGATCTGATTATTGTCATGAATGATCTCCAGGACAGCACCTTGTATTCAAAGGCTTTTAGTCTCCCCCAACCACCCAGCCACTCATATAATTGCCCAATATTAGGACCTTACAAGGTGACTAACTAGCTAATCAAATAAACTAACTTGTGCTAATAGCTTACTGCATTCTGCCACCCAGGTGACATATTTGGTTTGTGGAGGGGGAAAAAAAACATTATGAGGGAGAATATCTTCCAGATTTATATTCCTAATATAATTTTTATGTTTTTGCTTTATGGAAACCTGCTTTCCAAAGCAGACTCTGCCAAATGCCCTATATAGCATTGGCAAAGTAATTTAACCTCTTCATAAAATATGGGGAGAAGATTCAATGACCTCCAATATCCTCTCCAACTCTGTTTTCATGCTTTTGTTTTATTCTTTCCTCAGTAATCTCCAATGACCTCGTATAGTGTGGTTGCCAAAAGTGCTAGCCAAGCATTTAAGAACCTACAGAATCTGGCCCCAATTTTTCTTTGTAGGTATAGTCACTTCCCATCTCTTATAATTGAAGTCAAACTTTCTTACGCAAATATTCCATGTGCATTCCTTTCCTGAATCTTTTGCCTCTTCCTCAATGCATTTCCTGGTCCCACCTTTCTTCAAGCCAAGAGCGATTCTCCCCAGTCCCATGATATGTTCCAATCCTCCTCAGCTCATATCCTACTCTAACATCTTGTAAAAATTCATCTACACATTCAGTTGGCCTTTGGATTGTCTGTTTCCTGGGAGTAGCTCTGAATAAATTTCAAACTTTTCAAGCACAGAAAATACCTTCTGCATTTTTATATCTCCCACAAGAATATAATTAAAAAAACTATTCAGTTTTGGGGCACTTGGGTGGCTCAGTGGGTTAAAGCCTCTGCCTTTGGCCCGGGTCATGGTCTCAGGGTCCTAGGATCGAGCCCCGCATCGGGCTCTCTGCTCAGCAGGGAGCCTGCTTCCTCCTCTCTCTCTGCCTGCCTCTCTGCCTACTTGTGATCTCTCTCTGTGTCAAATAAGTAAATAAAATCTTTTTAAAAAATAATAATAAAAATAAAGAATCTCATTACATGACTATAACCCCAAAAGATTAAAATGAATGATTAATTTGAGTCAGTGGGTTAGAGGAGAAGATCGGGAAAGCCTTATATACACTCATAAACAAATTCTTAGGACTTGCTCTCCTAACAGAGACTGCTTCTATATCTTATACTCATCACATTGGAATATCCTAAATTTTCCCTTCTCCCAACTTGCTCCTTTCACCTAGCATGTCTTTCCATGTTCTAGAACCACTTATAAAAACCCTCCCTAGAATTCAAGGCCAACCTAAATGTTTTCTTCCCCCCTGAAAATTCCCCAACCTTCCTAGTCGGAATTAACTTCTCTCTCCTAATTGTTGCTTTCTTTGTTTCTTCGTGCATCTTCTATGGTATTGAATTATAGTTGGTTCTAGCATCTCCGTAAGTCACCACGATGAGATTGTAGGCTCCTCAAGAATGGGAACCTGCTCCTTTCATGTGTCTTGTATATCTTTCCAAATACCAGGACAGACACTGCAATAATAGGGGGTAAAATAATCTTTGTTAAGTTAATTTGAGAAAGATGCTCCAGAACACCTAGCCTGCCTTACGCTAAAAGAGGTTGAGATACCTCACTGTGCTCTCTTCTAAAAGAAACCGTGTTCTAAATCTGAGCCAAACAATGTTTTGTTTCAAACAAAAACAAACAAAGAGCTCAGAAAGCAATGACCTGTCCCTCATCCTAACTGGAATCAAGGTCAGGAAATCTCACTGGAACTTTCTGTTTGTTCAGTTCTACCATCTGATCTTAGGCCACCTCCTAGAGTCTCAGAATACTAATCATAAATTCCTCTCCAGACTTTGCAGCTTTGGCGTATCTGCTTTTACGATACTATTGCTGTTAACATTTTAAGTCATATTCATGCCATTTAAACCGACATTCCTGAATTTCCTCCCCACGTAACATTACATTGTGGGGCAGCTCTGCTTTCCCAAGGCCACTGTCTCACGCTGAACTCTGCAACCTGAGTGACTAGGCATCTTTGTTATTGTTAAGTTGCTTCTCTTCTTCCTTAGAGAGGCCTGGCCCTTGATTGGCAGCAAGCTTCCCACTGGCTGTGGTGCCAGGATGATGCATCAGTTTGTTTTCAGTCTGCATCTCTGTTGGGTTGAGGCCAGCCAAACCTTTCCTCCCTAGGGGCCCTGCACAGGGTTCCATGCTGTGGTGCTCACCACTGACAGTTGACCTCTCTCTCTGAGGCCTCTGGTTTCTAAAACAACCTTGTACTTCTCTTCGTTTACTAAAAATTACTTCCCTGGTTGCATTATTATCTTTACTTATTGTCAGTTTCTAATCAACGTATGGGGTCCCTCCCACTAATTGTTAATGATTTTGTATTCTCCTTCTTCTGACCACCTGATGATGCCTGGCGTTGTTACTTTCTTCAGTGAGTGATTAACCAACTCCCATCCGAAATCAGATACAGTTCAAAAGAGCCAGGTAGATCAGTCTGACAAAATCGGGAATAAACTTGGGGAAAACTAGGGAAACCAATGTTTTAGTATAACCTCACGCAAAGACCATATATCCCCACAAACTTTTGAATTATTTAAAATATCATATTGTAGAGGTGCTTCTTTTCCATTCTTCCTACCTTTTGGAGGCCTTCTGTATGCATGCTTTAAAAGGAGAGTAGAAAAGTCAATGCAAAGTCAAAAAAACACCATAAGTCGGGACTATAACTGCAAGGCGGAACATCACTGTTGTTATTCACTTCCTAGAAATAGGAAGCAATCTCATTCTTTTTGTAGACTGATAGGACATGAAGGTTCATTGACTATGGTGTCTCCCCCCCTACCCCCATCCTGTCTGGCTTTATAGCAGCCTCGAATTAAAAGCAGGTAGTACAGAGGGATAATAAAGTGTTCAACCTCATCAACATTTGGCTGTTTTATTCTTTATGATGATGTGGATTCCAGTGTTTTTTGTTTTTTGTGGTTTTTTTGTCATCTATTTTTGAGAAACCACTTTCACAGCTTTTGCAAGAAAATGTCACTGTGGCTCTGATGCAGGCAAGGGGGAATCTAATTTCATTATAGTTAAGTGCCTGACTCCCCATTACCCTCCATAATAGCGTAACATGGTATATTATAGGGCTTTAATAAATAGGAAGGATGCGGGTTGCAGCACATTTTAGTAGAAACCAAATTACTTTGGGCCACACATCTGCCTCTTCAGTTCATCCTATTTGCCACCGTTTCACAACCTAATTACAGGATTTTCTGAAAATTGCTGTCCAGCAGTAACTGGATGACCTGCTTTATGTAGCAGAGACAGGCAGCTCCATTGGCTTCAGTCTTCATCGCTGTCACCATGTAATTGCATTGGACTTCCATGTTAATCCCCGTAGGCGGGAAGTAAATGAAATATTATAATTACCTTTTATTCCCTTTCCCCTGAAGCCTAGATTAGGGCAGTGTGTGTCCAAAGGAGAGAAGAGAGGGACTGCCTCTAAGAGTATTACTGATGATCTGATCAAAGGGAAATGGTCAGTCTCATCCCTAGCTTTTTGGCTGAACACAAGCCACATCATTAGCCATACGTCTCATTCACTTAACAAAGTGTAAGGCCCCCGTCTGTTTAAATCAGGATCACTGTGGGACACATTGGAGGGATCCTGGGGAAAAGGCCTATTATATCAGTGTATATGTGCAAGGCATAGGCATTTGAAAGGATATCTCAAGGAAAAGGATGGAAGAACAGAGCTTAAAGAGAGAATGGGCATTTTTAAACTATCTTTAAAAAAATATATACAAAAGCTCACTGCTTCTCTTTTTGAGACAATTTTATTGGGATCATTTAATCAAGATACCTAAGAATGATCTGAGTTTTTGAAAGGGTGCATGAATTTAGGGCTATAGTTCTCTAGGCTTTTAGTAAGGGCTTTTAAAAATCCAATGATTCTTTAATGAATGGGATAAAGCAATTCTCTGAATCTAAGTTCTACTCATGAGCCTGTTAAGAAGTACAAAAATAATCCCTAATAAAGCAAATCTTGACTCTGAGGAAGGAAATGGCTCTTCGCTGTGTTTCATTTGCCTTTGGTAGAAGTGGGTTGAGTGTAAGTGGAGACTAATCACCGGTGACCTGTTATCCCTGATTACTCGGCAGGAAATTCTTTGAAAATACAAGAAGAATGAAGTTCACTTAATTTCTGCTTCCCTCTTGAAGAGTTCCAAGCTAGAGCAAGAGTCTGTGTCCTTGAGAAGTATCTTTTGAATTGCCCTTTATGGGAATTACGTTGCATAGATCTCATTTCCCAAAATGCATCTTCCATTGGCTCAGCAAAAGCATGATGAAAAAGAGGTAACATAAAAAAAAAAAAGAAAGAAAAGAAAAAGAGGTAACATTTCCTCCGGCCAGGTGACTCCTCTGAAAAAGAAACAACTCTTCTCAATTTTAAAGTATAACTCTCACTGACTATTCAGTCATTTGTTCATTTTTTATTGATGGTGTGTCAACTTTGGCACTACAATCTAAGCTAGGGACAGCAGGAAGCCATCCAGAAAAGTAAACATAGCATGCCAAACAAACGTGTGAGCAGATGTAAAGCAAGGTAAGGAGATAGACAGTATGGGTCGAGGGGTTGGGGAGTTCTTCTCAGTAGGGTGGTCAGGACGTCTTCTCTCCTATGATCTCACTTGAGAAAGAACCTGGAGTGATGAGCAAAGCATGCCAATTAACAGTGTGTAGAGTGTGATTTCTAAGGAAACCTTGGCTGGAATATATTTGGGTGTTTTAGAAATAGCATAGAGGCCAGTGTAACTAGAGCAGAATGAGCAAGGAGGAAACGGAGATGGTAGCAGATAGAACCAGAGAGTGAGCTCGCATCCAGGACATGAAGAGTCTTATGGGCCAATGTGAGGGCTGTGCGCTTTCTGTGAGTGACAGGGGAGGCCACTAGAGGGTTTGAGCAGAAAGCTAACATGATCTGACTGACACTCCAGGAGGTCCTCTGGCTGCCGTGGGAACAGTGAGTTGTGGAGGTGGGGAGCAGCATGGGAAGACTAATTAAGACCAGCCATGAGAAGATGAAAGCATATACTGCATCTTCTCTAGAATGTCACTTTGTAACCCCGCAAATGAAATGATTGATTTAAGCAAGGATTGCCATTTGTTGTCAAATATCAGGTAAATGATTGATAAAGAACTAGCTACTAGCTGTTCACCTGGGCCCAAAGGAGGACTGCACAGATGTCTTTCTGGGCACAAGGAGGAAAACATAATTCCACCATTAAGGAATCATGCTGTCACTTCTCTAACACAGAAGTCAAACTGAGCTTGGTAGGACAACCATGTGTCTCTTCCTGTCATGCAGTGAGAAATACACAGAGGGTATTGTAATTAAAAATGTCTAAAGGTAATATTAACAATTCTTTAAATCTAACCTCCAGGGAATAGAGAAATAGGCTAAACAGTATAAGAGGCTACAAAGCAAACACAGAAGGTGGAAAATTCTATGAGACAAAAGATCCACTCTCTTCAGCAAGTCAGAGTGACGAGAAAGGAGGTATATATAAAAGAAAAAAAATTAAGAAATATATCTGGATGCCAAGTTGTGGTACTAGATTGAATCCTGGTTTGAACAAATCAGCCAAGCTGATTTGCTATTTTGAGAATAAGTATAGATATTTGAATAAGAACAGGATGCTAGATTCTATTTAGGATTTACTAGTAATGTTGTTAAGAATAACAATGCTATTTTTGAACTTGTTGGGATTTTTTTTCTCTTCGAAGATGCATATCTAGATATTTAGGGACGAAATGGGAAGTTACCTGTAAGTTACTTAAAAATAAAAAAGTAAGCTTAAGTAAGTAAGTTAAAAAAAAAAGTAAGTAAAAGTAAGCTTTCTGACATAAAAAGTAAGCTTAACAGTAAAGACATTTTTCTACACTTTGCCTAGATCCCAATGGCCAGCCCAGTACTGTTTGATCTGGGGCTAGTGTGGCAGATAGAAAATCAGAGTAGAAACAGGTATTCGGTGCAGTTCAGGTTAAAATGGCCTATGTTAGCATATCTTACAAAGGTATCTAACCATGCGAATAGAGCCTTAGAAGGTGCACTGCGAGGTGGGGGGCACTGCAAAATAAACTTGCCATCTTCAAAGGAAGCTTCCCTCTGGTGAAATCACATGTAAAATACCTTAATGTGAAAAGACTCACTACAAGCCTGGCAGACTTCCTGTGTGGAGAAGCACACAATTATGGCAGTGCTGGTGAAAAAAAGCTTAGGAAGCAGACCAAACATCCAAGCTATGGGCTGTTTCTGATCACTCACAGGGTGTCTCCTCTTCAGTAGACAGCATCCCAGAAAGCAGATCTGAAACAGAAAGATCCCACTCAAGGATGAACAACCTGATAAGAACCTCTTGACTAAGAATCGAAGATAATGCAAGATAACACAAGAGGAAGTTTTAACAAAGGCAAATGACAAATATATGTAGAAAAAACAAGCCTCACAAGAAAAGAACAAATCTATTTCAATAAAATCAAAGAAAGTATTTTGTCTTGAGGGGAAAAAACAAAACAAAACAAAACAAACAAACAAAAAAACAATGACAAACTCCAAGGGTTCAAAAAGAAGGAGATAAAAGGTAAGCTGGGAGTGGTCAGAAATTAAAAAATAATAATAAAGGAAGAGAAAACGCAGTCAAAGATGGTATCAATTAGGACTTCTTTGTTGGAAGCAATAGAAATGGACTGACTAATTTAAAAAGGAAATGATATGGGGGAACTCCCAAGATCACAAGGAAGGCTAAAGACCATGCACGGAGGGGTGCGTGTCTGGCTCAGTTGGAAAAGCTTGTGACCCTTGATGTTAGGGTTGTGAATTTGAGCCCCACATTGGGTGGGAGAGTGCCATGTTGGATGTAGAGATTACTTAGATGAATACATATTAAAAAAAAAAAAAAGATTACACAAAGAACCTTTAGAGGAAGCTCTAAAAGGCCTTGTTGAAGGAATGCTTCAACTTTTCATAGTGTTACTTGGTTCCACCCCCAAATACATAAATGAAAGACAATTTTCTATCCCCACCTTAGCTCAAGATTCAGGATGCTAGGACATTACATACCTTGCCTCTTGGCTGTACCAAGGAAGTCTGTGAAGAGCTTCAGTATGAGAAGCCCACAGAGCTCTTCCCCACATCTCTAGCATGAGACATGAATATTTTCCATCTCCCCAACCCCTGAACAAAATGAGGAAGAGGCGATTCTTCAAAGGGAAATGATGGTGTTGTTAATTAAAAGAAGCAAACATTGCAATGCCAAAAATTAGTAACCCTCCACTGCAGGAACGTGACAGACAGGTATTAGGGGAAAACAAACAAAAAGAGAAAGAATAAAAAGTAAAAAAAAAAAAAAAAAAGGAAGGGCTTAAAAGAAAAGGACAAGAGAGATCAAATATAAATATATTCAAGTGTTTGCTCTTGAGATCCAGAAATGATTACTAGAGATAAGAGTATAAGAATGAGTGAAATACATTTATCTCCACAATCCACTACCACTTCATTCTTGACAGGCTTTTATATACTGAGCTGAGGTGAAGATGTGTTGAATTTTCCAGTTAACTTTGTCCGACAATAAATGAACACAGAAATGTTGTAAATGCTGTGTAGCCTGAGCAATATCTTCTTCATATATCTCAATAAAGTATTTTATGGTAAGGCTGGGCAGTGCAGCTTCTCAGTAACACAGAGCTCCAGGGATGCCTGGGTGGCTCAGTCCATTAGGCACCTGCCTTCCCCTTGGGTCATGATCTCAGGGTCCCGGGATCAAGCCCCATGTCCGGCTCCCTGCTCAGCAGTGAGTCTGCTTCTCCCTCTCCCTCTGTCTCTTTCCCCCTGCTTGTTTTCTCTCTCTCATTCTCTCTCTCTCTCTTTCAAGCAAATGAATTAAAGAAAAAAAAAAGAAACAGAGAGCTCCAGAGAAAAGCAGTACTGATGAATCTTGCTAATTTTTCATTCATTTGTTATCCAGATCAAGTTCATCTATAATAGGCAAATTAGTTTCACATATTCACCTGAGCCACCCTGAACCACTGAGCTGATCTGATTGTAAAAGCTAAAGAGAAAGTAGAGATAAATCTATGTAACTACTTTTTTTTTCAAGATTTAATTGCTTGGGGTGACTGAGTGGCTCATTTGGTTAAGCTTCTGCCTTCAGCTCAGGTCATGATCCTGGGGTCCTGGGATCAAGTCCTGCCTTGGGCAGGGAGCTTGCTTCTCCCTCTGCCTGACTCTCCCCCTGCTTGTTCTCTCTCTCTGACAAATAAATAACTAAAATCTTTTTTTTTAAAGGTTTGATTTATTTGACAGGGAGAAACAGGAGAAGGAGAAGCAGGAGAAGTAGTGGGAGAAGCAGGCTTCCCGCAGAGCAGGGAGCCCGATGTGGGGCTCGATCACAGAACTCTGGGATCATGACCTGAGCTGAAGGCAGACGCTCAACAACTAAGCCACCCAGGCGTCCCTAAATAACTAAAATCCTAAAAAAAAAAAAAAAAAATTAGTTATTTATTTGAAAGAGAGAGTGAGCGAGAGAGATCATAAGCCAGGGGAGGGGCAGAAGGATGGGAAGAAGAAGACTCCCCACTGAGCAGGGAGCCTGATGCAGGACTTGATCCCAGGACGCTGAGATCATGACCCAAGCTGAAGGCAGATGCTTAACCGACTGAGCCACTCAGGCACCCTCTATGTAACAAACTTTTGCTTCTGCTACTTCAAATTACAATTTAGCAGTAAAAGAAAATATTTCTAGCTTCTAATTATATATTTTTTTTCTATAAAAAAAATTGAAGAGACATGCAAAGACAGAAATAAGGGGATATGGTGATATCTGCTCAGTACAAACGACATCTCCTTGTCCTGTCTAACATAGCATGGGAGGAGGTCTAACATAGCTAATGTTAACACAGCTATGTTGACAGCTAATCTGAATATTTAAGATAGAAACAAAACTCACCCAAACATTCAAATGATCTGAATTATCTGATGATATCATCAGATAAATATAGAACGAGGGAACCCTAGGTGCTTTAGCCTTTAAACAGCTAGTGAGACACTCTGAGGATCGGTACATAAAAACAAAATATCTGAACATGTATAACTAGGTGAGCCTTTTTTTCCCCACTTTTTAAATTTTTAACTAGTTTTCAATAACAGTATTATTGAGGTATAACTGATACACAAAACAATCCTGCATGTATGTAATATATACAGTTTTATGAATTTGGACCTAGCACAGGTGATCCTTCATGGATGACTTGAGTAGGTTTTTCCATCTTTGGGTAGCAGAGCTCTTAAGAACAGAGGCTCCCAAAGCAGACTGGGCCCGTGTGGGGTTCACAGGCCCACTCCTTATGGTCAAACTGTTCTGTGCTTCATGTTCCTCACAGGGTTATTACAAGAATGAAATAAAATAACACATGAAGGCAATGAAAACAATATCTGAGGCTGGCATTGTTTAGTCAATGTTATTAGCTGTTTTTATTGTCATTAAATATCAGGAACAGATAGATAAAACCGTAATAATAAAAACAATGAAAATTCATTATCTTGAAAGGTGGACCTTGAAACAGACCAGGTTTAAATATTACAGAGCTCCTTTAGTCCTTTACAATGTGTGCCTTCCGTTTGACACTTCTGTGTAGGTTCCGTATCTATTTCTGGGGTCACGTAAATTGTTGGCCAGTAAGACTAACCAACTTGAGGTCAGCTCTTACCTCTTACTCAAATGCTCATGAACTTCAGTATGTTATTAGTAATATAGCATTCGTGTTTTCATTCTGTTCAAGAGCTGTGAAATCAGACAGCTCTTGGTTTTTAAGGAAGTTGAGTAGGAGAATAACGAGCAAAACTTGTATCTGATTGTTTTCAAATGCATTCAAATGCATTTCAAATGCATTCAAATGTGTCAAATGCATTAAGATGAAATTCATTGGTGGATCCTGTCGATCTTTATTTCACAATGAAAAAGCAAACTGACTCGAGTTAAATTTCCCCAGCCTTTAACTTAAAAAAAAAAAAAAAATCAACCTCTGTCACTCACAACACCTGTTTTTTGTTTCAAAAGAAAGTGTCCTGTGGAGGTCTAGCATAATGTCTGTGTTATGTCCTATGAAGCAGATGTCCTGCGAAGAGGGACTACGGAAACCAAGAAAACTAATAAATACGCGTACAAAATACACTCTATTTTACTCTAGTCTTTAAAAATGAAGTAAGGGAAGATTTTCCTAAATTATTTATAAGGAAAAGAGAGATATAAATGCTGCCTAAAACTGTTATTTGCATATAGTGGTTAAAACCAAATCACATCGGGGCACCTGGGTGGCTCAGTCGTTAATCGTCTGCCTTCAGCTCAGGTCATGATCCCAGAGTCCTGGGATCGAGCCCCGCATCGGGCTCCTTGCTCGGCAGGAAGCCTGCTTCTCCCACTACCATTCCCTCTGCTTGTGCTCCCTCTCTCGCTGTGTTTCTCTCTGTCAAATAAATAAAATCTTTAAAAAAAAAAAAAAAACCAAATCACATCAATGAGGCTCGAACCACTGGTATTGTACTCAGCCATTAGTGGATTGTACAGGTGATTTTTCTACTGTTACTTAGCAGGAGGTACTTACCAACTTGGAAGTAATATTTCCCCGACAATGTTGACTGTTTTTGTTTAATAATTGCAACTTACTTGAATACAGAATCCCGTATGGCCTCTTCATATACAAATGCCACTCTGCCCACCAGCAATATCAGTGACATCAGGAAAGACTGTCTACAGCTCAAGGCATCGTGTTTAGCTTGCAAAAGAGAAACTCAGAGGCTATTTTCTTTTGTCATGAAAAATGGAGACTGTGTTCTTCAAAATGATTAATAGGGCATGTAAACTAATCTTTATAAACTTCATTTAGCAGGGGAAATATTCTAGAATCCACTGAAATGCACAGAGTCAGATGAGATTTAAGGAGCAGCTAGTGAGAAATATACTTCCTGTTTCATCTGTAGACTATGCCTAAACTTGCTTGTTTCTGGAACGCCGACAAGCTTCCCAGTGTGTACTGCCTGACTTGGTTTGTGTGTGTGTGTGTGTGTGTGTTTCCTGTCATTCAGCCCTATTCCAAAACATCATCTCAACAAAGGCTTTCACCACCTGGATGGTTCCAGATAAAATTCAGTAGTACTTGAATAAGCCAAATAAGCCAACGATGGTTAACATGGTGAGATCAATGTTGTGTTCAAATTTCATAGGAAGAGAGACAAGGTGAAAATTCCACTAAAGAGGAAGGCTGATGGCATGTCTACCATGGATTTTGAACTTTTGATCAGTCCTACCAACAAGCTCTTCTTGACTTAGGAATGTTCCCATATGCTTTCTTCTCAGACTCTATCCCTTTGCTTGTTCTTACCCCCTTACTAAAACTACACGGTAATCCAGTCACATTCCTCTCTCAATACTTTCTGCCCTCTCTCAGCCAGTGTCTTAGTCAGTTCCAGCTGCTATAACTAAATACCACAGACTGGGTGGTTTATAAACAATAGAAATTTATTTCTTACAGATCTGGGGCTGGGAAGTCCAGGGTCAAGGCACCAATATGGTCACCTTCCGGTAAAAGTCGGAACATCCATCTGTTTCCTCACATGGTAGAAGGGCAGGGATCTCTCTGGAGCCTATTTTATAAGGAACTAACCCCATTCATGAAGGTTCCACCCTCATGACTTCACTGTCCCAAAGACCCCACTTTCTAATATCATCTTCTCTGAAGGTTAGGACTTCAACATATGAATTGGGGGTGCAGGGGGTGTTGGGGAGACACATTCAGACCATAGCAGCCAGGATCATAAATAAGCAGAATGGAACTCACCTAGTAAGCTGTGGGATGGTTTATAGTGCTGGGGAAACCCTAAGGAAGAAAGAAGGAAAAGAACCAGTACAAGTACTAGAATGATTTGTGCAATTAAATAAGAATGCTGTGTTCATATTTAGAAGGTGGCAATTCTGTATAGGTCCATTCTGTTTCTATTGCAGTGTGCTATTTCCCTTGGAAAAGCCATGGTATCTCTACTCCAGTTTCACTTATGAAACACATCTGAGTCATTTAAAAGGACTAATGGGAAAAGTTGATCAATAATGCTTTCAGATGCTCGAAAGAAAGTTTATTTCAATCTATTAAAAATTTCAAAGCTGCATGTGATGTTAAGGTATATTACATGTATTAGACTGGGCTTATCAAATATTTATTTCCTTTTATCCTTTACATTTTTTTGATGCTCTATTTCTATTTTAACTACCTTTGCATTTTTGCTCCTTATTTTAAAAGATTTCAAATAATTTTGGAAGGAGATGGGTATCAACAAAAATAAAATAAAGCTCCTAAATAAAGGCAAATTATCAGTGGAACAATATCCATGCAGTGTCACTGTTCTAATTATAGTTACACTATTGGATCTCCTTGCCTGAAAGGATTTGGGTTTCACTATCTTCCTAGAAAAAAAGGAAGTTGAGAAACTATTAACCTTTGATAACCTTTACAATATTTTTTCAGGTTTGCCATGTGCTGCCAAGGGAACATATCCAGACAGAGCAGAAAATTCATTAGACTTGAGTGTTTCAAATATCTATATCAAGGACAAGGACAAAACTGCTGTCATAGAGAAAGGACTGGTACACTAGGGCACAATAACTTCAATTTTTCTTCATCTGGGTCTGGTGACCCATTCCATGAAAATGCCAGCACTGCACTATTTCATCCAGATGAACCGGGGTTATGACATCAAGATAAACGCTATTTGCTCAGAAAGCCCTGATGCACAGCACTGCAAGGCTATATTCCTGATAATATTCACAATCTCCCTCAGTAGAGTCAAAAGTGATATCCGATTTGGATGACATTTGCAGAATTTTAGGCCAAAGTTTTTCTGCCTCCCAAAGGCAAAAACTTTTAATCAATGGGAGCACTAGGTTTAAACTGAGGTACACACTAGTGGTCAGATACTGTTAGACTCTTAATGAGTTCAACAGCAACTATAATTCCAATACCTTTAAGTGTCAACTTAGCTTTGTAATATTTTCAAATATTCTCATGAAAACCACTGTTTATTATGATTGATTTTCTTCCACCCTTTTCCTCCATTTACCATCTCCTTCTCTTTAGTCTCTCTCCTCCCTTGGTTTTTGGGACTTTGATTTTATCCCAATTTTTCTCCTGCCTCTCTCCTCTCTCCTTCCTAGACCCCTGTAGAAGCCCCTCATATTGTCGTACCCTGGGCTGTCTTCTCTTCTGTCCATCTCTATCCTGGGTCATTTCATCCAGTCTCATGCCAATGACTCTTACTATACCAGTATCCCAAGTCTTTATCCTCAGTATCATTCCTGCATATTCTACTACCATTTAATAAGCCCATCTGGTTATTACACAGACAACTCAAAGCAAACATGCCCAAAACTAAATTCATCGACTAGCCTGTTTACACATCTGATTCCCAGTTTTAGGCAATTGTACCACCTGATTGAACCCACCCAATTTCCAAAGCTGCAAGGCTAGAAAGTGAAATCCAGCTTTCAAGCTCCTTCTCAAATTCTGCTGAATCTCAAAACCTCCTGGATTCATTCCCTCTTCAGTATCTCTACTGCCTTGGAGCAGGTTCATATCCTTCCCACCTGGATGTCTGGACCAACCTTCTAGCATATTATCCCTGCTCCTGGTACCCTACATCAAACTTCCATTCCTAAACTTCTACTAGGGGAGTCCTTCTAAAATAGAAGTCTGATCCTTTCATTTTCCAGCCTTAAGCCTTTCAGTGGATCTTTACTGACTCTGGGATGTTGTGTGTACGTCTGTGTGTCTGAGGAAGATAAAGAGGAAGAGAAGGGAAAAGGAAAAAGAGAATGCACTGGAATTTACTGTCAAACTCTCTTGGTTCAAATCTAGACTCAATCATGTGACATCAGTTAGATCACTTACTTCTCTCTAACCTGAGTTTTCTCATACGTTAAATGAGAATAATAACTGTACCTAATCCCTATGGGAACTGTGAGAACAAATTGAGATAAAGCATTCAAAGCGACTAGTGCCTGGCATACAATTGGGTGTTTGATCAGTGATAGTTATTTCTGGTCTTACCTGACAAAGTCTAAACCCCTCAGTGTTGTGTACAGACCCTCCCCAGCCTGTGCTTTCCACCTTCCAACCTCATCGTTAGGCAAACCCTTCACACCCTACGATTCTGTCATGTCAGCTGAAATACTGTGGTTTCTTCTATCCCCCGCCATGAGTATATGGCCCCAAATCTCTGCCCTCTTTTCTTCTCTCCCTGGCTAACTCCTACTCACAATTCAAGGCACTTTTTGCTCCGGATCACTTTCCCTAAACCACATCCCCATCTGGATTATGGGTCTGTCTTATGACTTTAATAATTATTTCAATCCAAAATTAAGCTCCTTTTATTTTTTTTTATGTGTCACTCCTATGGCAATTGAGAATAAATCAGTATTTGGGAATATAGACCTCGCCCTCAAGGATCTTCTGGGTTGTACTAGAACAGCAAATGCTAGGGCATGTGTGTTTCCAAGCATCATGAAGATATGCGAAGGAGCTTCTAATCCTGCCTTTAAAGATCTGAGATAGCTTATGGAAAAAAATGAATTTCCAGAATCTTTTGAGTCTACATGTGACATACGTTCATTTATTGTCCAAGCTGGCCTACTCCTAGGAATAAAAGAGGGTGCTATTAATAAGCACTCTGGGCAATAGACAGAAACCAGGACTGTCCAGGACAGACGAGGTACAATACCACCTTTACAAAAGTGTACAGCTCCCAGCACAGCTTTGTGGTTGCAAAGTAAATGTTTATTGAATGCCTCAAACTCCTGAACTGAAGAGGACAAGAAACGGTATAGCTCTCAAGCCGGTCAGAAAACCACAGAGAGTTAGGGGCCCTGCAGAACAAGAAGAGAACTCTCTTACTCCCTTAACACATGGAGAATGCCAGAACATGGCAGCTGGAAGCAGGATAAGGGAAGAGAAATGAGCTGCCTAAAAAGCAATCCGTAAAATACTCCTTCTGTGATCTTGTTGATTTGTCCATATAACTCTCAGCCCACATTACAAAGGATAAAAGGATAGATACAGAGGCAAAGCAGAGAGGGGTGCCCAATCTTGGGAGGACCTCATCCCATTCTTAACTAAGGCCTGGCAGCAAAGCTTTCATGGTCCAGACTCTATCAGGTCCTGTCAGGGGCCAAATTTCCTTATCTCCGTAACTCAGGCAGATTCACCTGTGACCTGTGACATCCAGCAAAATGAAAAGCTTTCTCTTTTTCAGCTCCAGAGAACAGAGAACATTATGACCGCACAGGGAGGTAACTCTACCCTCAGAGTATAGTTACCTCAGCCATACAACGGGAGTGATAATAGAGTTATAACAACGGCAACACGCAATTAAGGATAACCAGTACTTAATAGGAATTGGCGCACGTACAGAATTAGAGGTAGACCTTTCCGGCACACATACTCTGTGTCTTTAATCCCCCAAAGGGGTGTCTGACAAATGTCAGGTAACAAAGTCCAGGAAAGGACCCTTCAGGCTCTTTTTTTTGAATTACCAGGACAAAGCAGTGAATAGAATGAGCTGCGGGCAGTTTTCCGTTCTACTTATAGCCAAAACTGGATATTTGGAAGCCAGTGCTGACCTACTGACTGCAATTTACAATTCCTGAAGCGATGTATAAATAGATAAATGATTCAAATCCAGGAAAGCCCATAGCAACACTACAATAATCACAGGCTCTTAGAGCTAATACCACCCAGCTTAAATGGAGAAGCTGCCCCCCAAGCGGGTCAAAGCACTTGGAAGATCCTTTTTACACTTCATCTTCTCAACATCTCCGTGAGCTAGGAAGAGGAAAAGATGTCATATTTAGGGAGATGAAAAGGCTCTGAATATATCATATAAAAATTTTCTAAGAAGAGAAAATCTAGGCGGTCAAATGTTAATTATCTGGCTTTTTATAACAGAGAAAACCTGACTTTTAAGATATGCACTACTTCAGAACAATACATCAGCAGGCCTTTGGTAGTTCTTCAAATTCTAGGAATTACTAGGGCAAACAGAAATGTAATTTTATCTCATTATTTCACTGATGGACTATAAAAGGAGCACCGAGCTGGGAATTAGGCTGCCTGCATTAGGGCCTATCTTTGAAATTTCTACCTGAAGCTCTTAGTGCTGGGAATTTATGGGATCCAGTTCCAACAAGAGAACAATACTTTGTACTTCATCACTGATCAAAGCACTGGGTGAATCCATATATAGAAGGCTTGGCCATCCTTGGAGCATTACACAAACTAAAAGACTGAGAACTGGTGCTTTTTTTTTTAATCCTGAGAACTGAAGACAGTGAACAAAGTGAAGTGAGAAACCTAGTTCTTTTTCCAGAATTTGTTTTGGCCATTACCTCAAGAACATCATCATACCTCAAGAACTATCAAACTGATATGCTACAGGACAACCTGGCAATTTGTAGGAATACTCTGTGCATTCCACTGACTATTCAGATAGCAAATACTCCCTCTGATTCCAAAAATAGAGCTCGTTGATTTCTTTGGTGCATATGATGGCAGTCTATGCTGGAAGTCCTAGACCTGCCTTTAGAAAGCAAAAGATGTGGGTAAGAAAATGGTTTTAGTAAAGGGGAGAAGAGAATCCTCCTGCCAATAATCTCTGGCCACAAATAAGTTTAAAATACAAAATCCTTAAGAAGTCAGGTTTAGGGGCGCCTGGGTGGCTGAGTCCATTAAGTGTCTCACTCTTGATATCAGCTCAGGTCATGATCTCAGGATCCTGGGATCGAGCCCCGTGTAGGGCCCCATGCTCAGCCGGAAGTATGCTAGAGATTCTCATTCGCCCCCTTTCTCTGCCCCTCCTTCCCCTCAAATAAATAAAAAGACAGGTCTCAAATGATTAATATAAACCAACATGACACATTGCAAATCCTTAAAACAAGCAATAAACAGCACGGAAACTGACTTAAGTGGAGTTTCCTGGAAGCAGAGCTTAAGATATGGATTTGGGTGCATTTCATTTCTTGCAGGAGTTACTTTAGGAGAAACAAGGTTAACAACAAAGGAGAAAGAGCCAAGGAGGATGCAGCCTGATCCACAGGCATCTGGAGTATAAATCACACAAAGAGCTGAACCTCCATGAGAAAAGGGGGCGGGGCGTTTTCCACCCCTACGTCATCCTGTCAGTGGCCACCCCTGAGTGTGACACAGGGAAGGGGTGTGATCTCAGGCTTCTCTGTACAAGGCAGCCACCTTCAGCCGAAAAAATTTTGCAGAGGAGAAGCAGCTATGAGCTGTTCCCAGAGCACTTGATGGGGCTGGGAAATGAATGGGTATTCAGTGGGGGAAAAAGGGATCCAGGGGGGCACCAGAAGCATCAAGGACTAAGACCATAAGGACTGTTTCATTACAATTGTAAGGACCACTAATGAGCTAACTTGGGAATATCGAATTCATGTACCTTTCAAAACTTCTATTTGCTACCTAAATTTCAAATTTGAAACTACATTATTAACTCCTCTTGGGAAAGGATTCTGCTTTGATTATCTTTTCATTTCCACCATGCCGTGCAGTGTGCTGTGAATTTCATGTTTCCTCAGTGAACAGGATGGAAAGGAGTGGACTGGCACGGAAGAGAATAGAATCAAATCTCCTGAAATGAGTTGGGGTTCTTGGGAGGGAGTAAGACTAGACACTCGTGTTATCACAGAAAACATGCTAAGTGCAATTACCCTGAACTCTACTATAAATATAAAGAACTATACTGTAGTTAAATAAGCACCTGTTACTGGAGGCATGTTTCATGCTTTTAATCACCTTGAATCGATTTATGAATTTCTGCCAAAACATAAAGAAGAATGTGAACATTTCAGTGAAACATGAAAGAAACAGAAACAAATTGCTAGAGCTTAAGACGAACCCACACTGGCTTAAGCTCTTCCCTGAAGTGCTGCTCGGGAGTGAGGCTGGACCCAAGGATGTGTAGGAGGAAGGAAGCACTGTCAGTACAAACCAGAATTTTGGTGAGCATTAAGTACAAACCAGCTATGCCTAGACCAATAAATCTGGTGATGGTTACTACGTCAAAATGCCTAAAAGTTGTCTATGAAATGCTTCCTATGAAAAGACTGTGAAGTTACAGAATTCTCCAAATTCAGCTTTTGAAGTAAAAACAAAACAAAGCAAAGTAATAATTTCGCATGAACTAGTTCTCTAAACTCTGTGACAATCTCATCTATCCTCATACCCCCTCGATCCATAAACAGCCTGTAACAAGAGTCAATGATCACTGCAAGCTTGTTGCCCCCAAAGCAGAGCTCTGGTGCTTCCCATAAACTAACAAGCATTCTCACAACATAGGTGTTACCTGTTACTATGGCCTCTATTTTACAATGGGGAAACTGAGGCAGAGACAGTAAGGAACGTGCCCTGGGTGAATTTCAGGAAGAGAACTTGCACTCATGCAACCTGGCTCCCAGGTCTTTGCTGTTTTAGGCATTACTCTCTGCTCAGCCCTTACTGTCCAGTCTCAATGGGGTATGAGCTCATTCCCAAAGTTGTCTAGGTTGCACTTACATGCGAGCATGACCTTGTAATATGGTGTGTGTATGGGCCAGCATCCAGTCACCATCTTCTGGCAACCACACTCTGATTTCTGTCTAGACATAACTCCCTCCTTCATGTCATGATGGTTCCATGATTCTACTCTTTAGTTATGGAGCAATCACCCCACACAGAATTAATACATTTCCAGTGCATTAGTCATCTTCTTTAGGCTCTGAAAGGAGTCATTCAAAATAGACCAGGATAAACAGGTGGACCACTCATGAAGCAGAGTGGATTCTTCATACCTTTTTCTTTCATCTTCTATCCTTTCCTCTCTTGAGTCCGCACACTCCCGTGTTTGTTCTGAATTATGCGAGTGCAGGTGAAGTTTCCCATCATCATCATCACATGTCTAAAACAACAGAGATTCCAGTGTCCTCCTATTTCTTTCCCCTGGAACCATGGGCACATTTAAGGAGCATAAAAGCCCTAGCAATCAAAAGGAGTCCCTACTATTTGAACCAATTTCTGTATGGTCCCATAACATCTGTAATTGTACATTTTTTTTTGTTACAGGAGGATTTAAACCTTTGCAATATTTTTTTATTCTATCAGGATAAAGGCCCCATTTCTTCTGCAGTTTATAGCACCAGACAACGATGGGTAATATCCCTTCGCTTTGGCCCTGGGCCTATGTGCACTCAGTCTTTGGTCCCTTTTATGAGGGATAGTTTTATAGGCAGTTGTTTGATACAAAATGAAAAGTTTGTTCCTCCAAAACTTCAGATGCAACAAAACAGGTCACAGGACAGTGGGAGTTATATCACAAGACAGATACTCCTCTGGTTTTAGAGATAATTAAACAGCTCAGACCACATCTGTGACAAAATACTTGGTTTACCCATGACGAATCTTTAACTTGATTATCACTATATGATAAATTCATCTCAGGGTTATTAGAGGAAAATGACCAAGATGAAAACAAGAAAACACTCAGAGAGTATCATGGAATAAATTCCATGTGAGTAGCCATGGCATTCTCTGGGCCCATAAAATCTAATTTCAAAAGTTGCAAATGGGAGTACATTTCTATACTGGCATTAAATTTGAATATTCCTACAAATGATTTCCAAACATTTTTGGTTTAGGCCCACAGTGTTTCATTTGCTGGCTCACCCCCTCTAGAGATGATGGCCTTTATCTGATCTTCCCCAGGTTCCTGAACTTTCAAACTGGCCTCTCAGTTAGTTCAACATCTCCTTATATGGTTCAAGAGATTCCCCTATGTGTAATGGACGTGCCTGGACAGGAACAGGTCTGTGCATCCTCCTGGAGCTTGTCCTCCTATGTCTCTGTCTTCCCAAGCAAGAAATGGTCCTGACACAGAAACTCTACAGATGTCATTGTGCTGATTCACCTTCCTTCATTTTTTCATCATATTTTATCAGCAAGGGAAATGTAGGCTTTGCAGGTGTATGTTTCTGCCTTCACATTCATGGTCTCCAGTCCAACAGAGGGACAAGTAGTGTCTATTGTCTCTGACTCTACTGTGTTTCTATTTATGTGCATGCCTAGTGTGTGTCTCTTACATCATGCGTGGAAAACTTGGGTGGTAATGCCCAAACTGCCCCTTAGAGCAAGTGATACAATTATTTCTCAATGGCCAGTTAGGTGGCTAATAAAGAGTGGCTAATAAAGTTCAGTATCTTCTAAACACAAGGATACAGAGGTATTCTGTGATCCATTTCTGCCATAGCAACACAGATATTTGTTGATTGTGGTTGTGGGAACTTAACTAGAGTTTTGATTGCATGTGTCTTCTGTGCTAATTTGCAGAACAGAAATAGGAAGCAATTATGTGACAGTGGAAAAAACAACTCATTTTTGTCTTCACATTATTTTTAGGGTAAGAATATGAATGAAAACAGTATCTTACACTTTTGATTCTTAGTGAATTTTGATCGACTTTTCCTTTAATTAGTACAAATTTGTAAGAGTCTATTCTAATTGCCTTCTGTTCATCTCAATTATTTTAAGATGTTCTATTTCACCAATGATATCTAAATAGATGTTTAAATCCTATTATTAACGCCTTGTCCCTTACAATGCTAGGATAGACTACAATATAGTAACATCTTAAAGAAAGAAAAATTCACCCAAATAAGTCATCCTGCAAGAAAGAAGAGCACATTTTTAGTTTCAAGAGGTCATTCTGAAGAGTAACTACAAGAAACACTTTCAGAATTCATTTCTCAGGTTGCTTTCAGAGTTTAAGGGTCAAGAAAGATCTTACCTGGCTCAGTCTGTTAAGCATCCAACTCTTAGTTTCAACTCAGATGATGATCTAAGGGTCCCCCACAGGGACAGAAAGGCTACTATTCAATCTTGTATCCCATATTCAGTACCTTGAACTTGGGTCAGTAATTGTTTGTTTCATTGAACTGCAAATGCGTAGACAATTTCTGCATCTTCCTTGGCCATCTATAAGGTAGCTGGAAAAAAAAAACTGGCAACTCAGTGTCTGTTGCAGACTAAATGTTTGTCTCATATGTTGAAAGTTAGGAAAAAGAGTGTTTATCAAGATCAAAAGATATTTCAAACTTGCCAAAGCAGAAAAGGGAACAAAGTGCCTCCATATGGCTTCTCTATGTGATGTATGCTTCTTCCAAGACTGGTGACTTCAGCATGGACTGAATTCCCACATGGTACCTCAGAGCTCCAAGATCAAATGACTCTAATGAACACAATAAAAATGAGGTGGTCTCTGACAAACCATCTTGGAAGTCACAGGGTGTCAATTCTGTCACTCTCCATAATCCTAACTAGATTTAAGGACAGAGACACAGATCCCCAATTCTCAATGGGAAGAGGGTCCAAGAACCTGTGAATATGTCTGAAAACTATCATAGAATGTGAGAGGAAGAGATGCAAACAGACAGAGAGCATGGCTAGGACGTTCCTTTTCTCTCCTGCCATACAGAGTTAGATAAAACTTCTTTGTGGATAGACTTGACCTAGAGCAAAAAATAAGATGATGCTTTTATCCAGATTTTGCATAAATGATAGTTATAGTTTTTCTGTTTAATGCTTTTTTTCTTCAGTCCCTGTTTGTTTTGCTCTGTTTTTAAGGAATTGAGGTCATTAAGCAGGGGGTAAATGTACATGTTAACTTATTAAAAGGTAAAGTTTTGATAAGAAGTATTAAAGATCCATGCCATTACAGCCAATTTTAGTTTGATATAAAATGCTAGAAAATGAAAGAAAAATTGCTTTTGAGCTGCAATCATTGCCTAAGAGAAAAAGCATATTTTGCATTCTTTACGGAGATGAAGGGGTAATGTTTTCATAAGAAGAAACTGTCAAATGTTTATTAAATCAATGAAGCATAAAACAAGCTTTCATCCATGCTTGGATTTTAATAACTAGCATTTATCCCTTGAATGAAAAGTTATATTTGTATTCAAAAAGAAAGGCTCCTTACTCTGCACTTGGGATTTTTAGCTCTGAATAGTCTCCATTACTGATAAAATAAGTGATTTGCACTGCCATTTCAGATTATTATTATTATGTTCCTTTTGATGTTGGTGTTGATGGGAGTGTAATTGCCTGGATGAGGCAAAGGGAGCAATGAGTGGGATTGTTCCAATGGTGGACAGCGGAGTACAAAGGAACATGGAACCTGGTAGCCTAGAATGGAGCTGTGATGAGGAACTTAAGTGATGTGCATTCATCAACACTGTGTGGGGATCTGAGGGCACATCTACACCAAAATATGCCTTTTAGAAAGGGATGAAGGTCATGTTGGAAGACAAGGCAGAAAACAAGGGCTATGGTGTTATATATGAATGTCACGTTAATCTGACAATGTTATTAAATGTTATGAAACCTGATCTGTGTTTTATGTAAGAGAAGCAGAGTGCCTTTGCTGAACCCAGCTGGATTGCTGGGCAGATGACAGAGTAGCTGAAGAGCTGGGGCAGCAGACGTGAGAGGTCGGGGGAGGTGTGTTGGGGTTTAAGCTAAAGAAAGAGAAAAGATGTCTTTGTCCATTTGGGCTGCTATAACAAAGTACCACAGACCGGGTGACTTGTAAACAAAAGAAATTTATGGCTCACAGTTCTGGAGGCTGAAAGTCCAACATCAGGCTGCCAGCATGGTCGGGTTTGGGTGAAGTCTGTCTTCCAAGTTGCAGACTGCAGATTTCTCACCAAGTCCTCCCATGGTGGAAAGGGCAAGGGAGCTTTCTTCTTCCTCTTTTATGAGAATGCAAATCACATTCCTGAAGATTCTGCCTCATGACCTAAGCTCCTTCCATAAGTACCACCTCCCAACACCATCACCTTGGAGGTTTGGTTTCAACATATAAGTTTTGTGGGGGACGCAAGCATTCAGACCATGGCAGAAGAGTTTGGGAAACAAAGAGGAGTGAAAAGGCGATAAAGTCTTAAGGTGTTGGATTGGCATTTGCCCCCTGTCTAGCCTTAAGAGACTGCTCGGGAACCCCTGTGGAAAGCAAGGTTAATTTCAGAAGCAGAAAGACTTGTGTGGTCCAGAGACATTGTGAAACTCTGAGCATGAGCGGTGTGGCTTTGGAGCTCAAGGACAGGGACAGGCCTAGGTCCCAGGGCAACCTTCCCCCATGCAGACTCGTTTAAGGGAACCTCCAATAGAGGATGACCATGCTCAAAGAGAAGTTTTAAGCCACTCTGATGAAACAGAGAAGTTTCATCACGGATGAGGCTGAAGACAGGCACAGTAGCCAAGTGACTTCACGTGCTGGAGTAGAAAAACACAAGTAGACTTACTCTGAAGCACACAGCTGACATCCCCAAAGGCTTCCAGAGAGCTGGGGCAAACCTGGTGGGCAGACAGATGGACCTGAAGACTTTTGGAAGACCACTATAATCTGACTATTAGTGTTAATATGACCTCATTTGTCCCCTCAGGCATGGAAAGTTTGAGCTGTTTAAATCACATAAGGAGACGATTAATATCTAAATGATCACCATGGTCATGATCCTGATGTGTAATCTGAAGCCATGACTAAAACCTGTGACCATTTATTTAGAAGTTAGGAATGAATGGGGCACTCGAGTGGCTCAGTCAGTTAATCATCAGACTCTTGGTTTTGACTCAGATAGTGGTCTCAGAGTCATGAGATCGAGCCTCACACCAGGCTCCGTGCTCAGAGGCGAGTCTCCTAAGTAGTTTCTCCTTCTACTTCTCCCTCTACCCCTACCCCTGCTTTCTCTCTCTCTCAAATAAATAAATAAATCTTAAAAAAAAGAAAAGAAATTCAAAATGAATAGATCCAATAAGAATTGCAGGATAAGTATAACTGAGAACATAATTTTGGGGTATAAAAATCCAAAACTATACCTTGGGCCAAGTCTCCAGCCCCTCACACTGCTCAAAAAGAGAAATGAACAGCAAGTAGACTTAAGAAAAGAAACCATCCCATTTGCACATTTTCTTTGTCCCCAGACACCACTGAAGAGATTTCACTGAGGGAGACCAGGTGTATTCTGCACCTGGAGGAGTTGAGTGTAGGCAGTCCCACTATATTGGTTAGTGTGCACCTATTTAAAGTACAGGATGACCAGGACTTTGTGGCTGTACCCACACAGGTGAATCCATCCATACACTCACTGCAGGAGTGAGGAATGGTATTTTGGACCAATCACTCTTGGACCAAGTGCCCATTCTTGGAGGTCTTCCATCTGCACATACATAAGTGCATGCACACACACATACACACACACACCATTTTAAGCCACAGAAGAATAGCTGAGGGACCCAATGTCTTGGTCACATAAGACTAAGACTAAAAAAATATTTAGCCATTCTCCTCCAATACCCAGTGATAGAGTTGTTAATATAGCCTTTCGACATCTGTATTTTCAATTTCGTCTTATGTTAGATCAGTGGCAACCTCTGAAGATATGGAGGCAGCAGTATTCTGAGCAACTTCACAACTACTAGCTTCATTGGAACACCAAAGCAAGGCCACCACCTTCTTCTTAAGACTATGTGCATTTTAGGGTGCCTGGATGGCTCAGTTCATTGAGCGACTGCCTCCGGCTCAGGTCATGGTCCTGGAGTCCCAGGATGGAGTCCCGCACTGGGATCCCAGCTCTGTGGGGAATCTGCTTCTCCTTTTTACCTTCTCCCCACTCATGAGCTCTCTCTCTCTCTCTCTCTAATAAATACATAAAATTAAAAAAAAAAAAAACAAAAAAAGACTACGTGTAGTTTAATGCCCTGTGTAATTTGTGCTGACATACACAAGATTTCCTCTTTCACCAACTCTATAGCCTTTCACAGGGGAGTCTGCTATTCTAAATATCAAAAAAGCAGCCAAAAGTATATTCAATTTTATAAAACCTTTTATAAGGTTTTACCATTACATTGTATTATATGTGTTCATGTTTGTGATGAAAACAAAATTATAAGTCATGGCACAATATAGTACAAAATTCATACTATGATTTATAATTTTATTTTCCTCCTCATTTTATCCAAAAAGCTGAAAAAGTCATAATTCTGCCACCTGCTCTTGGATAACTAGTTGGCTGTTACTCCTTTTCTATTAGCCCTTTTCTAAACATTAACATTTGCATTTGTAAATCTAGAAATATAGAAATTTTTTTCTTTTTGTTTCTGAGGAAAAGCTTTGCCTTTCATTATGAGCAGCTCTAAAATCCAGCTATGTTTTGTAACACACCCTAGGGTGCTAGTGGAGATAACTTTAAAAAAAAATACAAAAAAGTAAGCCTTTGTTCGATTTTAGAAATTAGAAAACTAACCAAAATCTTGTCTGTGTCAAAAATTATTGTCATTACCAGCAGCTTGACAGAATGGCAAATAAGTCCTCTTTAAGAGCTTGGAATTCAAAATGAATCAACTGTCTATGGGTGCCTTTAACAAACCATCTCAGAACCTAGTGGCTTAAAACAGCAAACATATTGTTGAGTCACATGCTGAAGTTCAGAATTGGAGACTAAGCTCCATTGAGTGATTTTTCTGTGATCTCACCCAAGTTGGATGAATAGCTTGCCTTGGTTTGCCTGGGATTTTCCTGGTTTTAGCACTGAAACTCCAACATCCCAGAAACCCTGTAGTCTCAACCAAAACAACGGTTGGCCATGCTGTGTCTGGGGTTACTTCTGTGGTAGTAGTTATCTGATGGCTTACCTGGAGCTGGATGGTCCAAGATGGCCTCACTTGCATGTCTAGTAACTGGTGCTGATTGTCCCCTGGACCATGTGTCTTCAACAGGCTACCCAGGCTTCTTCACATGGTAGCAGGCTCCTCAAAGTAGGAGAGAGGGCAAACCTCCAATGGACAAAGCCTCTTCTTACACCCTGTTTGTGAATGTTAGCTAAACCAAGTCATATAGCCAAGTTAATCAATGTTAGTGTACCACACAAGGACATGGATACAAGAAGCTGTGATTCACTGGGAAACCATTATTGTTACAATCTAGCATAAAGGCAAATGTCAGTTAATATTCACATTTAACAAATTTGAGATCCCCATTCTGTTTGTTGTGTTACTTTTAGTGTCTATCTTCTACTTGGTAAGAAAAGAACCCCTCATTCCTAGGATACAGCCCAAATAACCATTGCCTCTCAGAAAGAAAAGTAGATATCTCTGTTACCGTTTTTACTGCAGCTCCTGCCACTTGTTCTTATTTTTTTTAAATTGGGGATGGGGGTGCCTGGATAGCTCAGACAGTTGAGCATCTAATTCTTGATATTAACCCAGATATGATCTCAGGGTCATGAGATTGAGCCCCACTCAGGCTCTGCGTTCAGTGAGGAGTCTGCTGGAGATTCTCTCCCTCTGCTCCTCCCCTACTCGTACTTTCTCTCTCTCTCTCTCTAAAATAAATATATATATATACATATATGTATATATATAAAGACAAACCATTATATATATATATATATATATATATATATATATATATATATATATATATATATTCTTTAAGTCTGGCAGTCTAGTGCAGCCTAATGGAAGAAGTAAGAAGTATACCTATGCTAAGACATAGATCCAGTCACTGGTCCAGGAGGAATTCCTCCAATGGCAGAGCGCAGAGAGAAAATCTCAGCTTAGTTCTGCTGGCTCTAAGCATAGACCTGGGTACTAAGTGTTGAACTCCTTTACTTAAACAGTTCTTTCAGCTTACACATATCAGAGCCACTTCTCCCATTATACATATATTGTCCCAAGGTGCATAAGTTAGGAGAAAGCAGAGCTTACTACAATTGGAATCAAATCCCCCCCACCCATTTCTGCATCCTGCTCTTCCAAAGAGGATTTCTTTCTCCCAGCCCAGAACCTACTTCATTTTTTGCCCCTGGAGTGACTACTACCTCCTTGCATAACAGAAAAGTCACATTCCTCCCTCACCCTTATGGCCCTTGTTACACAAAAAAAGGTAAGGAAATTATACTCAAAAAGAAATTTTTTTAAGATACATTATACAAATGAATTTGTCAGTAATTATTTAACTACTCTTTTCAAAATTCCAATTCAGTAATGAATTAATACTTAAAAGAATAAAATTGTTAGAAAAAATATTATGTTTTAATCCGCAATATCGTTTTACTCAACAATTGAATTCTAGCTGGAAATAATTATATTTTAGCTGTAATTGTTCTGTAATTGTTGAGTCATGGGCCAACTAAAAATTTCTAGTTACATAATTGAAAATTATGTGGTTCATCTCTGTGTTGATTGACTTGGCTTGATTGAGTCCAGAGGGAAATTGTGCCATTTCATTTCTGATCAAATTCACATTGCAGCCCACATGTCCAGAATTCTCACTATGGCCACTAAAATGAATGGAAATTGAAAGCCATATATTTTCTGAGGCCAAATTGAAGAATTCCTTTAGCTTTCTGGACCTAAGTTTTAATTGTTAGTAAATTTTAAAAATAAATTTTTATGCGTGTTTATCTTCCAGTGTGATGGGATTTTTTATTATTAGACCCCCAAAGGCACATGATATACACTAAAATTTGAAATAACACTTTTTGTCTGAAAATGTGAAAGTAGGCAAAAATTTATGGGAAAAGTTTATTAAAACTCTACCATATTTTTCACATATGGGGAAAAGAGTCAACATGTGAAATGGAGAACAATAGGCAACCCCTCAGAATGCAGTGGGGAGTCACAGGGTAAGGCTACAATGCATTAAGAACTACGTCCCGGTTTAGCAAAACAACCAAA
Source organism: Procyon lotor (assembly GCA_028646535.1). Taxonomy (NCBI): domain Eukaryota; kingdom Metazoa; phylum Chordata; class Mammalia; order Carnivora; family Procyonidae; genus Procyon; species Procyon lotor. Next base: position 129,396,371 of record CM053604.1, on the reverse strand, counting down.
TGTACACTTTGAAAAATGCAATTGCAAATGAAAACATGAAGATTTTTTTCCATGGGTGCCAAATGAAGAATGGTTCTAGTATACTTTTATACTATAGCCTCATAAATTTAAAGTCAGCAAATTTTGGAACACAAAAATTGATGTAGAACAGTAAACTAATCTACCATAGGTTAAAAGGGAACATATTTATTACCTGACTCAGTGGCCTTAGCATAAAACAAAACACTGATTCCATCAAGCATTCAAAAGTTACATTTTTGTAACCTGAAGAATAAAGGATATTCAATAGGAACATGTTGCTTCATGCTTATGTTAATTTTAAAAGATGTCCCAAGGAGGACAGGTGTTTGTTAATAAGAAAACTTAAGACCTGATTTGTGATATTATGAGTAATACCCATAAAGTACGTTAAGATGTTAAAAGTTATAGGAACATAGAACCACATTAGAACACGTCTACAGTGTGTTAACATTCTAGGGAATCAAAACTAGTAAGAATCTTTTGGAAGAAATCAAGGAATATGAAGATAAACAAATGAGAGATTGTGAGAAATAGGACCAATAAGGAGAGTTTCAAGTAATTAGCATTATATTTATAATGGAAAACAGAGATTATGAGAACATGCTGAAAATAATAAACCTCCCTTCTTCATTTCCTCTGAGGAGAAAATAATGTGACACATTAAAATCTTTTAACTTTAAAATGTGAGGAACACAGTCAACTTTCTTCTCTTGACCTCAGTGCAACATTGCATATAGTTAATTAGTATTTGTGTGGTGGGTATGAATTTCCATCCACAAACTCAGTTGAGCATAATAGATCACAATATTAGATTTTCAAACAATATGAGACTGGGGAGAAAGACAAACCATTAGAGACTCTTAATCTCAGGAAACAAACTGAGGGTTGCTGGAGGGGAGGATGGAGGGAGGGATGGGGTGGCTGGGGGATGGACATTGGGGAGGGTATGTGCTATGGTGAGTGTTGTGAGTTGTATAAGATTGATGATTCACAGACTCGTACCCCTGAAGCAAATAATACATTATGTGTGAATTTTTAAAAATCTAAAAAAAAAAAAAAAAGAATAAGGTTAGCAGGAAGTGTCTTAAAAAACAACAACAACAAAAATATTGCATTTTCTGCAGAGCCATGTAACTCCCATTCTGAGACTCCTTCACAAAACTAGTAGGAGATTTATTCTCTCTTCTCATGAAAGTTCCCCTGTTTTCAGGGAGGGCAATGGTTCTAGAATTCAAGCCAAATTATCAGAGTAGTCCTTCTGATCCTAATTGTCAGTTCACAGGGTTGCCCCCAAGACCTCTACTACCCAAGCCATTTGTTTCCTTCAAATCAGCAGTTCTGTTCATTTCATACAAAATAAAGTTTGTCAAGGCTGAGTCCCAGCTCAGGGGATATAGCTTCCCTATGTGTCTCACACAGGAGGCCTTGCCATCTCCCAAAGCACTCACCATGCAGGAGAGTGCCTCTGTCACTCCAGGACTCAATAGCTTCTGGCTCTTTCTTTCCTCTCTGGGACATCTTGCACGATCTCTTCAGGCTGCTTAGACTCCCTTAAAAACAGAATCTCTTATCTTTGACAACTTCTTCTTTCCAAGCCACAAAAATCATCGAGGCTGCTGTCCTTGCTTACTCTATGCCTGAAGTGAGAAGGGTTGTGGTGTTCAAAGGGGAAGAACACTGATTTATTTATCAACAATTTACTGTGTTACCCCAGCATTGCCTATACATGTTGCCAGGAGGAATTCTTAGCACCCACTCTGTGTGAGCACTGCACTAGGTACTCTGCATGCATCTTCCCCTCACACTCTGGCTTCAGCAGGACCAGCCTTCTTCCATTTCTTATTACTATGCTCCCTTCTGCCACAGGGCCTTTGAACACCTTCTTCCTTAATGTCAAATCCACCCTTTACGGCCTCCTTTTCTTTCCATTTCTTTTTTTAAATCATTTACTCTATGAAGCTTTCAACCATTCCTCTCCAAATATTGTCATAATCATGACATGTCCCTAACAACCTTTATCTGTAGACTGGCCTATATTGTTAATTTATGATAGATCTGTAATTGCTCAGTAGGCTTGCTACTCTTCTCTAATTCTTATTTTATCAGGCCCTAAGTCATTGCGCATGGACTGGTATGGAACATGAGCTAAAGCTTCAGGTTAAGACACAACTTAATGTGAATTTTTACCTTCCAGGAGTGAAAAAGTAAATAAATTTGCACACTTTTACTCTCTATAGCAAACCAGGATATATAATTTCAGAAATTTATCCTAAGATATATTCACACACATGACAATGATGTATGTACAAGATTATTCATTGTAGACATTTTGAAAGAGCAAAATTTTGAAAATGACCAAAATATTCACCAAAAATGTACACCAAATATATAGGCACAATGTAATGATGACCAGATGTTAAAAACAAATAGAACAAGGATGGCATGTTCATTTTAAAAAGTATTAGCTAGTTTTTAATAATTAGGTATTTTTTTTAAATTAAGTAAACAATAATGCATGTAGTGTACAATCATTTGTATAGAAAAGGAAGAAGAAAATCAGATATGGCTGTATCTCCTTTGATAAGCATAAAATAACTCTGAAAGGACATCCAAGAAATAATAGTAGTTGTTTATGCTGAATAAAATAGAGTGGCAGTGGATAGATGTAGGAGCAAGAATGCTTATAAACATGTGAATTATATTATCTATTCAAAATAATTAAATAAGTATTTTTTAATATTTTGAAATAAAAATTAGTGAATAAATCGTCAGACTTCCACAGTTGGACAAGATGAAGTAATTTGGGTTAGATTTACCCACCCACCTGAAAACACATAAAATACATGAAACAGTAATTTTCAAGACATTCAATGTCCAGCAGTGAAGGACGATGATCTGGGAGATGAGAAACAATAAAGTTTACAATAAACAGTAAAGAAGACTACAATCACCCCTGCTTCTTGACTTGAGAGTTTCTAGGTTGTGTTATGAGGAAGGGGAACCCAGGTAGGTTCAGCGTGAGTTGATATGCAGCTAAGAATTTGGAGAGAATGGGGCAGCTAGAATATCAAGGACAGGATACCGTGAGAAGAAAGCTACAGAGCTGTATCCCCTAAGTATTCAGTAGAGTAGGTTGGTATGGATGGTAGGAGGATGTGTGTGAAGTCTTTGTGTGTGAAGTCACAACCCAAGACTGGGGAAAACAAACAAGCGAAAAACCACTCAAAGGAATTACCAAGAATAGTGCCCAGAACAAACAAGTCTTGGAATAATGTCTGTTCCCACCAGCCAGACCAACAAACTTGGTGATTTGTAGCACATTCAGTACAGCACAGAGAAGATCTAGATCAAGAGTACTGACTAATTTGCCCTAGATTAAGCGTTATTACAGTCCTGCCTAATAAATTGTAAGAACAAATCCCAAGAGAGTCAAACTATTTCCAAGTAATGTAACTGCATTCCAGAACAAAATGTTTAAAAGAATACCAAAATATCCAGCACTTCAAAATGTAAAAGTTCTAGAACCTGATGAAAAAATTACCAGATGTGCAAAAATTACCTGTATATGGCCCATAGTAAGTAG
>CM053604.1:129380962-129392667 GCA_028646535.1 Procyon lotor | reverse complement strand
AGAGGGATGCCTAGGTGGCTCAGTCAGTTAAGCATCTGCCTTCAGCTCAGGTCATAATCCCAGGGTCCTGAGATCAAACCCTGCATCAGGCTCCCTGCTCAGCCGAAACTCTGCTTCTCTCTCTCCCTCTGCTGCTCCTCCTGCTTGTGCTCTCTCTCTCTCTCTCTTTTTCAAGTAAATGAATAAAATCTTAAAAAAAAAAAACAAAAGGAAGAAAGTTAAGCAGAGACAGAAAAAATATAAAAAGAGCAAAATAGAATCGTAAAGGTGAAAAAAAGTGTCAGATTAAAAATGCTTTAGATGGGGTTATCAGCAGGTTAGACATTACCAAAAAAAAAAAAAAAGTAAACTGGAAGATGTAGCATCCAAAATGAAACATAAAAAGAGAAGTTATGGAAATGAACAAAGTATATAATTGGAGTCTCTGGAAAATAGGAACAAAAGATAGGAACAACAACAAAAAAAAACTGGAAGAAGGGCACCTAGGTGGCTCAGTAGGTTAAGCATCTGCCTTCAGCTCAGATCATGGTACCAGGTCCTGGGATCGAGCCCCACATCAAGTTCTCTGCTCAGTGGGAAGTCTGCTTCTCCGTCTCCCTCTGCCACCCTCCCCACCGCTTGTACTCTCTCTCTCTCTCTGATAAATAAACAAATTAAATCCTTTACTTAAAAAAAAAAGGAATACTGGAAGAAATAATGCCCAAAAACTGTCCAAATTTCATGAAAACTATATATATAGATCCAAGAAACTCAACTAATCCCAAGTGTAAGTACACCAAGAAAACTAAATAGCCTGTGTCATGTCCTATATAACAGTTCAAATCCAGTGACAGAGAAGATCTTAAGAAGCCAGAGTGAGGGAAAAAACTCAGTATGTACAGAAAAGCAAAGATAAAAATAACACATTTTTTATGGAAAACAATGCAAATGGGAAAGAGTAAGCAAAAATCTTTAAAGGATTGAAAAAAAAAAAAAAGCTGTTAACCTATAGCCAACAAAAATGTCTTTAAAAATGTAGGTGACAAGATGACCACATCTTTAAAAATGTAGATAAATGCAAAAGAGATCAAATTCCCCCTACCAGAAATGTTAAAGGAAGTCCCCTAGGCAGAAAGATGGAAGGATTGAAAACTGGTCTATACAAAAGAATTAAGGAAACAAAAGTGGTGTTCATAATATAATTTCATATATATGAAATTTTATTTTTAAATCTTTTTAAAGGATAATTGACTGCTAAAACAAAACTAATAGTAACATAATCTGGGATTTATAACAAATGGAACCATAAGATATGTGACAACAAAGTACAAAGGTTGGAGGAAGAGAAATGAAAGCATTCTATCAAAAGGTTTTTATATTAAATGCGCAGTGGTACAATATACTGGAAGGTAAACTGTGATCGAAAATAAACATGTATGATATAAAACCTAAAGCAACCACTTAAATAAAAAACAAGGACTTTATTAAGTCAAAAAGGACATTAAATGGAATCGTGAATAATATTCAGTGAATCAAAAGATGAAAAAAGAAATAATAAGATGGGACAAATAGAAGGGCACCTGGGTGGCTTAGGCAGTTAAGCATCTTTCGGCTCTGGTTATGATTACAGGGTCCTGGGACTGAACCCCACCATCCTGCTCCCTGCTCAGTGGGGAGTCTGCTTCTCCCTCTCCCTTTGCCCCTCCCCCACCTCATGCTCACTCTTTCTCTCTCAAATAAATAAATAAAATCTTTTTTTTTAAATAAATAAAAGGGACAAACAAAAAACAAACAAGATGGGGCACCTGGGTGGCTCAGTTGGTTAAGCTACTGCCTTCGGCTCAGGTCATGATCCCAGAGTCTCCGGATTGAGTCCCATATCAGGCTCCCAGCTCTGCGGGGAGTCTGCTTCTCCCTCTGACCTTCTCCCCTCTCATGTTCTCTCTCTCTCTCTCTCTCAAGTAAATAAATGAAATCTTTAAAAAAAAAAAAAGATATGTTAAAAAAAAACAAGATGATAACAAGATGATAATGGTTATAACCACATGAATAATCATATTAAAAGTAAGTGATCTAAATAACCCAATAAAAGGCAGAGATTATAAATTAGGAAGGTGCAAGTATATGCTGCCAATAAGAAAACCACTTTAAAGACACAAATAGTTTTTAAAATTAAGGAAAAAGATACAAAAGTTATAAATATTAGTGTTTAAATAGTACAAATCCAAAGATATCTGAAGTGGTAATGCAAAGAATATTACCAAAGATGATAAAAGTCACTTCATAACACGAATAAGGTTAATTCATCAAGAGCACGTAAACATCCTACACATTTATGCACTTATTAGCAGAGCTACAAAATGCATGAAGCAAAAACTGATAGAATAGCACAAAGAAATACATCCAGAATTGCAGTCATAGATTATAATATCCCTCTCTCTAATTACTAGAACAAGGAAACAGAACATTAATAAGAATATAGAGGACTTGAATAGCACTGTCAACTAACTTTACCAAATAAATATTTATAAGCCACTCCACTCAACAGCAACAGAATACACATTTTTGTCAAACGTACATGGAACATTTACCAAGATAGGCCATATTATGAGCCATTAAAAAGTCATAATAAATTCAGGGATGCCTGGATGGCTCAGTCGCTTAAGTCTGCCTTCGGCTCAGGTCATGATCACAGGGTCCAGGGATAGAGTCTCGCATCGGGCTCCTTGCTCAGTGGGCTCCTTGCTCTGCCCCTGCAATTCTCCCTGCTTGTGCTTTCTCACTCTCTCTCTCTCTGACAAATAAATAAATAAAATCTTAAAAAAAAAAAAAGTCATAATAAATTTGAAAGGATTCAAGTCATAGGAAGTGTATTTTCTGACCACAATGGAATTAAATTAAAATCAATAACAAAAAAATCTCTTAAAAAAAAATCCCTAAATAGGGGCACCTGGGTGGCTCTCAGTTAAACGTCTGCCTTGGCTCAGGACATGATCCCAGGATCCTGGGATTGACCCCACATCTGACTCCCTGCTCAGTGGGAAGCCTGCTTCTCCCTCTCCCTCTGCTACTCCCTTCCTGGTGCTCTCCCTCTGTCAAATAAATAAATAAAATCTTTAAAAAAAAAAAAAAAGCTTTAAAAAATAAATAAAAATGAAAACAAAATAAATAAAAAGTCCCTAAATATTTGGAAACTAAATTGCACATGTCCAAATATCTAATGGATCAAAGAAAGAGAACAAAAGAGAAGTTAGGAAGTATTTTGAACATTATGAAAATGAAAACACTGCTTTGTGGGATTCTGCTTAGGAAAGATTTATAGTACTAAATACCTATATTAAAAAAAAGAAAACTCTTAAATCAATGATCTTGGCTTCTACCTTAAGTAATGAGAAAAAGAAGAGCTAATTAAACACAAAGTAAGTAGAAGGTTAAAACAATAAAAACTAAAGAGAAATCAATGAACTATAAGTGAAAAGAACAGAGAAAAATCAATGAAATCAAAAGCTAGTTCTTTAAGCAGATCAATAAAATTGGTCAACCTCTAGCCAGACTGACAAGGAAAATGAGAGAAGTGACACAAATATGTGTGTCATTAGTCGTCATGGAAACGTAAAATAAAACCACTCTGAGATACCATTATATCCCTATCATAATGAATAAACTTCAAAAGACTGTCCATATAAAGTATTGATGAGAATGTGTAGCAGCTGGAACTCAAACACTGCTATTGGGAATATAAAATGGCACAACCACTTTGAAAAAGAGTTTGACCGTTTCTTTGAAAGTTAAGCATACTCCCACCCTATGATCTAGTCATTCCACTCCTAAGCATTTCCTTGAGAGAGAAATGAAAGCATATGTCCACACAAAGACTAGGAAACAAAATTCATAGCAGCTTTGTTTATAACAGCTCAAAACTAGACACAATCCACATGTCAATCAATAAGTGAGTGGATAATCAAACTGTGGTATGGTCATTCAAATGAAATACTACTCAGCAATAAAAAAGGGTGAACTATACATGCCAAACGTAGATCAAGCCAAAAAATAATTATACTGAATAAAAGAAGCCAGACCTGGAAAAAGAAAACAAATTACAGCATTATATTTATATAAAATTCTGGAAACTCAAGCCAATATACAGTCACAGACACCAGATTAGTGGTTGCCTAGACAAAGGCAATGAGATCAGAAGAGAGAGATCATAAGAGAATTTAGGGGGATTACAAATATGTTCCTACTTTTGAATATGGGGATACCTACACAAGGGTATATATACATAAGTCAAGATTCATCAAATTGTATACTCAAAATACATGCAATCCATTGTATGTCAACTGGACCTCAATTAAGCTGTTTAAAAGATTAATGGACAAAAAAAAAAGATTAATGGACAAATATGAGGAAATGCATATATAAATGAAAAGTTGGTTTCTTACCAACTTCTTCACTTTAAAACATTAATTTATCTGGAGCTTGGTAAAAACATCAATGAATACAAAATGGATCCACTGGAATACATTTTATTATATCTAAAATTAACCTAGAATACACTACACAGTATTTTTCATAAACTCATTAAGAAAACAAGATAACTGTGTTTCCAACAAATTACATATAATACATACACACAAACAAAAAATCAATATTGGTCTTTGTCTTGCTACTATATCTATAATTTTAGATCTATGATAATTCTAGTTTTGAGATTTATTCTACACAGTCTAACTTTTGATGCATTTTGGTCTCAGATTTTCCATGACCACATGAGAATGCATTTGTATGATTCAAGATCTTCCCATTTGTGGTTCAGTTTGAACAGAATCGAGAAGTTCTGATCCTTTATGCCCAAGCTCTGAGGAAACAGAGATTGCACTGTGGTAGTGGGTTCATGGGGGAGCAGCACCCAATACAGTTACAGCCCTAATTTGTTCCAGCTACAGTTGTAATCTGCTCTGAAATTCAGTATGTGGAAAATGTAAAAAGATTAGCCTGCTGGAGAAGGGGATAAAGTAGGTTACATTTGATTCTAGAATTTTTATTTCAAACAAAATAAAAAAATGCATGAGGTTCTTTAGGTTATTTTTTTAATCCTACTTGCTTTCACAGGGGGAATAATAATCCCCTTTCCTGCCTTACAATCTTTCCACACAGAGTCTATGCATTAAAGAAATACTCTTAAACAGAAGTAATTAGACCAAATACCATTTCAATATATAAAGTATTTGAAATATGTAACACACAAAGAAATCCAGATTTACGTTGCTCAAGTGCCTCATAAAACATTCCCAAGAGCAAGTCTTTAGTTGATCTGTAAATTAGAGTGTCTAGTATGTTTATAGATATTTGAGGGGGGGAGAAGACTTTTGGAAATGTGTATCTTCAAAACTTAGTGCCTTGTATTCTTATTTATAAATATCCTTTATTTCAAAAGTTTTTCAAAACGATCACAAAAACGATGTTGGAAATGTGTGTTTTTACATATTTCTTTGCATAAAGGCATTCCCTAGTTGTTTTATATCGACGTTTATGTATTTGTCTCTCTTTAACCCCCAAACACTGAAACAGAAACAATGTGGCGATAGAGAGCTCAAAGACAGAAATCAGAGGATCTGGTCCAGCCCCAGGACCACCACTAGCTCCAGCCCACTGATCATTACCTCTCTCTTCTTATTTCTCCAAACAGTACATAGGAATGAGATTCACGGGGTTGTAGCGAGGGTGAATCAAAAGAATTGAGTAAAACTTTTAGCCAAGAGCCCAGCACATATTGAGCACTCAATAAAACTAAATAAAGCTACCTTTAAACTACAAAAATTTTAGGACAGGGCCCAATGATTATAAATTATCTCATTACATAGCAACAGAACTACAGTGCGTCCTAACAGGAATGGAATACTTGAAAATTATTATTTGACCAAAGGAATATTTCTTATAAAGGCAGAGAAAGCCTAAATAGGATAATATAATTAGAGTGAAAAGGCCTAGCTTAAATTCCACCCTTGGCATTTTTTATTTGATTTAAATAACCAATTCTGGTTGCTTATTTTATTCTACTGATCATCTCATAGTCTGTAAAATGGACATGACCTGTGAGTGGGAAATTCTTGGTGAATCTGTACTGAATCTGTACTGAGATGAAACCAAAGATACTCCCTGTAAGGGTGTTTTCTATGCTTTCATCTGTCTGATAGTATAAGATTCCTTTCTTTTTCTTTTTTTTTTTAGATTTTATTTACTTATTTGACAGAGAATGAGATCACAAGTAGGCAGAGAGGCAGGAGAAAGCAGGCTCCCTGCTGAGCAGAGAGCCCGATGCGGGGCTCGATCCCAGGACCCTGAGATCATGACCTGAGCTGAAGACAGAGGCTTTAACCCACTGATCCACCCAGGCACCCAAGATTCCTCTCACTCCAAGAAAAGTCATAAAATTGAGTGATGTCTCTCCATATATCAATCACTAACAGTCAAGTATTTCTCTCTAATGATAAATATATGGAGCAAGTGTGGCTCTACAGGACATGAGTTGCACTAGAAACTGAGGCGTGAAATTCAAAGCTCATGAGGATCCCAAGAGCAGCTAGAGACCCAGTAAGAACCTTATACCCACTTGCAGAAAACCAGTGCTAAAAAGCGTCATACAGTTGACCATTGAAATATCTCTTGAGGTTTGCTTTTATTTTTTTTTCCAAGCAAATGTTCATAGTCTTTTAAAGATTATTTTATCCATTTCACAGGTCTCCTGTTATGGCTGGAGGTCTCTTCGCTGTGGATCGAAAATGGTTTTGGGAGTTGGGTGGCTATGATCCAGGTTTAGAAATCTGGGGAGGAGAACAATATGAGATCTCTTTTAAGGTAAGTTACCAAGACCCTCTTCACACAATGTCTACATAATTTTGATGATTCCCATGGAGTTGTCATCGTTCTGTGTCATGACCTATGTTGTAAGATGACAACAAAAATAGATATGTCACCTTTCAAGTCAGCTTTTGGATGAGAGAAGCTGCTTCCTTCTGATGTTTCAGTGAGACGTAGCTATGCCGTAAAGAAGTGCATAAAAGAAATAACTCAAAATCCCATTTGCGGGCAGAAAACTTGGTGTGCCCACAGAGCTGTTGCTCCACCAACAGAGTGCTCCTTCCACAGCACTTAGAACATACAGAGAAAAGAATGAAAACAAAAGGAACTGGGTTACTGGAGTTTTTGCCCTTTGTATTTATTTTCAAGATAATGGTTCATATTTTGATTATAACCAGTTATTCCAAAATTTTAATAACAGAAGAGTAACTTAAAATATGAATACTATTTAATATCATTATAATATATGCTATATATATTATATTTAACTTAAAATATGAATAATAAATTCAGGCTATTTTTCATATAATTCCATAATATGTGAATTTTTTACTTCTTTTCACCTGAAGTTGCCCAGGTCTCTACTTGCTTTGATCATAAATACTCAGCAAAATTATACACTTTATTACATATATGTACATACATATGATAGAATTCAAATTTCAGGGTTTATGAAGGAAAGGAATTCATCAACATGTGAAGACAAGACAAGCAAAGCAAAATAAACTGTGTGAAAGGTTTTATTCCGAACCTCTAGGATGGTTTTTTTTGAAAAAGCAAGTCTCATAAAGGAAAGGAAATTCATTCTCTTTTTTCTTTATCATTGTCATTATTTATACAGAAGGAGGACTGATGTTGTAAGATTTATCATACAGAAATCCCTTACTAAATAAATCATTTTTTTTCCTAATTGCTTCTATTGTAAAATCAAGCCAATTCTTGCTGAGGAAAAAAAAGTATCCTGAATATAACAATTAAACTTAAGAATCCAACTAAACTCTTTGAATTTATGCATAGAAAGAAAATGATAAAACTGATCTTCATAAAACTGTAACAGTTATATTCAATATGTTGACCAAAATGTTATGTTGTCCTCATAGTGTCAAAAATAAACATCTTTAAGGAAAAACCCAGGAGTCATGATTACAGGCTTCAGGCCATCTAGAAGTTTCCATCTCACTCTGCAGGCAGTAGTCCTTGAAATACCATTTAGTAAATTCATGTTTTTTTTCACCATCATTCAAACACATCTAATCTCACATCTAAAGTATTTCTTTAAAACCTTTTTGTGGATATGTGGTTTTAAATCCCTAAATGTACTGATTTTGTTTGCTTGTTTCTCTGTGATAGCAATAGCTTCACACTTATCACAATGTATACAACAGAAGGTAGTTTAATAAGTAGTAACAATGACAAAATTACATTTGCTTACTGGTATGTGCCAGATGCTGAGCTAAATGCTTTAAATACATTATCTAATTTAATTTAAAGACGTGATTCTAAGAGGTAGGTGTTATTCCATTTTACAAGTGAATAAACTGAGACGTAGCATTTTAAAGATTCTGCATTAAAAATTGTTTTAAACTTTAAAGATTACGTAAATTACCTAGTGCTGCTTTGGGATTGAAAAAAATGCTCCATTTCTGCTTAACTGCAGAGAATTCAGTACTAATATTACCAGTACCATTCTAGAGTTCATTTTGAACCAACCCTTTGATCTCTACATAAAGCTTCTTCTCACTGAAAAGGCAAGGATCTTCCTTACAGCCAATAGCATAAGAGCAAACTTACTGCTGACTCTGGCAAAAAAAAAAAAAAAAAAAAACACTGATTATCAGACATGGCTCAAAGCTAGGTGCAAAGTTTGCAATAATACCTTCAACGGGGAAAACCGACCATTAGGCTTGACCCCAGCATTACGGGGGGAAAATTACATTGATATATCTGCAATATCTTCAGACTTCAAGAAATACTCTTTACTTTTCGCTGTTCAAGATTTCTTTTTCTTAAATACTGTTAATTCACAGATTCTTTAAGTTTAAAATGTTATTAAGAACATTTCTATTAAGTAGGAGATTCCCTGGCTTTGAATAAAGAGCTGGATGATGGATAAAATTGCTATGGAGAGCCTGGAGGACTTGCCCAATATACACTGGCACTCTAAATCACAAAAGCATTTCTTAAACAAACATTGACATGCATCTCTCATTTCTGTGTCACTTGTAGCTATCATGCTTCTTCTGGGTGACCCAAGATTTTATTATCCCATTTCCTATTCTTCAGTTATCTGTCATTCTGAAGGATATAATTGGAATACAGCCCTGTCGTCTTTGTCTGGAAACCATGGCAACAGCGCTGGAAAGTTCAGGACTAAATTGCCCCAGGTTGTTTGGTTGGAATGACAGATTCTTTGGCAACAGCTATTTCTAACAGGGTCCCATTTCAGACTTATCCCTTCATTCTTCTTGCTATGGCATGATGACCTTGGAATTCCTGTCCCTCCCTAATAGTATTTGTAACATGAAAGGAGCAAACTTAAACAGGCTTTCATAGAATTTGCATTGAAGCAAGAAAAATTTTCTCCATGTGAAAGGAATCAAAAGAATGGTACACGCTTCATAATGTGAAATGGCATTAAAAATAAAAGAAAAAATCAAACATCTGCATTCTGGGACATAGTCCATAAAATATGATTAATTTTCAGGGCAAAGCACTGTAAGATATACACTAGCTGGCACTTGAGATTCAGGAAATATGTATGGATAACCAAGAGTTTATAAGTCTATTTCCACCCTAACATAGAAATTGTTTCAAGTATTGAACTTAAAAGCTCCGATTCAAAAGATTTCTCTCTATGGTCATTATCAGGCATCGTTCCTTGCTGTTTACTCTTTAATCAAAGAATCACGGGTGCCTGGGTGGCTCAGTGGGTTAAAGCCTCTGCCTTTGGCTCAGGTCATGATCTCAGGGTCCTGGGATCGAGCCCCGCATCGGGCCCTCTGCTCAGCAGGGAGCCTGCTTCTTCCCCTCTCTCTCTGTCTGCCTCTCTGCCTACTTGTGATCTCTTTCTCTGTCAAATAAATAAATAAAATCTTTTAAAATAAATAAATAAGTAAAATCCTTAAAAAAAAAAAAAAAGAATCGTCTTGCCACAGTTTATGACAACATTCCATCTCTAAATCAACTATTTCTAGAAAATTCTCCTTTACATTAAGGGCTTAGTTTTTGGTCAAACGTTTTTTGGTTAAGATTTTCTTTCTCTATAAATCTCTTTCTTTTTTCTAACTTCTGATTAGATGAGTAGATTTCGTGCCATAACATAAAAGCCAACACAAGTGTAATTTTCAAGAGGCAGTTGAGGAAAAGAGCTCTCTAGAGAAAAGACCTGTGTGCCCAGTCTTCAGTCTCTTTCAGTATGAATCTGAACTCATGCATGGCCCAGAATTATCCAGCTGCCTTTCAAATGTTGCTAGCTTAGCCAGCTGCTAGGGAGGCAAAAGCAGCATTCAGTCAGTCGTTCAACAAGCTTTTATTGAGCATCTACTTTATTCCAGGCCTTGTTCCAGGTACTCAATTTGGAATTGCACCTGGAAACAAAGAGGAACCCAAAACAGACTGCACAGTGTGGCGTAAAAGAGATAACCCACACCTTTAAATTTGGTCTACCATTTAACTTATTGAAATAATTAAACCGTTATAAGTCTCTGACTTTTCTGAGTGCCTTTTTACATCCATTCCCCAAAAATAAAATTCCAAATGTTAGTATTTTCAAAAGATCTGTCCTTCAATGGCAGAAGACTCTCTCCGGAAGATAAAAAGGAGCAATACACACTAATTAGGCACCCACAAGAAATTTAGGAGGAAGCCTAGGGACTTCATCCCATTACATTCTCTGGCATGAGATAGAAAACTTAGATCCAGGTGGAAGAGCATTAACTTTGGTCTGGGCTGCCCTTTTCCACCCTTAGGAGCTTATCAACATGGTCCCACATTGATCCAGCATTTCTTGGGCCATCTGTAGTGAGGAAAGAGCTCTTGACCACTAGCCTCAGCTGTGCAGAAACACGTCAGGTGAGATGCCCAAGACTACCCTAAGTCCTAGAATGAATCTAACAAACCTGGGAGCCCCTAAGCCTGCTTCAAAGCCACTCTTGAGGGAGTAACACACCATCCAATCACTTTTGTTCTGTGGGGTCATCCTTCCCATGTGTGGAGTTTAAGATTCAGACATTTGAGGATATTTTGCATCTCAAAACCTATTTCAGTACTATTCAGTCATTAATTCATTCAACAGACATTTATTTATTAATCACAACATGCCAACTCTGGGCTAAGCTCTTGAGATGCAAAGATAAACATGAGAAGATTCTCGCCTTGGTGGAGTTCACTTTCCAATGGCAGCCTTGAGAGTCAATTCACCGCAATTACTCATTGTTAGTATTGTTTGGAATATATTTTACTTCCGTATCACTGTAATAATTCAGGACATATGCAGTAGCCTGTTAGGTAGCCTCCCTTGCTGTATTCTTTCTCTTCTTGCAACCTATATCCACATTCATTTATTCCCTGAGTTGCTTTATCTTCCTCTCTTAAAAATTCGATTCCTCCTAATTACCACACAAATCAAATGAATATACTGAATCAGAAACCATGAGACTGCGTCAATTATCTGCTTCACCTCTCTGAATGTATGCAATGAACCAACTTAGTGTTTTTTTGTTCTTTCCAGAGATAGAAACTCGTACTTCCATCTCTATTCCTATTTATTGCAGAGATTTTAACTAACCAGTCAGACTTTGTTCCTGAGAAATTTGTTTATTCTCTCTACAAATATTAATCAGCAAATTTCACCATGAGTCTGTGTA
>CM053604.1:129355821-129380862 GCA_028646535.1 Procyon lotor | reverse complement strand
CCCGCCACAATGAAAGAGAAGCCAAAGCTTTTCTTTGTGCATCTGGGCCCATAGATTGGAATACAAGTAGAGGTCCAAGAACCATACCAATCCTGCATTTGCTGTGAGTTCCAGTTTGGTTTCCTTTCAGTGGAATGAGAACGTAAAGACACTTGGAAACTTGGAAACTGTCTTAATATGGCAACAGAATCTTTTAAATTTTTTTCATGATTTTTCCCAGTCTTTTATTGTCACTCTGTCCATACCTAATTTGACAACAAATTTTTTAAAGAACGACTCAATCCTTCCAAACTCCCCAAATCCGTTTTGGCATGAACAACAGTCCTTTCCGTTTTCATAGCCATATTTCATCAGTTTAAGTGGTATTTAATTAAGTTCCATAATTACAATTTTTTTAAACTGCATAATTACATTTGAGAACAAAGACATTGCCCTGGAGGTCAGCATGTAACTTCACTACTGGGCGTGATAGAGTCTGGGAGTATTCAACGTAACCTCTATTTAGTGCAGGTTTGCCCACAGTATGAACACCATTCAATACCGTTGCAGAAGGCACGGAGTGATGGTTAATACGCTGAATCGATTGAACAGAGATTCAGTCCTTGCTGTCAGAAACTTTGAATCTCATAAGAGAAAAGCTCATGCAGCAGAGGCTGTGTGCTGCTACCTGTACACGGTTTAGTTCAGGTCGGAGGTGAGACTCTTCTTTCCAGTCTTCATCCCCGCTGGGTGCCCCAGTGCCCTGATCTAAGAATGGCCACCCGAGGATGTTGAATGGTCAGTGTCTTATAGTGATGAGTTCTTCCCCTTTGCACCCTGCGCCTACAGACCAGTGCCCTCTCCTGCTTTTTCCTCGTCACTTCCTTTTCTTCCCCCAGGCTCAATCTTGTGTAGTCTCTGTAAGGTGGCAAAAAAAAAAAAAAAATCAGTCCTAAAACAAGCCTCCGGGGGTTCTTTGAATTTTTGTTTCTACTTTGGTGTGGCTAGAGAAGAAAATGCTCCTGGAATTAAAGGAGAAAATGGAAAACACATTGAGTGTACCGAGACGAGTACTAGAAGTTATAATCCTGACACACAAATACATACATACATTTTAAAGTAAATACAGTGCGTCTGAGTTTTTAATAGTAGACAGCATCCTGGGGGTTTGGAGATGGTGGCTTTAATCTCTTTGTGACATAAAATCTTTACATGGAGCCACCTGTGTTCTAAAGTTCCGGGTATTCTTTTCTTCCTGTGGTGACAGTAACTATTACTTGGTCCCTTAACAAGAAAAGGTAATGAGTTAGCACTTAAAGGTCATTGAATTTAATTTCTTATGGCATTCAACACTAATGCAAGGTAAAAATATAACTTCTCTTTCATAATTGCAAAAACAGGCCATTGCCTAGTTAATATCAAAGCAGGGATTAGAATTCAGGTTTGCTCTCAAAACCATTAGGCTAATTTCTCTTAGCTAGAAAAATAAAAGACCTTATGCCATTGGTTTAAAAAAAAAAGTGGCTACCATCGCTCTCTAAAACCACTTGAAAAAGGAAATGCAATTTCTTCCTATCTGATTCTTATTAAATATGAGGGCTGACAACTCTTGTTATGATTTAATATAAAATTTAATTTTTTACTATCTTCAAAATGCAATGGTTATTCAATAAGAATTGAATATACACAATAGAGACTAATCATTGAGTATAAAGCATTCAATTCTTTACTCAAACAAGATAACAGCAATTAATTTAGAATTGTTATAGCTCAGGAAACCATATATTCAAGAGCTTAACCTCATTACAGAGCTTCTCAAACAAACATGAATTTTATTTATTTGTGTTTAAAAAATCAAAATTAAGAGCCCTACAAAATTAGCTAAATTTTAGTTTCCCTACATGGTATAGAGCCATCAAGAAAAAAATTTAAGTAAACGTATACTTCAACAATTGAATGTTCTACAATTTTAATAGATTTACAGAGCTTTAAAATAAAAAAGATCTCTTCGAGACCACTCAAAAAAGGAGAACAAGAAGCAGAAACAAAATACTCACTTTATTCTTACCAAATGATCAGATATCTTACCCCCAACCACAATGTTTGAAGAAGGTTATCATATACAGTGAAGGTGATTTATATGATGATAAAACAAGAGAATGGGAAGATAGAATGACCAACAGCTACAAATCTCACTTGAAGCCAGCAGATCTCAATTTCCCAAATTGGCGCAACCTCACAGGGAAAACCTACAACACATGATTGAAACAGTGGCAACAAGTGTGGTTGCTGGTGGCCAGGGCTTCCTTTGGTGGAGTTTGGCACAGAAGAGAAGCAGCAAATGGAGGTTGGGGACAGTTCTAAAAGAGGTATTAGATAGACAAGCCCTATTTGCGGGAAGCAGGCTCTTATTGAGGCAGAGTGGGGGGAGATCCCTGATAGGATCAACAGCCTTGCCACAGCCAGTTTCTGCTGGATGTGGACAAAGAGAGGCTAACCTAATTCACTTACACACAAATTTTGTGTCGTGAAGTGAATACCTGCTCCGATTGGTAAGAATTCTTCCAAACTGAGGGTTTTAGAGGGGAGGGGAGTTGGGGGATGGGTGAACCCAGTGATGGGTATTAAAGAGGGCACACATTGCATGAATGAATCATGGAACCCTACATCAAAAACTAATGATGTACAGTATGATGACTAACATAACATAAAAAAAAAAAAAATAAATAAATAAATAAGAGTTCTTCCTATTCAAAGATGAATAATAATAATTTTTAAAGGAAATAGCACAGGGGCGCCGGGGTGGCTCAGTCGGTTGAGCTGCTGCCTTTGGCTCAGGTTATGATCCCAGGGTCCTGGGATCAAGCCTCACATTCTCAGCAGGAAGCCTGCTTCTCCTTCTCCCCTTTCCCTGCCACTCCCCCTGCTTGTGCTTTC
This sequence comes from Procyon lotor, assembly GCA_028646535.1. Classification (NCBI taxonomy): domain Eukaryota; kingdom Metazoa; phylum Chordata; class Mammalia; order Carnivora; family Procyonidae; genus Procyon; species Procyon lotor. Next base: position 129,377,946 of record CM053604.1, on the reverse strand, counting down.
TCACTCTCTGTCAAATAAATAAATAAAATCTTTTTTAAAAAGTATATAAGAATACTATTAAGAAAAAAAGAAGAAAGGACCAGGAAAACTGAAAAAAGGTCACCAAAATCATGTTGCTATACAGTGTTATAAAATTTTTGAAAATGTTAATGAAGTTATTGATTTTGCAAAAAAATATTAAATGTTGAACTGTATGAGATTAGGCAAAATATCAAAAGGTAAGAGAAAGAGATAAAAAAAAAAGTAGCAGCAGTCAGGATAAAATGAAAAAGAAAAAGAAAACCATCACCAAAACAAAGGTCATACTGAAACCAACACAAATGAGAAGGGATACACTGAAAACATAGTTGGACATGAGGATAGTATTGAGAAAAAGGAATAAAATGAAATTAAAATCAACAGAGGTAAAAAATAATGGACAGAAATATATGAAAGGTGAAGGAGCTCATCTTAGTGGCTCATATTAGGAAAAAACATTCAAATTAAAATACTGTAACTGAAAACCTAGGAGATACAGCTAAAGCAGTGATCAGGAGAAAACTGAGATCCTTAAGTTCTTGTATCAACATACACACAAAGGGAGGAGATTATACAAATGCACGTACACTGTGGTGTGGGATTTTGGGGGAGACAGGGAGCATCTCAGATTCTCCCTTTCGTGCTGTCCAATGACCATAGAAGAAATAAAGGAAATTGTCAAAGTGCTATCCCCTCCAAAAAATAAAAACCCAAATGCTATCAGTCTCTTACAAGTCTTTGGAGAACATGTACTGCAATGTTTTCCAAAAACTGTTCTTTATTTCTTTTTAAGATTTATTTATTTATTTACTTACTTACTTACTTACTTACTTGATAGTGAGATCATGAGCCGGGGTAGGAGTACAGGGAGAAGCAGACTCCTTACTGAGCAGGGAGCCCCACACAGAACTCGATCCCAGGATCCCAAGATCATGACCTAAGCCAAAGGCAGACACTTAATTGACTAAGCCACCCAGGCACCCCAAATCCTGTTCTTTATTATTAAGAAAGAAATCTTTCCAAAAAATGTGATACCGATGCATAATACTGATAGCAAATTCTGACCAAGATAGCACAAAATGATAGAAAAGTACACATATTTGACTTGTAAATTCTAACATTAAAAAATAATAGTAAAAGATCACACAAAAAACTAGCTATTCAAAGGTTAATACCCCAAAATAAGTACAGCTTTGATACATATGTTTCAGTATTGGGACATAGATTAATATAGTTCACCTTATAGTCATCTCCATAGGTAATATAGAGGCATTTGATAAATTTCACAATCTACCTTTGAACTAAATACTTAATACTTGGCAAGATTAAATATAAATACATATTTGTATAATGGCTGTATCTCAACTCAAAAACCGTCATCTAGCTTAAAGAGAAGCCCGGAGGAATTAAATTACTATTTAATATCACTTAATATTATCCTGGAAATAGTAGGCAATTCCATTAGACAAAAAATGATATAAGACATAAAAATTGGGAGGAGTGAAATTTTTCATTAATTGCTGATAATATCACCCTATACCTACCTGAACAACTCAAGGGAAATCAACTAGAAAAAGTTGCCTGGATGAAATGCTTATGGAGAGGGGGGTGTAAATATAGAGAAAATAATAGCGTTTACATGTAGAAACAACAACCCCAAAGGAAGACATCGTTTATGATAGTAGGGGGAAAACAGCTAGGAGTAAGCTTAAGAAATGTCCTAGACCTCATGAAGAAAGATTATAAGGCTGCTGAGGGACACACAAGACTTGAATACATGAAAATTCATAAAGAAGATAATCCTCCCCAAGCTTGTTCGTAAAAGTTGTAACATGAATTTTATTCGGGGGGTTGGGGGGAGGTCTAGACACACTGCTTCTACTTCATAAGGCAAAAAAGATAAATAGAATAATAAGAAAAGTTCTGGGAAAACAGTGATGGAGAGTTAATCATATCTGATAATAAAATACAAAATAAAATTGGAATGAATAGACAGAGATATCTTTGGCACAGAATTTAAATAAATCCAGATAAATATGGGAATTTAGTATAAGATAGTTACTTAACATTTCAATTCAAAAGGAAGATAGTTGATTTCTTAGTAAATAGTGTAGGACAACTAGTCCTTTGGAGAAAAATAAATTAAGTTAGATCCCTATATCACACTTCCTACAAAAATAGATCCCAAGAAGATAAGCCATTTTAAACATTAAAAATGAAAATATATAAGAACTAAAAAATCCTGGAAGGACTAGAATGGGGAAAGCCTCCTAAGTGTGACTTTAAAAAAACAAATAAAAAATTCACTAGAAGCAATGAAAGGAAAGATTAATTCATCCACACAAAAATTCTGCGTGGAGGGGCGCCTGGGTGGCTCAGTGGGTTGAAGCCTCTGCCTTCGGCTCAGGTCGTGATCTCAGGGTCCTGGGATTGAGCCCTGCGTGGGGCTCTCTGCTCGGCGGGAAGCCTGCTTCCCCTCTCTCTCTGCCTGCCTCTCTGATTCCTTGTGATCTCTCTCGCTATGTCAAATAAATAAATAAAATCTTTTAAAAAAAAATTCTGTGTGGAAGAAACACACAAAAGTCAAATGGCAATCTGAGTAAAATTATTTGCAACTAATACGCTTTAATACATAAAGAACAACTACAAATCAGTAAGATTTAAGTTTTGGAAAGCAAAATAGAAAAAATATTGGGACAGCTCACAGAAAAGGACATATAAATGACTCCTAAATATCATGTTACTCATCTTCAATTATGATAAGAAAAATACAAATTAAAACTATAATGATATATTTTCACCTATTAGATTGGCAACAATCTAAAATGATGATATGGTGTAGGAAAAGCGATACTCTTAAACATGGCCAATTACAGTAGTAAAACATCATATGCCCTCTACGGGAAGCAATTAGAAAATATTCTACAAAATTTTTATTGTGCATCTGGGTTGGCTCAATTTCATTTCTAGTCACATAATCTACAGCAAGACTCCCCCCTGAGAAATGACATATGTCCAAGGATATTTATCTCATTCATGCTTTTATTGATAAAAAAAAAAGGGAAACTAAAATATGTATCCATAAGAGACTGATCAAGTTAATTATTACCTGGTTACAACGTGGATTATCATATGGCCTTTAAAAAGAATGCAACAGCTTTATTTTTACTAATGTAGAATAGTATCCAAACCTATCGCTAAGTGAAAAAAGCGAGGTACAGAAAATATGTACAAAGATTAAATAAGGGAAGATAAGTTTTATTTATATTCAATAATTTATATAATATAAATATATAATTATTTTGTATAATATATAAATATATTTTATATATAATATACAGATGTGTATAATTTTTATATACATAATATAGTATATACTTAAGTATTTATAAAATTGCAATTTGTAGCAGTGCTTGGGTGGCTCATTCCATTAAACATCTGCCTTCGGCTCAGGTCATGATCCCAAAGTCCTGGAATCGAGCCCCGCATCAGGTTTCCCTCCTCAGGTAGGAGCCTGCTTCTCCCTCTCCATCTGCATTCGGCTCCCCCTAGTTGTGTTCACTCTCTCTCTCTCTCTGTCAAATAAATAAATAAAATCTTTTAAATAAATAAAGAAATAAAAATTTAAAAATAAAATTACAATATGTAGTTTCATATGCAGACAACATTCATAGACATATTTGTATATCCAGCGAATAGATAACGAAAGCCTACTATGGGTCAAACCCTGAGAATATAATAATCAACAGGAACGACAAGTTTTCTGCCTCATGGGTTATAGTGTGAGGAGAGACAGATTATAAATAAATAAGAGGATAAATAAACCAGATAATTTCTGACATTTGTACGTGCTAAAAGGAAATAAGCCAACCAATATTACAAAGAGTCCCAGAATAGAGATGGCAGTATTTGACTGGCATAATGTTTTAAAAAGATTTGCATCTGTACGCTGAAGTGGGGGTTTGGGGGGATGGGCTGCACGGTTTAGGTCCCCCATGTCTGCCATATTAAACCTGGTATCTGACTGGATACTCACAGATGGTCTCTTTGGGCTTTTACAGGCCCCTGGCTCTGCTATCCTCTCAGTAGAGGGTTTAGATCGGGTGGTCAGACCTTTGGTGGTATCGTGGCGAGCATAGATTGCGTGGTCAGGAAGATCTATAAAATACATCCAAATCTGCATTCGTATGTTAATACGTATTTACATAGATGTCAGGACTGCTTGAATACCAACTCGAGAGACAGGTCCCAGATGCAGACAGGCCAAAATTTCTAAGCTAAAGCAAAGACTTGGGTCGACTAGAAAACCCTTGAGCAAAGAGAATCTGCGATTCACTCAGGGTATTCTCAGCGCTGGCCTCCTTTCCGTGGATATGGACCCAGGGAGCTTCATTCTCCTCTTCCCCTCCCTCCTCATTTCCCTCTTCCCTTCTCCCCTCCAGGCTTGAGTGTCTCTTATCCAGCTGCCACCACACCACTGCTTGCAGCAAATATTCCACATATTACATGACTCGCGGATTCATGGGGAAAATACAAAATAATGACACACCAGCATCCCAAAGAGGATTGGGAAAGAGGATTCTTCCCCCACCCCCCCAGGCCCCTGTCCCCCAGTCCCCATGCTTGCTAATCTCCATAACCTTGGTTCCCAGCACTAACATCTAGTACGCCAGCAAAGAACCTACACTTTTAATTAATAAGTATTTCTTACTTTCTCCACGGTTGTCTGAAAATATGAAAAAACTCCAAGGGTGTTTAATTTATACTCCTAAAATAGTTTATTTGCCTCCCTAGAAGGTACAGCTCAATCTCATTTTAGAAATGGACTCTTTTTCCCTTAAGCCATCTCTATATAAACTATCTTGACGATGCTTTGTACAAATGGTTTTGTTAGAAATAAACTCAGACTTATAAAATGTGCTCATTAGAAATCTTTTTTATGCCAAGGATGATTCTAAAATATTTTATATACCTTCTCATTGCTTTTATGAGACAGTATATTAGAGATCTCTTCTTACTTTGGAGCCTGCAAAGTACCTCAAAGTATAGTTGCAGTTTGTATCTAAAATGTGACAGAAGCCTTTTTATGACACACTATACCTTCAGTTACACAAAAAAATATCTGAAGTTGTTCCTACGGGGTTTTTTTTCCCTACAATATTTAGCCTAGGTGACATAAAAATAACCATTTTAATTCAACATGCCCAGAACTGATCTTCCAAAGAAAATATTAAAATGACTCTAAACTCATTCAGAAACTCAAAGATAAACAGAAACAGCTGTTAAATGTCTCACAAGTCAGTCTGAGATTCATTTCAATTACTCGACAAAAGGGACCTCAGGTGTAACAGAGCATTTTCAAGTTAAATTTTATGTCCATTAGATATAAGCCTAGCGGCAAGTCTGAATTCCTCCCAGTTGTTACTTCCTTTATGTCTGATGGCATTTTCCTAATTCCCTGTTTAATTTTATTTTAGCTTTTATAGACAGTTGTAAAGTGAGCAAAATATAACAATTTATACAGCATTCATTACCTGTGTTAAGGTCAATTTGACTTTCTGCTGAAATCATTTTCTAATATTGACTTTTTTTTTCAAGTTTTTGTATTTTTCCGGTTGCCATTTTTCCCTAACAAGAAAAATGGGAATATAATCTAATCACTCTAATGCTTCTGGCAGGCAAATCTGCATAAAGCGAGTAAGCCTCTCCCCAGCTATAAAGACATTTATATAGAAAGTTACCAAAAAAATCTTTCCTTACAATTCTCAAGCCCTTCACCCCAAATCCCAATGACGATAGCATAGAGAGCTTCAGAGTATATACACACATTAACTGTAGAGGTATAAGCATTTGATTTATATACTCTACATCAGGGTCAACAACCTACAACACACAAGGCCAGCATAAATCGATCCACAATTTGCATCCTCTTTCCCAAACTGTGAGAATGACAATTGAGAATACAATTCTACCTCTCTCACATATGCGTGTTCACAGATTTGCAAGTTGTCAAATGCCCCACCCTTCCATAGAGGTCAACACTTGTATACACAACAACCACCCCACAGAGACCCAATATACCAGAAGAATAAACGTTCATTGCTAGGTAGGCTATATATCATGGGACCACCATTCTTAAGTACCTATTATGGGCCACTTAAGAATGCTGTGTGTATTACTTAACTCAGTCCTTGCAACCACCTTATGAAGTAGACACATGACCCCAACTTGATAGAAGATGACAACGAGACAATGAGAAAGGGGGAGTAGCCTGCTCAATTCAAAGCCCTGCATATGTGTTCTTTCCACTGATCCATACCATAAAAGTGTATCAATTTCTCCCAAAGATAAAGATAACATGCAAATGCCACTATGGGACTTGAGGAGTACTCACATTTTTTATTTTTTTCCCCAAATATGTTTAGTTTATTTTTTCAGTGTTACAAGATTAATTGTTCATGCACCACACCCAGTGCTCCATGCAATACATGCCCTCCTCAATACCCACCACCAGGCTCACCCAGCCCCCTACCCCCTCCCCTCCAAACCTGTCAGTTTGTTGCTCAGAGTCCACATTCTCTCATGGTTTCCCCCTTTCCCCCCACATTTTTTATTTTTGATGAAATTTCTTCATATTGAATATTGCTAAAAAAAAGTGTAATTGCCTATCAGCTGAAGCTTAGAAGAACCTTCACTTCTCCAAAGTTTCTATTGTAATGACAATTCATCTGAGTAGCTTTTGACTACTGTGCTTGTTTCAAAGTATACCCTTGGCACTCCTAGACACTCAAACTCCCACTATTCAAACAGAGAGGAGTTTGTTTGTTTGTTTGTTTGTTTCTGATTCTTCACCTTACTAGAAGACATAAACCCAATTCAGCCTAACTTAGAGGAAAGGAAAAATTGGAGATGACACTCCTGGAAGCAAACTGAAAAAGTCAAAGAAATCCAGTTAAGAAATAGGCAGAAGACATGACTATATGTTTTTCCAAAGAAGACATATAGATAGATTAAGAGACACATGAAAAGATACTCAACATCACTCATTATCAGGGAAATACAAACTAAAACACAATGAGGTATCACCTCACAGTCAGAATGGCTAAAACTAACAAGACAGAAAACAGATGTGTGCAAGGATGCACAGAAAGGAGAAGACTCTTACACTTGATGGGAATGCAAACTGGTGCAGACACTCTGGAAAACAGTATGGAAGGTACTCAAAAGGTTAAAAATAGAACAACCGTTTGACCCAACATTTGCACTACTAAGTATTTACACAAAGGATGTAAACATAGTGATCAAAGGGGCACACGTACCAGAATGGTTATAATAGCATTATCAACAATAACCAAATTATAGAAAGATCCCAAACATCCACCAACTGATGAATGGATAAGGAAGATGGAGTGTGTGTGTGTTTGTGTTTGTGTGTGTACACACACACAAACACACACACTCTGGAATATTACTCAGCCATCAAAAAGAATGAAATCTTGCCATTTGCAACAATGTGCACAGAGTTAGACTGTATTGTGCTAAGTGAAACAAGTCAGTCAGAGAAAGACAAATACCATATGATTTCACTCATATGTGGAATTTAAGAAACAAAACAGATGAACATAAGGGATGGGGAGAAAAAAAGAGGGAGACGAACTATAAGAGACTCTTAAATATAGAGAACAAACAGGGTTGCTGAAGGGAGGCGGGCAGGGGATGGGTTAAGTGGGTGATGAGTATTAAGGAGGGCACTTGTAGGGGTACCTGGGTGGTTCAGTGGGTTAAAGCCTCTGCCTTCGGCTCAGTTCATGATCTCAGGGTCCTGGAATTGAGCCCCACATCAGGCTCTCTGCTTAGTAGGGAAAAGAGGGGGCTCTCTTTCTGCCTGCCTCTCTGCCTACTTGCGATTTATCTGTCAAATAAATAAATAAAATCTTTAAAAAAAGGAGGGCACTTGTAGTGATGAGCATTGGATATTATATGTAACTTATAAATTACTAAATGCTACTGAAACCAATATTACACTATACGTTAACTAACAAAAATTTAAATTAAAACAAAACAAAAATATATATATATCAAGGTATAGTCAATCCTTTTAAATTTGACTTTAGTGAGTCAACTGGATTGGCAGATTTCTAAGATTCAGTGTTCTTTTTTCTACAAAATTTCCCTCAGGAGACTTTTATTCAGTATAATAAATAATTAGTAGTTCTAAAAAAAAAAAAAAAGCAAAAGCAAAGAAAAAAAAGTCAAGGAAATGGGTGAGCATTTGGGAGGCCTGGAAATAAGGCCCCAAACACTGCTAGAACCATTTCTTTGAATATCTCCCCTTTGTCTCTCTCTGTCAGGTTCATTTCCTCCAACAGATTCCCCTTCCACCCCTCAGACTGGCCTCTGAAAGCTCTCTGGCTTTCATTTTCTGCTTCATTATCAGAGTAGTAGTACTAATCTAATGAAACCTCAAGGAGGAAGTTTGTTAGCGAGGCCTGAGTTGTGTTCCCGCCCCTGCCATTAGGAAGCTAGTATGACTGACAGCCCAACTAAGGGACAAAGGAGAAACACATATTTGGACAGTCCCCCCCCACCAAAAAAAAAGTTGTTCTAATACAGAAAGCCAATTTTTAAGTTTTTAAAGCACTTATATTTATTTTTAGCAGATGATGAATGCAGAAAATTTAAGCAATAGACTCAAAACCTAGAGACATATGGAAATAATGATAAAAAGCCAACACTTTGGGGCACCTGGATGGCTCAGCCGGTTGAACATCCGACCCTTGGTTTCACCTCAGGTCGTAATCTCAAGTCATGAGATCAAACCCCAGGTCAAGCTCCAGGCTCAGCAGGGAGGTTCCTTAGGATTCTCTCTCCCTCTCCCTCTGCCCCTTCCCACTTCATGCTCAGGTGCACGTGCATGCTCTCTCTTTCTCAAATAAATAAATAAATAAATAAATAAATAAATAAATAAATAAAATCTTTTTCCAAACAATTTGCCTCTCATGCACTTCTAAGCTATAAAATAATGAATTAAGGGAAATGAGGGATTATGTCCTTAGCCATAATATTTTTCCTAAAAAGCACTGTTCAAATTTGTCTCTCTTCCCCAAGACTTAATATTTTGAATAAAACAATAAGTGATATATCTGGGGTTTTTTGTTCCAGTCCCCAGCCTAATCACTGTTTTTTAGACTACAAAATGTATTGCAAAATATGAACACTGCGCCTTCAAAGCAATGATCTGAACTAGGTACCCCTGAAGCCCTGATATCCCTTCCCAGACCACGTAAAAGCTCATTAAGTGCAAGACATTTTGGGTACAATCTTTTCTTATACTGACATAGCAGAGCATTTCCTACTTTGGGAAAATCCTAAGCAGATGGTTCAAGAAATGAGAGCTTTTCTCCTGAGACGAGAAACTACCATGTGCTCATTAAAAACTGTAGATACATTTTCCAATTTCTGCTTTTATTTATATTCTGATCAACAAATAGGAAACAGGGGTCAAAAAAGGTCAAAAGAAGTTGTTCTTTTTTCTCCTGATCTCAAAGAACAACTCCAGCACCCAAGTTTCTAAGAATAAAGCAAAGCAATGGTGTGTATAGAGGTATCTCCCTTAGATTAAGTCAAACCAAAGGTGCAATTTTTATTCCATCTGGCCCATAAGAATAGTTTGATGATAAATATAACTCTTTTCAATACCTGTGCACCAAAGCTTTTTAGATTAACAATTAATTTCAAAATTTCTAGATAGAGATAAAGTGGTCAATTATCTAATCTTAAGAAGTTTTTCAAATTTATACACCCAAGACATACCATACAATTAGAAAGTTACTTTCTAGTCTCAGAAATGTAATTACTTATTTATAGATAATGTGTTATATTTTTAACATTAACCATTTCTTCATGTTATTGTAATCCAAATATGAATGAAAATAAACTCAGGACAGCTTATTACCTTGAAATTTGTATTTGTATATACTAGAGATCACAGCTTTTATTTTTAATGACAGCTATAAGGTGGGTTATCATTAAGTAGCTCAGTTGTCTGGAATTAACCTCACTTTCTATCAATAAACCAATAGTTTATTTATTTGAAAAATACAGAGTACCAACTCTGTGTCAGGCATTATCTGAGGTGTTTAGGATACATCACTCAATAAAAGACATAAAGATTTTTGTCTTCGTTGGGGAGAGAAACAAACAAGTAATAGCATAGTAAGTCTGTGAGTTTATCTCCTGAGTGAGAAAGTAATAAGTATTTTGAGGACAGAAGAAAGAGAGAGTGATGAGGATTCAGAGTGCAGGATGCCCCAGAGTGTCTAGGGCAAGAGAATTTGGAACTAAGACTTGAAAGAGATGAGGGATTTATCCATGCACAGATCTGGAAGACAATTTCAGACAAAGGGAACGGCCAGTACAAAGGCCTTAAGGTGTCGGGGGGGAGTTGGGTATCTGGCATGTTGGAGGAACAGAAAGGAAGCCAAACTGGCTTGAGCAGAGAGAGAGATGGAAAGAAGAGTAGGAAATAAGATCAGAAAGATAGCAGGTTTTGGAGTAAATAAACTAATAAAAATTTTTTGAGAATTTAGATTACTGTTTCCATATAGTATATTACACTTCATCTTATACCTGATAATAATATTCCCTTAACTATCCTCTGACAATCAATTTCTTACTAAAACTAATTTCATATTCCATATAACTGATATAATTGTGTGATTCCATTTAATTTAACATTCTCTTTGTCTAAATTCCAGTTTGTAGCTAATATTGAAAAGTGATTTTAAAAAATAAGGCAAGCATTCAATTATTCAGTCAATTTGAACTACATTATGAAAAAAAAATGCTCTGTGCTCATTCATGAGTAAAATAACATTGCTTTAAAACATTTATGTTGTCAAAGAAGACACAGTATTTGTAAATTTAAAACGTTTCTCCAAGAATTAGATTCTTAAACATGACAAGGCCATAGTTTGGGGTTTTTTTTAAGAAATCATCAAATGATACTACCAGGAAATGTCTTTTAAAAATGTAAGCCACATCTTTCAGAACAGATAAAGAATTTGATAGATGCCACAACAGCTGCACTTTCCTAAAGAACCATGTTGTCACACTGTCACCTAAACACATCTCTCTAGCGTGTCGGGATATGCATGCTTCTACTGAAATGGACATTGTTACTGGAAGACTGAACAAAATAGTGTTTGGTGATGTCCATAGTATAGAAGCAAAAAATACAACTTCACTTAAGTCATAAACAGCAGATCTGAAATCATATCAAACCAATATAAGACAGGTACCAAGGTTACGTTGTAGGAGGAGTATGTGCAATGGGAGATATTATGGTGACCAGTGTTGGATGATACAATGTCCTACATATATTATCTTAGAATCACTGAATTTCAGCATTTGAAATGGTTTTGTAACTTACAGAATGGTGGCCATTTTCCCTGTTTTATTGAAATATAGCTAGTGGTGCTAGAGTAGCTTTTGCAGAGAGACCATATGACCTGAAAAGCCCAAAGTATTTACTGTGACATTTACAGACAAAGCTTGCTGACTACAGATAGTATATTGATTAAACATATGGGCACTGGAGTTAGACTACTAGGATTCAAATCTCTATTCTGCAAGTGGTCAGTTATATGACTTTGGGCAAGTTACACAGCTTCTGGACTGCCACTTGCCCACCTACGTAACTGGGGGAAATGGTAAAGTCTGTCATTGAGTTGTGAGCATTAAATGGAAAAGGGCATAAGACACACTCATAAATGCTAACTCTTATTAGTAGAATTACCTTCAAATATCAGCTAGGTCAACTGTCCACTCAAAGTTATATACTTGTCTCCAAAGGGTCATCTACTATAGATTTTAGCACAACTAGCGATGCAGGAAGCCCATTTTATCTTTAATCATTCTATTAGAAAGTTCTTCCTTTTATTGAGTTGAAATCTGTCTTTTTATAGCTCTATCCTGTTAATCCCATCTCCTTGAGGTTCTACAGAACATCTCTTCCAAGTACTAGGATCTTCGAATATTTAAAAAGGGTTTCTCTAAATCTTATCAAGATTTCATATCTCTAGTTCTTTTCATTACTTCTGAAACACAATTTGCATCCCTTTCTCACATTGGTCATTCTTTTTAGAAGGGAATATAAAGTATTTACCCAGGAATTAGCGTAAGACTTCAGACCAATAGATTCAGACCCTTACTCCTCAAATACTCCATATTATGCTGGTCATGTGTGTTTTATGCTACTCAGTCTTTTTCCACCCCACCCTGTTCTGAGAGAGTTGATATTTTTAGACACAAAGACCTTATGTTTACCCTTTTTATGTTTAATCTAATATGAATCCAGTCTCTTAAGATATTTCCAGATGTTGGTATTATTGTTTAGAATGTTCACTGCCCCCACCAGCTTCATACCACCCACACAGACTTCTGATATCTTGATTCAAAAGATCAATAAATTTCCCATTAAGTTGAAATTAATACCATGAGTAGTCCTGAACTTATTTAGAGCAACTAATATTGTTTTAGTAATCAAATTGCCTTCCCCTTGGATTTCTGTCACCCTAATCACTGTTTATTTACTGGTCTCACTTGGGTGTCATTCATCTTTAGTATATGTGCTGCTGAAGCGAGCACTGGGGTGTCATTCATCTTATTGAAAGAAGTTGGAAGCAAATATAAGTTAAGACATAAATATCTTTCTTTCTGTCTTCCAATATTATACTTTAAAACAAGCTGTATATCTGTATTAGTCAGGGTTCTCCAGAGAAACAACCAATGGCATAGGTCACGGTCTTTGTTTCAGTAACGTCTTCAACTGATTGGTTGGGGTTCACTCACAATACAGAAGATGTAATTTTTACTCAAAGTCCAATTTAAATGTTAATCTCATCCAAAAAAAACACCTCCACAGAAACATCCAAGACAATGTTTGATCAAATATCTGGGTACAGGGTGCAGCCAAGTGACATATAAACTAACCATTATAGTATCTAACTCTTTTTAAACTCTTTCTTAAAATGAAAATAGCTAAAAATCTAGTATATAGGATGCCTGGATTTTGTTTCCATCATTTTTCCTTTGATAGCTAAGTACTCCATTATGTAAAACCATGATTAAGTGTGTGTCTAAGTGGATAGTCATAATAAAAAATAACCAGTTAATTTTTGTTACCGTATATAAATACAGCATTTTAACACATACCTTGAGTTTAATATTTCCTGAGTCCACATCAATAATGAATTTCTTTCTGTACCTAAGAAAAGATTAAGGGTAGAAGAAATTAGAAAGCGACAAGGATTCTTAAGGTGAGCTCTTTCAAAGTTTCAGAATCTAGATGTCACTTAAAGTATGGATATGTCAGCATTCCTTAATTCATTCACCTATTTTTAAAATTCCGTTTTTTATATTTTAAAATTTTGAATTGACACTTAAATTGCAATGCTAGTTCTATAAATGATTTCACAAAATTGCCAAAACAAATAGATGTCTAAGCATTAAATGTCACTGCAATGCAGTATTTGTGAACAAATTCTCCCAGAATAAAGAAATGCCAACATACTGTCTATGGAAATTAGACTCTACTCAACTAGTGTTTCAGGTCTATACTGTTGTGAATCTAGGTTTTGAAAAATATGATTTATTTTTTTCTTGGTTAACATTTTATGATAAATAGAAATTATTAATTTAGAGACTTCAAGTGATTCTAAGATTTTTTTTAATGAACCTTACTAATAATTCCTCTTTTTTTTATAGGAAGTGTACTATTCTCTTTTGTTATACTTTTAAATTTCCTCTCTTTAGGTTTGGATGTGTGGAGGAGAAATGTTTGATGTCCCATGTTCTAGAGTTGGTCATATCTACAGGAAGTACGTCCCTTATAAAGTTCCTTCTGGGACCAGCCTGGCAAGAGTGAGTAACGGGATCAGAATAAGTTGGGATTGATATGGCTTCCTGTAGGCAAACTAAGCAGCCTCATACATGGTATAATTTGTGACACAGACAGAGAGGCACCGTCTGATAGAAAAAATGGACCAAAATAAAAACTCCACCACATGTCATTCCATTTGACAGGCTTTATAAACCATCTCTGTGTTCCTCAGAGTTCTATTTCCATTCCTTAAGGAAGCATTAACTATTTTTTTTAAAGATTTTACTTATTTATTTGACAGAGAAAGAAATCACAAGTAGGCGGAGAGGCAGGCAGACAGAGGGAGAGGGGGAAGCAGGCTCCTCGCTGAGCAGAGAGTCCGATGCAGGGGTTCGATCCCAGGGCTCTGGGATCATGACCTGAGCTGAAGGCAGAGGCTTTAACCCACTGACCCACCCAGGCACCCCAGAAGTATTAACTATTAAAGCAAAACAAGAATTATTGTTTATAATTATTTCAAGGCACTTTCACATACATTATATATAATCTTTATCTATACTTTCTGAGATCGATATTCTAATCCTTATTTTGTAGATGAAAACTAGGTTTTCGTGCCAAGGTGGCTCGTCCCTGCTCAAATGAATGATAAATAGCAGAGGAGGGGTTTAAGCCCAGGTCCTCAGAATGGACGTCCTGTACTTTCCCTTCTCCCCTATGTGGAGTATAACAGGATACATAAAAAGTCAGATGGAGAAAAAGTCAGATGGGAGAAGTGGTTGCCCAGATTCTGGCTTCTCATTTGCAACTAGGGCCAGCTCTGCCTAAAATTTTACCTCATCCTCAAAATCCCAAATTTAGCCAGTTGCAAGATGTTTTTTCAGATACTATTTCGAATAAAACCTTTCTCATAGGCTAAATGAAAGGATGCTTTTTTTCTTCTGTATTTTAGAACATTTTCATACATCTTTGAGAGAAAATCATGGTACCTTCTCGGAATAACCCTGATAATTTCTGTGTTTTCCATACTCTAGAGCTGGGTTAGTTGTATTCACCACAATATGTACCTGCCCCTGCAGAGAAGCAAAATCTGGGAAGAAAGGTGATTTTGCCACATCCGTTCACACAGTGTTCTCCTAGGAATCTAATCTTGAATTATTCATTTTTGTTCTTTTACTAGTAAGGCTGCAACATATTTGAGACTTTTATATAAAGCTCAATAAGTTCACAAGCTTCTCTAAAATATAAAGTCGCTCATCGGGTTTCATTAGAATATCAATCCCACAAAGGCAGAGGGTTTCTCTGCTTTATTTGCTACTACCTTCCCAACACCTAGAATAAGGTTGGTAAGCACTCAACGAATATTTGTTGAAAGGATTAATTAATCGGGAAAAATTGAAGCTAGAAAATGCTTACAGGTTTTCCTTACTAAAACTTGAACATTTTAAGGAACTATAAAAAATATTTCATTTCTAGTGAGTCTTTTGGGGAAAGAGGATTCTTTCTTATTCCCTTTCTGAGATTGTCAATACTGTCCATTTCCTTAAGCCACATGCATAATCTTTTTTATAACAGTTTAATAGTCATGAAGTCACCTCATGTACACCTTGAAGGGAAATAGTCATATTGTTATGCCCTTTTTAAAAGATTAATAGTGTATTCCACTGAGTAGCTATAAAAATATACTCTTTGTAAAAAAAATCACAAAATCATAAAGTAATTAAAGAGCAGCAGCTTGGGCAAGGACATATGATTTAGTTTTGTTATAAGACTAAACACACGTGGATCTCCAAGCTCATTCAGGAAAACAGCAAGAATTCACTGAAAGGTCCAGTTTTGCGCACATATCACAAATCAGCCATGTGGAGATCATAAATCGCAGCAGGTTAAGCCACCCCAAGGATAATGCCATTGTCACTTGCCATTTTCACCCGCTCAGCGGTGCCCAGTTTGTGCCGCATCATTCATCTGCCAGATAGATGGGGTGTTCACTTGGTTTGTAGTCAAAATTAGTGTGTACAAACCAGAGGGGAAAGTTGGGCTGGTCCAGAGGGTATATTTTCAAAAACTGAAACCGGTCATATATTTTCAAGAAGGAAATTAAATACTTTTTCAAGGACTGTCAAATATAGGAAAACTCGGGCTGGCACATAAAATTCCCCACAAAAAGGGAATGCTCATTCAAATGGGAAAAAAAAGTCCATAATTCTGAATTTTAATCTTTTCCACTTAAATTTTACTTGAGGGCTCAGTTTTAGTTTTTTTTCTAAACTGCTAGAGCAATCAGAAAGTCGTAAATATCGAAGCCCCACTGTCAGTCTAAGGAATGTTTTATGATATGTTCAATAAAAAAAATATTAAAATGAAAAACAACTCTGATTTTTGTGGGAGAGACTCAACTACCTGCTACTCCCTACATCATTACTAAATCATCAAAAATGATGAGAGACTTTAAAGGTGCTTCGGATGCAGGGCTATGTCTATTCAATAGGTAGTTAATCTCTCCAGCCTCACTGGGAAATGTAAAAGATGGAGATTTTAACTTAAAGGTTTGTTTTCTTATTTTACAAACTCACTTAATTTTTCAAAAACTTGCACCTTTTATTTCTGTACCTGCGTAAACTGAGGATTCTAGCCAATTTCCAAACACACACGCACACACACACACACACACACACACACACACACAATTGTGTGAATAGCCTGCAGTCCTCTAAACAGTGCACCAGTGTGTATCATAGACACAAATTCAAATAATTAGTACCTTCTATTTACCTAGCATTACAGTCTGGTTGCGAGAAACAAGACAGCCATATATGAAACCATCAGAGGACAAGTAATTGTTCAAATGTATTGTAAAGATATGTATGGGTAGAGGGAAGAAGATGGAGGAGGGGGGAGGAAGGTCATAGCTGTTGAACTGAAAGAGGACCTTCAAGAATACCTCAGTTAAATGAACAAATTTAACAGAATAATGGTTCCCAAACTCAGGACCACTGACCCAGAGCCAGTTCCTGGACCAGTTTTCACCCAGCCTCAGTGAACTGAGAAAAATAAGAATCACAAAGCTACATACACTCAATTTAATGATACCTTTTTATGCAGCAATCAGAGACTTTTTTCTTTTTCATGATGGAATACAAGATAGATTATTATTAATGCCCTTATTTGGCAAAAATGAAAATTAGCATCCCTCTGTCAGTCCCTATAAAATGCAAAAATCCAGGATATAGTGACTTACAATCCACCTTTATCTGGGAATCAGAGTATTCACTCATCATGAATCAAATTACATATTTTGCCGAGTCGGCATCATGTCCAGTGTTTGTTTGTACACTGGGCATTGTTGTGGTATCTTTTCACCAGGAACAAACTGCCAGTCCCTGAGGGAAGGGATGCTAATTCTTATTGTTGTAGGGAGACTAGACAGTCCCCAGGGCTGTAGTGACAGTTGTCCCTGCCTGGAGATGACACTGTCCTTGTCACAGAAGAGTGAGCAGCTCCTCGGTGAAAGGCCACACAGCGGAAGTGGCTAAGTGGCCAGTGGGTGGAAGCCTCCAAGGAGATTCTTCATTCTGACGAGTCATGAGGTGAACCATGCACTCTGCTGATGGAGCAGCCATATTGGCACCTCCCAGACCTCTCTGAATGCTAGTATGTTTGGGGACAGTCAAAACCTCTGGACGTGAGATCAGAGGCTCTGTAGCAGGACATGACAGAGGCCATTACCCCATGGATAAACATACTATCTGATTAGAGTGCAAGGGTCATCCCACGGATGCAACTTTACCCAAGGGAGTTTCCCCAGGAGGATCCCAAGCCAGTGAAGGGCTGCCCTGCAGAGTGTGAGGGGGGCTGTCCTGGAGGTTCCCACAGCTGTCCTTCCTAGTTCCAAAGGAGGATGGCATGGGACACAAAATTGGAAGGGACCCTCACTCTAAGTTTGCAAGGGATGTGACAGAATGCAAATCAAGGGATCATATACTTCTATGGCTTGCCACTGACATAGTATTAATAATACTCTCTTTTCTAAAATTTCACCTTGCATTTTATGGCAACCGTCATGCAAGTTGCAAGATAAAGCTATAAAACAAAGGAAGTTAAACCCCATAAAAATCCGATTGCACAGGATGGCCTAGAGAACTTGAAAATGTAATTCACATTAGAAGGATAAGGTTAAAGGTCAAGAGAGCAGAGCTGGGATGGTGAACTGAGACCTGTCTGCCCAAGGCTTAACCCTCCTACCATACTGCTCCTCATAGGGAGGCTTGGAGTAAACAGGGGCAGCTGGAGCAGAAGGGCAAGGGCTCCAACCTGAGCTCCCACCTGTAGGAAGGAGCAGGCACAGTGAGAAAGGATTGCGTTTGGGACCTATGGCGCCAAACTGGGAATGTACATTAGAGACAGACTCCAGAGGACCCTATGTGCAGAGCAGGCTGTACTTTTCTTATAGATTGTGGAGGGCAGGGGTTACTTACAGTTTCTGAGCAGGAAATGCCAGGATAAAAATAAAAGGGCTAAAAACAGGTCAACCAACAAGTACATATTAAGTGGGAGAAAGTCTAAGGAAAATAACATTTTGAATGTAAGAAGCATTTATAAAGAAAATTTCATAAAAAGTTTTTATTGATTTGCCACACTGGGCAGTGAGAGGCCAAATGTGGCTATGAGGTCTTCATCATGGCTTCTAAGAAAAAATCATATCTATACAAAAATGGGGATGCGAGGAAGGGGAAGGGGGGAAAATGCTCAGATTGGTTTTAGATAAGAAGGGTAAGAAGTGACTGCCTTCCACGAGTTCAAGGAGAGCCAGATCTCTGGAGACTTACACAGATTTCCCATCTAGAATTCTGAGAGCCCGCAAAAATCAGATTTTCTATATCAATAAATGTTCGTTTCTGAAAAAAAAAAAATATCTCTCATACCAGGCACTATGCTAGATCCTGGAAGTATAAATGATGAACAAGATAAACATAAACTTTAACTTTTTTAAAAAAGATTTTATGTATTTATTTGAGAGAGAGAGAGAACATGTGCTCACAAGTAGGAACATGAGGGGTGGGGAGGGCCAGAAAGAGAGGGAGATGTGGAATTCCCACAGAGCAGGGATCCTGATATTGGGCTCGATCTCAGGACTCTGGGATCATGACCTGAGCCAAAGGCAGACACTTCATCGACTGAGCCCCCCAAACCCCCTAAACTTTTCCTTCTCATAACTAGTGGCCTTGATCATGACAGGTGGCGTCCACACAGCCAGGCAATCTGTACATAACAATCCAAATACCATGAGGGTGAGCAAAGGGTTAAATAAACGTGACTAAACTCGCTGTGGAATGAGATCTGTATCTTCTATACTTATTTATAAACTATTTTGTGGAGATTATAATGT
The DNA here is from genome assembly GCA_028646535.1 of Procyon lotor. Taxonomy (NCBI): domain Eukaryota; kingdom Metazoa; phylum Chordata; class Mammalia; order Carnivora; family Procyonidae; genus Procyon; species Procyon lotor. The sequence continues at coordinate 129,358,660 of CM053604.1, read as the reverse complement.
TATCACTGTGATTATGATTTTAGAGAAGAGGAGGTATATCTCATATACCACATCTAGCATTATGTACCACATAGAGATACATGTTCTGTATTAATAGATACTATTTAATGATCCTACAGACCACACTGTGATCCACATCCAAGTTACAAATGTTTTTCACCTTACGTAGTTACTTAGGGTTTCTTGGCAGAATGACATGAGCTTTGAGGATGTCCTGTGGTTATTATACTTTATGGGCATAGATGGTAAACCTGAGGTCTGAGGGAGAATGGTGGTTTTTGCTTCTGTCGGCGATGAAGTGACCCCTTAACCCATTTCCCAAGTTGTCATTCGTCCGGCGTCATATCCCTGCTGACATCTGCTTCTGCAGACTCCATAGATCATCTCAGACTGTTGAATTGGTCAGGGTGGAGGGAGGTACAGAGGAGGAGGGGTGGGGGAGGAGAGTTTCAGGGTCAAAGCCTGATCACCCCGAGTCGATTAGTGAGTGCCCCCTCCTCCCTCACCCTGGTGTCGGCTATCCGGGTCTGAAGCAGCTGAGATGGAAAAACACAAGATCTGACATATGCAGCCCTCCCTCGTTTATGTCAGAAGAATATATCAGTTGAGGAAAAGCTTTAGCAAGACCAAAATGACGACTTTGATATCAGAAAATAAAATCACCAACAAGGCTATAAAGTATGGTGATGAACGGGAAAACTGCTCCCACAAACTGACCTTTCTCCCCCTGATGATTGTAAATCAGTTTACTCTCATAAAACTGCTCAGCAAATAGGAGCTGTAGCATGACAACCTTAGCCATCAACGGCAGCCAGCCCTTCTTCCTGTCGCTCTGAGAACCATAGAGTTCACGTGTGTCACCTGAAACTATCATTGAGTTCAGGGACATGGCTGCCTCTCATGGGCTTTCTCCCAAAAAGCAGGAAAATGATGAATTCTTTCCAAAAGACTCAGCCTGCATAAATGGCTAGGACTTCTGTGCAGAAGCAATTCCTCCGAAAACAATAACTACCTCTAATTCTTCCTTATAACAAAAAAGGCAATAAGACTATCCGGTACTTAGGGCCAGAACTAAAGATGATTCACATACCGCAATCATGTGTTTGCTTCTTTCCCCTTCTCGTCCACATTTTAGAATATAATATTCTCTCTTTATATGGGGCTCTTTATTTAAATATTTAAATAATATTTCATTATTCTTCATGAGAGGCTCCCTAAAGAAAACAACCATAAGTTCATTATGCATTGATCATGATTCAATAAATCATTAGATACAATGAGTCTATTGCATGTTATGAGGATAAGGGTCATCCCTAGAGCCTCGACAGAGGCTCAGGCAGGAGAAATTTTTCAGTAAATATTTATCGATTGATTGCCTACTATCGAGATGCGTAGAGCATGCTACAAGTCCTAAGCCAATAGCATTGGACCATTCCTTCGTAATGGAACGTCACATCACCCAAGGATATCACCCCAGCCTGGAGATAAGTTTCTGGCACACAACACTAGTAGAGCACTCATACTCATCCTTTAATGATGGCCCTCCTTTGAACCCTGGACATTTTATGCTTGTTTTGCATAAAAAGGAAACAAGACAAACTAAAACTACTCTATCTGCCAAGGACTTAGAGAGAGGAGTTGGGAAAACATGAAACACACTTACTTCCCACTGCTTGACCCTCACTTGTTCCCTTAACTCCTAAACCAGTGGTATCAGAATTTTTTTAAGTACCCGCATATTTTTGTCTGTTTAACAAATAACAACAGAATGACACATTGTCCTTAAAATTTTTTTTAAAATATGGATGTAAAACATGGAATTTACATACCAGCCATAGAGACACTAAAGAGAAAGTGAAGTAGCATGAGAACAACATGTGAGGTAAAAACAACCACATTATTTCAAAACTCAGAACTTTTCCACAAAGCTTCTCAAAACGAACTTTTAGTTTGATTTTCTTTCTAGTCATTTGCACTATGTATTCCCCGCCCCCATCCCCGCCACAAACTCCCACAGATGCTCTCATCTTCCAAACCTTAAAGCATTCTGCTCACTTTCATTGTTTCAAGTATTCCGCAGTGCTTTCCCAAGTTTAGCTCAGCGATGACTTGGGAATCAAGCAGCTAATGCTTTCTAATATGCAAAACGGGGCTTGGCATTGAGACAAGCAATCTCTAAACCACAGAAGGACAAAATTCTTTTTGCCTCAAGAATAGCATTTCTTGAGCTATCTAATGAGGCTCAATATGTCCCATTTGTTTTTTGGAAGCCTATTGGAAGACTTTTTCTGGTGGGGGGGGGTGAGGGGGTGCAGGTGGGGAGCATGTGTGAGTGGAGTGTGGCGATCTAAGGACCCCGAGATTATGACCTGAACTACCCAGGTGCCCCAAGCCTATTGGAAGATCTTATAGGATAAATATAATATTTAAATGGGGGAATCCTAGGCATCTGCATGACAATTAGCCCTCATGATTAATCATACTCTTACTTTGTCATTCTTTTTTTTTTTAATTTTATTTATTTTTTTCAGTGTTACAAGATTTATTGTTTTGCACCACACCCAGTGCTCCATGCAATACGTGCCCTCCTCAATACCCACCACCAGGCTCGCCCAACCCCCACTCCCCTCCCCTCCAAAACCCTCAGTTTGTTGCTCAGAGTCCACAGTCTCTCATGGTTCATCTCCCCCTCTGGTTTCCCCCTATTCACCTTTCCCTTCTTTTTCACAATGCCCTCCATGTTTTTCTTTACGCTCAGCACGTAAGTGAGACCATAAGGTAATTGGTTCTCTCTGCTTGACTTATTTCACTCCGCATAATCTCTTCCAGTCCCATCCAT
>CM053604.1:129299388-129355321 GCA_028646535.1 Procyon lotor | reverse complement strand
AAGATGTGGTACATATATATATACAGTGGAATACTATGCAGCCATCAGGAGAAATGAAATCTTGCCATTTGCAATGACATGGATGGAACTTGAGGGTATTATGCTAAGTGAAATAGTCAGTCAGAGAAAGACAATTATCACATGATCTCTCTGATATGAAGAATTTGAGAGGCAAGGCCGGAGTTTGTGGGGGTGGGGGAGAGAAATGAAACAGGAAGGGATGGGGAGGGAGACAAACCATAACAGACTCCTAGACTCATGAAACGAACTAAGGGTATCTGGGAGGTGGGGGCGGGTAGGGATAGGGTGGCTGGGTTATGGACATTGGGGAAGGTATGTGCTATGGTAAGTGCTGTGAAATATGTAAGCCTGACGATTCACAGACATGTACCCTGGGGCAAATAATACATTATATGTTAACAACAACAAAAAAAAAACATTAGGCAAGGTTATGCCTCAAGGCTACTATTAACAGGTATTAATAGAGTGAAAAGGCAACTTACTGAATGGTGGAAAATATTTACAAATCATATATCTGATAAGGGCTTAATATTCAGAATATTTAAAGAATTTCTACAACTCAACAACAACAAACAAACAAGCTTGACCTTGATTTAAGAATGGGCAAAGGAGGGGCACCTGGGTGGCTCAGTCATTAAGTGTCTGCCTTTGGCTCAGGTCATGATCCCAGGGTCCTGGTCCTGGGAATGAGTCCTGCTCAGCGGGAAGCCTGCTTCTCCCTCTCCTACTCCACGTAGTTGTATTCCCTCTCTCACTGTCTCTCTGTCAAATAAATAAAATTAAAAAAAAAAAAAAAGAATGGGCAAAGGACTTGAATATACATGTCTCCAAAGAAGATATACAAATCGCCAATAGCATGTGAAAGATGTGTAACATCTTAAGGATCATTAGGGAAAATACAAAACAAACCCACGATGAGATACCACCTCACATCCATTAAGATGGCTATAATTGAAAAATCAAACAAAAAACAAGAACAGTGAATGTTGGAAAGGATGTATAGGAATTAAAATGCTTGTACATGGCAGAAATGTTAAATGTTGCAGCCATGGTGGAAAACAGTTTGGAGGTTCTTCAAAAAATTAAAAATATAATAACCATATGATCCAGTGATTCCACTTCTGAGTACATACACAGAAGAATTAAAAGCGAAGACTCAAACAGATATCTGTACACGCATATTCATAGTAGTAGTCAAAACATGGAAACAACCCAATATTTGCTTAACAATAAATGAACAAGCAAAATGTGGTGTATATATATGTACATGTATGTATATATACATATATACACACAATGGATTATTTTATATACATAATGGATTATTTTATATATATGTATACACACACACACACACACACACACACACACACACTGTGGATTATTATTCAGCCATAAAAAGGAAGAAAATTCTGACATACACTATAGAATGGCTGAAACTTGAAGGCATATGCTAAGTGAAATATGCCAGTCACAAAATAACAAATACTGCATGATTCCCCTTATACGAAATATTTTATATAGTCAAATTCATGTGAAATAGAAAATAGAACGGTGGTTGCTAGAGACTAAGAAAAGAGGAAATGGGGAGTTATTGTTTAATGGGTTAGAGTTTCAGTTTAGGAAGATGACAAAAGTTATGGAAATGTATGATGGTGATGATTGCATAATCATATGAATGTTTTTTGCTTTTGGGGGAAAATTAAGGTATTTCATTGGTTTGTAGAAATACTCATCAGGAGGTAGAACATTCATTCAAACTATATTTCACATAATTTATGCTAAAGGGTGAGCATTTTTTCCATGTCTTGGCAAATTGTAATATTCCTTTTTTAAGTTTGAGTCACTTTCCAATATTTAATCCTTTATGCTTTCAGTGCTATGAAATAGCTACCATAGTTCATGTGATGTGGAGTTTTTGATGGTATCACTTTCTCTGGAACTTCTTATCCTCTTCATCACAAGTATTTCCCTCATTTATGACAAGAAATACACTCTTGCTAAATTCCCTGGCTTTATATCTAGAGTCTCTCAAATGGCATCCGTGTTAACATTTCCATGGCCGGTCATTTCCCCTAGAAATTCTATTTGAATTTCTCTTTCAGCTTTATCCCTTTTTGTTTCTTGGGCTGCTCTTTCATCTTTGTTAGACAAGTCTCTCATTTTGATTATCCATTTTTGTAAAATGTCATGTCATGTTTATCTGTAGGAAACAAGGATGAAACAGAACTATGTTCCCGGCTATGTGTGAACTGAATAGCAGATGTGCAATGATCAATCACCAACAGACTTTGAAAGAAGTGACGTAATTGTTCATTGATCATAATGTGCATTTATTATTATGTGGTGATTTGTGGTTTGAAGAGCTAACAGCAACATGTGTTCCTCATACGATCACTCACAGTTAACATACCATGGCAGCCGAAATCTGAACAGTGTTGTTGGGAGCATGTGCATGTTTTTAGTGCCACCAAACTGCACATTTAGTAGTGGTCAAAAGGCAAATTTTATGTTATGGATATTTTACCACAATAAAAAAAAGTAAGCAGGATGATTCTAAAATTTATCTAGAAATGCAAAGGACCTAAGATACTTGATAAAGAACAAAGCCGGAGGACTTACATTACCTGACTTCAAGACATTAAAAAACTACAGTAATCATGGCAGTAGTATTGACAACAAAAGGATAAATGAAAGAAAATAGAGATGAAATAGATTCTTACATATGGCCAAACATTTCTAGAAAAAAATAGTGAGAAAAAATTGTGAGGTGGGTCAGATATGATGCTCTAGACACTTACACCTAGAAGACGAGATTGATAAATTGGACTCCATTGAAACTAAGGTCTCCTGCTCTTTAAAAGGCATGGTAAAGAGTAATAAAAAGACAAGCTACAGACTGGGAGAAAATATTTACAAGTCACATGTCTTTGTAATACAGTTTGAAATCAGAGAGCATGATACTTTCAGCATTGTTCTTTCTCAACATTACTTTGGGTTTTGGTTTTTGTCTCTTTTGTGGTTCCATAATAAACTTTTGAATTGTATGTTCTATTTCTATGAAAAATGCCATCGGAATTTCAATAGGGATTGCCTTGATTCTATATATTGCTTTGGATAGTATGGACAATTTAATAATATTAGTTCTTCCAGCCTATGAGTATTAGTGTACCTTTCCATTTATTTGTGTCTTCTTCAATTTCTTTCATTAATGTCTTGTGGTTGTCAACATACAGATTTTTCAACTCCTTAGTTAAATTTATTCCTAGTAAATGGGACTGTTTTCTTAATTTCTCTTTCTGACAGATTGTATTTGTTATAGAAATGCAACATACTTTTGAATATTGATTTTGTATCCTGGTGCTTTACTGAATTCATTTATTGATTTGAATAGTTTTTTGATGAAGTCTTTATAGTTTTCTATATAAATATCATGTCATCTGCAAATAGCAACAGTTTCATTTTTTCCTTTCCAATTTGAATGTCTTTACTTACTTATTTATTTATTTATTTATTTTGCTTAATTGCTCTGGCTAGTATTTCCAATACTGTGTTGCTTAAAAGTGGTGAGAGTTGGCATCCTTGTTTTGTTCCTGATCTTAGAAGAAAAGCTTTCAGTTTTTTACCACTGACTATGATCTTAGCTCTGGGTTTATTATATATGGCCTTTGTTTTGTTGAGGTAAGTTCCTCTATATTCACTTTGTTTAGAGTTTTTATCATAAATGAATGTTGGATTCTGTCAAATGCCTTTTCTGCATCTACTGAGGTGATTATATAATTTTTAGCTTTCATTTTCTTAATGTGGTATATCACATTGACTAATTTGTGAATATTGAACCATCCTTGCATCCCTGGATTAATTCCAATTAATCATAGTGTATGATTGTTTTAATGTATTATCAAATTCAGTTTGCTATTTTGTTGAGGATTTTCACATTTATGTTCATCAGAGATATTGGCATCCTTGTAGCATTCTTGTCTGGTTTTGGTATCAGCCTTATCCTGGCCTCATAAAATGAACTTGGAAGAGTTTCCTCCTTCTATTTTTTGGAAGTGTTTTAGGATTGGTATTAATTCTTCTTTAAATAGAGTTCACCAGTGAAGCTGTCTGATCCTGTACTTTTTTTTTTTTTAAGATTTTATTTATTTATTTGACAGAGAGAGAGATCACAAGTAGGCAGAGAGGCAGGCAGAGAGAGAGGGGAAAGCAGGCCCCCCATTGAGCAGAGAGCGTGATGCAGGGCTCAATCTCAGGACCCTGAGATCATGACCTGAGCCAAAGGCAGAAGCTTTAACCCACCGAGCCACCCAGGCACCCCTGATCCTGTACCTTTTTGGGAAGTTTTTGATTACTGGTTGAAACTCCTTACTAGTAATCAATCTGTTCAGATTTTCTATTTCACCATGATTCAGTCTTAGTAGGCTGTATCCATCTTTCCATTCCTTCTAGGTTGTTGAATTTGTTGGCCTATTATTGCTCATAGTAGTCTCTTATGATCCTTTATATTTATGTGGTATCAGTTGTAACATCTTTTTATTTCTGATTTTATTCATTTGAGTCCTCTTTTTTTTCTTGATGTGTCTAGATAAAGGTTTGTCAATTTTATTTATCTTTTCAAAGAAACAACTCTTAGTTTCATTGATCTATCTCTTTAGTTTCTATTTCATTTATTTTGCTCTAGATTTTACTATTTCCTTCCTTCTACTAACTTTGGACTTTGTTTTTCTTTTTCTAGTTCCTTGGGATATAGAGTTAGGTTGTTCATTTAAGACTTTTCTTGTTTCTTGAGGAAGGCATTTGTTGCTATTAACTTACCTTTTAGAACAGCTTTTGTTGCATCCCATAAATTTTGGTATGTTACATATCTAATTTTGTCTGTCTCAAGATATTTTTTTCTCTTTTGACTTCTTTGACCATTGATTGTTCAATAGCACATTGTTTAGTCTTCAAATATTTGCAAATTTTCCAGTTTTCTTTGTATAATTAATTGTTAGCTTTATACCACTGTGGTCAGAGAATGTGCTTGATATGATTTCAATCCTCTAAATTTATTAAGCCTTTTTTTATGGCTTAACATATGATCTAGTGCAGAACTTGTTCCTTAAACACTTGAAAATGTGTATTTTGCTACTTTTGGAAGAGATGTTCTATAAATATCTTGTGAGTCCACCTAAGATGTCATTCAAGGCTGATGTTTCTTTATTAATTTTCTATCTGGGTTATCTATCTCTTGATGTAAGTGGAGTATTAAAGTCTCCTACTATTCTTGTATTGCCATCTCTTTCTCCCTTTAGGTCTGTTAATATTTACTTTATATATTTAGGTGCTTTTATATTGGATGCATAAATATTTACAAATGTTTTATTCTCTTGTTGGACTGACCCCTTTATCATTACATAATACCCTCCTTTGTCTCATATAACAGTTATTGTAATAGAACAAAATCTCTTTTGTCTGCTGTAAGTATAGCTTTCTTTTGGTTTTCATTTCCATGGAATATCTTTTTCTATCTCTTCACTTTCAGTCTGCATGTGTCCTATATCTAAAGTCAGTCTCTTGTAGGCAGCACATGGATGGGTTTTTTGTTTAGTTGGTTTTTTGTTTGTTTGTTTTTTAATCTATTCAGCCCCTATATGGTTTTTAACTGAAGAATTTAGTCCATTTACATTTGAAGTAGTTATTGATAAGTATGTACTTATTACCATTTTGTTAATTGTTTTTTGACTGTTTTTGTATTTCTTCTCTGTTCCTTTCTTCTTCTCCTGTTCTTTTCCTTTGTGGTTTGATGACTTTCTTTAGTAGTATGCTTATATTCCTTTCTCTTTGCCTTTTCTGCACTTACTATAAGTTTCATTTTGTGGCTACCATGAGGCTTACATATAACAACTTATATCTATAACAGTTTAATTTAAGTTGATAACCCTTAAATTTGATCCCGTTCTAAAGCTCAATATTTTTACTCTCCCCCACCATATGTTATGCTTTTTGTATCACATTTTACAACTTTTTATCTTGTGTAACTCTTAGCTAATTATTATAATCATAGTTATCTTTACTACTTTTGTTTTTTAACCTTTATACTAGCTTTATAAGTGAGTAACCCACTATCTCTACTATATATCTACCTTTCTAGTGACATTTCATATGTGTTCTTGTCACTAAAAGTGCCCTTTTCAGTATAAAGAAGTCCCTTCAAGTTTTCTGTAAGGCCAGTTTAGTGGTGATAAACTTCTTTAGCTTTTGCTTGTCTATGAACTCCTTATCTCTCCTTCAATTCTGAATGGTAATTTTGCCAGGTAAAGTATTCTGGGCTGGAAGTGTTTTTTTCTTTCAGCACCTTAAATATATCATACTATTCCCTTCTGGTCTGCAAAGTTTCTGTTGAGAGAAGGACATTAAAATTCAAAAAGATATATACACTTTCACGTTAATTTCAGCATTATTTGTAATAGCCAAGACACGGAAGTAACTTAAGTGTTCATTAAGATATGATTGTGGTATAAATATACAGTGAAATGTCATTCAGCCCTAAAAAAAAAATGAGTCTTGCCATTTGCAACAACATAGATGGACCTCAAAGGCATTATGCTAAGTGAAATAATCAGATAGAGAAAGACAAATATATGATCTCTTTTACATGTAGTATTAAAAAGAAAATAAAAGCTCATAGATACAGAGAATAGGTAGATGATTGCCAGAGGCAAGAGATGAGGGATGGGAGGAATGGCAAACTTTTTTTTAGTTAAAATAAATTTTTATCACATTGCTAACAAAAAACTTATATCCAGAATATATAAAGAATTCTCAGGATTCAATAATAAGAAAACAAAAAACCCAACTTTTTAAATGGGCGAAAGATTTAAATAGTTCACCAAATAAGATATACAGATGATAAATAAGTGCATGAAAAGATGCTTCACATTATTAGACATTAAGGAAATTTAAATTAAAACCATACTTTTATAATGGCAAAAATAAAAACACTGATCATATTGAGTGCTGAAGTTATGGTTTAAGTGGAATGCTCACACAATGCTAATGGGAATGTAAAATGGAACAACCACTTTGGAAAATAGTTTAGCAGTTTCATTAAAAGTTAGATTACTTAGCATATGACCCAGACATTCCACTTCAAAATATTTACCCAGTAGAAATTAAAGCAAATGTCCATACAAACACCGTTCATAGAAGCTTTATTTGTAATATCCCCAAACTGGAAAAATCCAAATGCCCATCAATAGGTGAATGGAGAAATGAATCCATATCTACATACTACAATATAATAAAAACAAATGCATGCAACTACGCAGATGAACTTAATAATTATGCTTAGTTTAAAAAGCCAGGCCAAAAAAAAAAAAGCATACTTTATGATTTATTTGTTTAAAATTCTTGAAGAAAGAAAGAAAGAGGAAGGAAGGAAGGAAGGAAGGAAGGAAGGAAGGAAGGAAGGTCGGTCTAGAAAATACAAACTAAATTATGCTGCCAAAAAATAGATCAGTGTACAACACCAAAAGTGAGCCCTACAGCTCACCACCCAAAACTGTGGGCTTTGGGTGATGGCATGTGAATGTGGAGTCATCTATTGTAATAAATGAACCACCCGGGTGGGAAATGTTGATAATGGGAGAAGTTATGCACTTGTGGGGCCAGGGACTAAATGGGAAGTCTCTGTAGTTACCACTAATTTTGCTGTGATCTTAGAACTGCTCGAAAAAAAAAATAGGTCTTAATAATTAGGAAAAAATAGATCATTGGTTGCCTGGGGTTGATGGTAGAGGTGCCTAAGAAAGGAAACAGAGAGCCATATATAGAAACCTTTGGAGGTGATTAATATGCTCATTATCTTGATGGTGATGATGGTTTCACCAATACAGACATACATCAAAATGTGCCAAATTGAACACTTTAAACATCAGCAGTTTATTGTATATCAATTTTTCCTCAGTAAAGCGGTTTTAAAGTTAGACTAAATAATTGCTAAATAATTTGGGGAGTTGTTCTTCATTTGTCCTGTATCTGAAGGCTACATTGACTGTTATCGGGAACACTACCATAAAGATCTAAAATATCTGTCCGAAAAATAGAATCGAGACATAGTTAAATTATGTCAAAAAGCTCAGAGCAGGTAACCAGTTGCAAACAGCTCACATAGCCTTGGGAAAGAAGAGAGGAAACTGCCTGTCAGAGAAGCCTCCCTTTTTAGTACTGGATTAGCCATCCTCTCCTTATGGGGAAGGATTCCCACTGACTTCAAAGCAGTCTCTAGATCAGAGAGAAAGCAGTGCTAGGCTGAATAATTGTACTGAGGTTGAGGCTTTCTTAAAGAGATTCTCTTTTGAGCTATATCTTTGATGACATTATCACTTTATCAATGATAAGAGGGTTGTGGGGTGGGACTCCGAGCTGCTAAAGCACTCGTAAGCATCAAAGAGGGGAAAAGAAATGTATTTAAATCGAGGCAGAATTTTTTAAAGTCATGGGATAGTGATGCAATTCCTTGCTGGAGGAGTTTCTGGGACAAATAAGAAATTGTTTCTGTGTGAGATTGGCTTGGCTTTGCTAGCTCCCAGCCATTGCTGGGGAGAAAAGCACCCCCCAAAAAAAAATAAAAGAGAGAGAGACAGCTAAAGAAAGAGAAATCTATTATAAACCCATCATGATACAATAGCTTAATATTGACCCAAGCACAGCATGTGCACTGGGGTCAGGCTGGTGCCCATGTAAGGACTGAATCCTGCACAAGAAAATGGAGGCACACCAGGAGGTGAGGGGGCCCAGATAGCACACGCATGGGACAGCCTCGTGGCCAGACCATCAACCGCCAAATAATCTGCTGAGAATCTGAATAGGGATTGTATTTTTAGGATAATTAAGCAGCAGGGTCTAAAATGTTGCTGGCAAGAAGAAATAATTAGTGAAGAGATCTCTGCAGTGTCATGAATCAGCAGGTATAATGGAACTATCTATTTTCTTCATGTTGCACAATAAAGATGATCAGTCAGAGCAGGAAATCTGTTCTTATAAACTGAGCTAGAGTGTGATTTAATGTCCCTGGTAAAATATCAATTCAAAGACCTGATAAGTGTTAGAATTAAGGAAAGATTTAGTGTCCGACAGTGCAAAGAAAACAAGTCTTGAATTCTAAAGTCGCTAATATAAGGCTGAATGTGTTAAGTGTGTTAATAAATATTGGGGCAACCCCGAGAAAGGAGAGATTAATCCCAGTTTGAGTTGAAAGGAGGAGCATGTGGTAACACACAAGAAACCACTGAGCTTGACATAAAAAAGAGAGGGTGCTATCAACGTCTTGTACGGAGAAGGTGCTCAGAATAAGAGTTTTTATATCATTTATCACTCAGGAATTAGGAAGGTCTGCAGCTTTTACAAATAGAGAACTAGAGACATCTTCATTTGCTTTCTGCACAGAAAAATGAATGTATTCTTCAGCTCCAGTATCCCTCCTTCTCAAACTGTTCCGTGACTTCTACGCTGGATGAAAAACCAGCAGTCGAAAACCTCTTGGATTCACCTTGAGTAGGACTGGGCCCTCTCCCCCGGTGTCCCTTGTCCTCACTCCGAGCCTGGCTGGGATGCAGCCAGGATGCGAAGAGACAGAAGGCCTTCACCTACTTATTTGCAGATTAAGGTTAACAGTAAACCCTAAATTGTCCATTCCAGCCATGCTGAGCCCTCACCTCTAGCTTCCAATTAGCACTGCTGTTATCTTAAATGATGTGGCTGCTTCCCTGCTTGCTTCCCAGATAGAGGGCCAACGGGATCCCACCTGTTAGAAACAGAAAAGCAGTGGGAATGGGAAGCATATTTAGATCAACTGTGTGTTATAGCAGGCTTCTCTACAGAGAGCTTGAAACTTCTCCGGAATAATTTCCACAGAAGGAAAACATCCACTATGTATTGGCAATAACATCAAGGTATGCCAGGTTCTGAATAGACAGTCACTTAATGAATTAAAAAAAAAAAAAACTTCACAGAGCACATATTACACGCATGTTATAATATCGGCAGTAAGGTTGCCAGATTTGGCAAATAAAAATACAGGGCACCCGCTTAAAATTGAACTTCGGACAAATAACTTTTTAGCATAATTATAAACTGAAGCATCTTAAAAATATTGAGGGTTTATTTGAGCAGAAGTCTATTTGAATTGGGCCATGTCTAACTAGAAGTGATTAAGAGCGAAGACTTACATAGAGAAAAATACAAAAGCAAAGAAAGGAAATAATTTGAATGGCTATAGCTTACAGCCACGTTGTCTATTTGTGATTGGTTGTGCCTAGTGTTTTTATTTCATAACCTTGAGACATTTACAGGCTTGGATTTTGGTTTGCATAGGTAGACCACAATAGCACCAGAGCCACCTCAAGTCTAGTGGCCTCCTTGTTTAATTTAATTCAATTCAATTCAATTCAATGTAACACATGTAATATTGATAATGCAAGCATCGTAAAACTAATAATTGCACTCATATTTTTAAGTTATTTGTTCTTTACCTGAAATGCAAATTTAACTATGTGTCCCACATTTTATCTGGCATCTCTAATTGGGAGGAATAAGAAGAGAGTTTCTGAATGGGTGAGATCAGACCAACAAGGGGGAAGAAGGACATTGAAGCAAGAGAAGAAGGACATTGGACAAAGCCAGGAAATAACTGCAGCTTTTAAGTGGCAATGAACAGAGCAGATCCCATAACCAGAGGTCTCTTGGAGGAGAATAAAATTCAACAGGACTGTAAGGGACTCTCTGGAGAATGTCTTAAACAGTGGGCCACCCTCCTACAACAAAATGTTCGGTGAAGAGTAACTCAAGAGCCAGCTGTCGAATTTCTTTTAGTGGAATCATCTTTGCCCAGTAAAACACCTGGAAAAGATGTTGCGACTATGGAAGGGTAGGCTTCAGGGTTTGGTTAGGATGAGCAGGGACAGACAAGGAGAAAGCTGAATCCCTCTGCATGGGAAGTGAGAGGAAATGATGACATTCTGGTGCAGTCCTACTGAGGATACATAAGGGGAAATTTTGAGGACAGCAGGATGGTAGGGGGTCAAAAGATAGAGAGGCCAAGGAGAAATGCTCTATGGCAGCCAAAGAATATGAGAGAAGTCAAATATCCCACCTTACATCATCAGCTGTGCTTTGTTATCTGAGGCCCTCAAATCGGCCGTCACAGTCCACACCTTAGTGATCTACCTGGGAAGTGTTCGAGGGGTGAGAAGAAGAACATAAGGTCCCTGCTCAGTGCTCTGCAAGACAGAGAAGAAAAAGCAAGCCTGGGGCAGGAAGGCAGTAGGAAGGAAAGGTCCCTCAACAGGAAATCGGAGCGAAGGATGAATGTGTGAACACAAAGCCCCAGGAATCCACGCAGATCTTGAGGAGGATAAGAATGTATAATTTGTCGATGAAGCAATTCTATTTAAATCTCAAATAACAGGAATCCCAGCTAATACCTGGCTCCGTGTGTATGAGACAACCTTGATAGATCCAACTTTAGATACTTTGGGAGTAAATGATTGCACATATAGATCTGCCAGAGTCCATTCTTTACTCTTTCTTTTGTCTTGATAACTAATTTTTAGACCCTTTAGCATCTTCACCAATGTTCATCCAATCAATCCTAGGGAGAGATAGGCCAACTCAGGCTGATTTATTTTTCTCTTTGTTACCATCTCTGACAAGAGATGAGATTGGATGTTTCAACTGCACAATCATGTGTACACAGCTGTGCATGTTTCCGTGAGAACCCTGCTTTGCTCCTCTCCCCTTACCTCCATGTACTTGGATGTGGTATGTAGGCTCCTATAGAAATATCTCAATGAACTCAAATGTGTAAACGATTATTTCATTTCCTGGAATAGGTGAGTTTATTCTACAATCTAGAAAAGGCCAAGGAAACTTTTGCAACTGCTTGTAATATTTCTCCGCTGTGGTTCCGATGTTTTCCCCAAAACCAAGTCCTGATTACAATGGCAAATGAACACAGAGTATTGTTACTTCCAGAATAATGACCTCAGAATAATATTATTTGTCCTGTCACCTGCACTCTTTGGGAGTGAGGACTATTCCTTGCCTATAATAATCAACTCTTTAGCAAGTTTCCTCTTGGTGGGAAATTCAATTCAGAGAACAGAGCGTCTATAATGGAGGACGTCTAATGAGTCATTGGGAACATTAGAGAATGGGCAAGATGTTGTATTTATGTTTAAATGTTTATGTAATGCTCATTGCTGGAGGGAAACTAGCTATTACAGTTTTTGCAATTATTGTGCTGTTTTTCTTTTCCATCTCCTGGAAAGCTACAAAAAAAGGATGATTTGACATTATCCCTGGAATACATTCATGATCCTGCTGCTTCCCTTAGAGTGTTTGGGAAATCAGCAAACCTAACCTGCAACCAAGTTTATTTCAATTTGAAAAGGACATGATAATGCAAAAGCTACCAGGCTGGTTCCCCAGTTAACCATCCTGGTTAGCTTCCCTAAAGTTGTTGACAATTTACCAGCATGCTGTCTCCTGCCCCATTTACTTATTGATGATGCTTATCCTGGCTAACATTTATCATGACACCTCGAGTCATTGCCAGTTGAATGCATCTGAGCTAGTCATCTGAGTTCCTCTTTGAATTGTGTAATAATTCCTATTTCTATTTCAAAAATCCAAAGCAACAGGGACACCTGGGTGGTTCTGTCCATAAAGTGTCTGACTTTTGGTTTTGCCTCAGGTTGTGATCTCCGGATTGTGGGATCGAGCCCCACGTCAGGCTCTGCACTCCATACAGAGTCGGCTTGTCCCTCTCCCTCTGCTCCTCCCTCCCACCCCGCTCAAATAAATAAATGTGCAAAATCTTTTTTTAAAAAATCCAAGACAACAAATACCTACCCTTTGGCACCAGCACTTTTTAAAAAATTGTTCCTATTTCAGCACCTTTACCATTGGATATATGCACACACTATGAATTTGTTCACATTCATTTTATAATATATTTTTTAATTCAACAATTAGCATGCCCAGATGAGCACATGCATGTGCCTGGAATCATTCAAGGTGCTGGGTTTTTTAATTAAAAAACAGATCTATACTTAACTTTGTGGAATGTACAGCCTAAAAGTGTTTATGTACATAAGTCAAAATAGGTAGTTTAGTGACAAAGCTATCAGAATTTTTAAGGCATGTCGCTACCTAATAAAGTCATTTCCTCATTACTCCTGGATAATTTACCCTTTGCTTCTGCTTTTTTATGTTTCTCTGCCTTTTTTCACTTTAATTTATCAGAGAAGCATAAAGTAGTAGAAATTAAATATTTCCATTTTATATAGTAGTTGGATCTCAGGATAAGGGTAGGAACCTCAGCCTAAAATCTGATTTGAATATAAATAAAGTTTTAATGTTATTAATTTTTTTCCATTCTGTCTTTGAATCTTTTTGCTAATCATAAAAATTGTCTGTCCAAGGATGGATAAAAATACCAAGCATTTCATCCAGAACGTTTACCCGAATGAAAGGTAAATGGTGAGATGACAGTGAAGACTCAGATGTAAATGTTACAGGTGTGTGTAGCACATGACGTCATCACAAAGCAGGGGCCTCCACCATCATCTGTTTCCTTATCTTTCTCCAAACAAATCAGGCAGCTCAGAATGTGTGGCAAGGTCTTCACTCTTACAAAACAACATTGATTCTGAGTCTGATCATCTGTTGAGGTAAACTGGAGTCAGGGGTGTGGAAAGCGTTATGGGCAAGAAAATGCTGTTGGGACATCAGGCAGCACAGCAGTGGCAAATAATAGACCCTCAGAAAAAAATTCTTACACTCTCAGCGTCAGGAGTCTTGGAAAGGAAGGAACACAGAGGCCACCAAGAAATCAGAGTAATCTTTGTAGCACTCTCTCTTTTCTGCACCTTGCCATATTAACTGAGCCCTTCCTCATGCCTACCAGCGACCAAGAGTAACCAAGGAGCGCATGGAAGCAAGTTCGGGGGGCGGGGGGTGGGCATGGAGAGAAGCTCAGATGAAAGAGAGGCCCATTGGGACACTGGGGGTGGAGAGGGTGGGAGAGAACAAGAAAAAGGTACAATCTTACTAGGACTAAGATATTTGGAGACTCTGACTCCCCGCAGACCTCTGGGCATAGTTCCAGGCCTTAATTAGGATTCTGTAATAACTTTTAAGAGAAAATGATTTTCCTAAAGATCACTAGTTTTTCATTTAGTCACTTATGCCTGGATCTTATTAAAGTTTCCAGCCATTTTGCTCACTTTATCTTCTAAGTACAAATGAGAAACGGAAAGGGTCCATGACACAGCATCTTGAAATAAGAAATTCGAACACAAAACAAGAACCAAAACCTTCGGGACACTGGCTAGGAAACCATGCGACAAGCTGGGGACATCAGAACTCAGACCCTCTAGACAACTCAGCTTCTCTCACCAGTGCTTAATATAATAGAGCTTGGGGGCACCTGAGTGGTTCAGTTGGTTAAGTGTCTACCTTCAGCTCAGGTCATGATCCCAAGGTCCTGGATCCAGTCACACGTCAGGCTCCCTACTCAGCGGGGAGCTTGCTTTTTCCTCTGTCTCTGCCTGCCACTCCACTTGCTTGTACTCTCTCTCTCTGTTAAATAAATAAAATCTTTAAATATATATTTATATATTATATAAATTATATATATATAACAGAGCCTAAAGGGGTATCAGATCACATCTCATCTCAACTAAAGATCATGGGAACAATTCAGTTCACCTGTGGCCAAGCCCAACACTGGACCTCCAATTACTCCAATTACTTTCTGCTAATAATAATAATATCCATAATGCCTAGTGTGTGCCAGGTACCAGCCCAACCACTTTATAAGTGTTACTTCACTCAATCCTGCAATCACGCCCATGATGTAGGTACATATTACTATCTGTATCTTCTCAGGTGAGAATCTGAGGCCCGGAGTGGATGAGTTATTCGCTCGATCTCAAAACTCATGAAAGGGCTGAGCTTCCTCCCCAGGGCCCACACAGTCTCCTGCCCCCAAGGAGCATGCTTACTTCCCTATTATCAGCCTCATGGAAACATCTGCAGAGAAGACCGGCTAGTTGGTGCTTCCCTTAGCTTCATTATGCTTCATTGTGCAGTAAATTACTGAATTCTGCTTAGCGGAATTGTACATAGAAAATATCATCAGAACACAAGGTCTTGAATTTAGTAATGCTGGGTTGTCTCCGTAATTGGGAGAGAAGAGTAACAGCTTGTTTGTCCTCATTCTTTCCAAGATCCTAACTGTTCCTTGAAATGGTTTAAGCAATTTGATGCCTGAGAAGGACTTCATTATCTCCAGTTTCAACTCCTTTAGTTCTGCGTGAAAAATAAAGAATTCATAATGATGAAATAACAGGAGGGATGTGAAAGTTGGTGTAATCGTAAGCTGAAGTTTTACTGACTCTGATAAATTAGCTAACTGGCAGTGGAACCCTAAGCCAGAAGCAGAAATGCGTGCCAGGCCTCAGACTAACCAGATCACACCCCCTCGTAGTTATGAAAGCTCCCATTTCCTAAAGAGCCACCAACCAGCGCTGCCTGCGGTGGTGCGGTTGTCGAATTTCTTGTCCTTTTGCCAATTCTGAGGCAACGAAAAGCACCCTTGGAGGGCCTAGGCCAATAAATGACACTCTTTTCTGCTGCACAGAACCTGAAGCGGGTGGCCGAGACCTGGATGGATGAATTCGCCGAGTACATTTACCAGCGGCGCCCAGAATACAGGCACCTCTCCACCGGGGACATCTCCGCCCAGAAGGAGCTGCGCAAACAGCTCAAGTGCAAGGACTTCAAATGGTTCATGGCTGCAGTGGCCTGGGATGTGCCTAAGTACTACCCTCCAGTGGAGCCCCCACCGGCTGCCTGGGGGGAGGTGAGAGGCTGCATGAAACCTGCCCTGACCTTAGCGCGTCTGTCTCTCCTGGGCTCAGGTGGCGGGAGGGGCTGCCAAAGCCTCCGGCTCCTCCGACCTAGGGCCGAGTAAGATTAGCTTAAATCACCCTGATAAATCAATGACCAACCTTTTTCTAGAAATTGCCAGGGGGACGTGCCTTCTTAGCGCAGCAGGCAGCACGCCCGTCAGTCTCATGATCTAGAAATTGCCGCGGGGCAGGGGGTGCCCGGGTGGCTCAGTAGGTGAAGTGTCTGCCTTCCGCCTGAGGTAGTGATCTTGGGTCTGTGGGTCGAGTCCCCTGTGGGGCTCCCCGCTCAGCACATAGCCTGCTTCTCTCGCTCCCTCCGCTCTTCCGCTCACCACACTCCCCTCCCCTTTGAGCTCTCTCAAATGAATAAAATCTTTAAAAAAAGGAAGGCAGGAAGGCAGGACCTGGAAAATATTTCTATTTATTTGAGATTAGTGAAATTGCCATAAGAACTTGCAGAGAATGCAAATAGTTGTCATGTTAGCATATCAATAAGTGTGACCTGATCTCCATAATAGAATCCCCCGCCCCTTCCTCCATGTGTAGCCGTTTTGCTGTTGGCATATGCAAGGATGAGGTGACGGAGTGGTTTGAGTATTTTCGTAGTCGGAGCTGCTATGCAGAATCATGAAGAAATGCTTTCCCATAATACCCACAGCTGTGGCACATGGAGGAGTCACATCGGTTGCTTCAACAGGCACTACCTTTTCCACCTCGGAATACGTCTTTTTGATTTCACTTCATGACTTGAAACGGAAAGAACTGAATAGCCCCAGTTCCCAAATTTAAAATATCTATCTTTTGGCATAGAAAGGACTATTGTGCTGGGTGCCGTTCCATTCTATCCTGTTACTAAAGCTTTCTCCTCATAGAAAAGCATATATTAAAGCAAGGACTAAAATTGGATAAGGTGCATTTATCCTAGCAATTTAATCTGCTTTTAACAGGAGTCTATGAGGGGAAAATTGCAGGCTGGGAACCGCTGTCCTCGTTCTCAAGGCTTTCAGAAGCCAGGACGTGACTATGGTGCCTTGAGGGGGATCCTTTTCATCATTGTCCTTGGTTTTGTGGTGTGGGGGAGAACATGCCTTAGCGTGGTTGGTGTCGGGGCTGTGGCTTGGTGGAGCTCTGAACACAGGTTGCCCCAGGACGTCGCAGGAGCAGCCAGGGGACTGAGGCAGCGCGCTTGGGTGAGCAGTCCCAGCTCCCCTTGGAAAATGTTTTGTGTGCACTGCCTGTTTTGCCAAAAGGGTCCAAAAAGATGTTCACCTGGGCCTGGGATACCTGAGGCATGTAGGAGAGAGTCAAGGTCAAGAGCCTCACCACACGTCCCATTGCCGGATGTTTTTGAATGCCCATGTGTTCCTAATACCAGCTGCTCAAGCCGGTTAGTAATCTGATCTGATACTTTGCATCTTGAACATTTCATTAAAGCTTCCCTGGCATATTAGTCATATTAGTCTGCTTCTCCTAGTTTTAGGTATCTACCGTGGACTTCATTTCTAGTGGTAAAAATGTAAAGTAGACCCCGAGAAGAGCTTTCCTAGTCTAACACATGGTATGACCCAGGAATTTGTTGTTCAATAAGCAGGAGAGTGCCTTTGTAAGGTGTTTTTGGTTGGGGTTCTATCTACCACCTATGGTCACTTAAATGCAGTCCTGCTTTAGTGACTCAGAAATATTCTCAAAGACCTCACAGCATCCTTGCATGAGCTGCAGCTAGTTAAAAATCTCATCTGGCTTTTCTCCATCTTATGTGGAAACATATATTTTGGTTCCTACATGGTTACTATTTCCAACTGCAACAGGTTACATTTGCCCTTCGAACCTGACTAACCCATAACTGGCTTTATAACCACCTGGCTTGGAAATAGACTCAAAGCCTCCACCGATTTTCTAAAAAAAAAAAAAAAAGACACAAAGGCCCCAGAAAAGTCAAATTAACCATCTGGGCTATGCAAGAAGGTTGGGATTCGGTACTTTTGAATGCCTTACTCCTTTATGTAGCTTGCCTGGCCCATGGGAACATTTGCATTCATCATTTCTGGTCTACACAATTAGACGTTGAGATCAGATTTTTTTTTTTTTTAACACAATGGCAAATTGCTTTCCCCAAAGTTTCAGCACAGCAAGCCAAAGAAGGTCATCTGTAAGTTTCAGGAAAGAAGAAAGGGGGCTACAGTTCAAAGGCCGGTGGAATTCAGTTGCATTTGTTCGATGTAGGTGTGGTCCACAGCGAGAATGAAAATTTAGAAGATTGGAGGAAGGCAAAAAGAAAGGAAAACCACAAGTGACAAGGGTTTGGACTGATAAATAGTTTTGAAAAAGCCCTATTTTCTAAGCAAAGTAGATCCCTGAGAGTAGAAATAGTGCCCGTACATTTATCCAGGAGGCAAAAGAAGTGTTCAAATGCAGCTTGATCTAAAGGAAATCATGAAAAAGAGAACTACTTCCAACTATCTATGAGGTAATAGCAACCTACTTCTTAACAGTGAATAAAAATGACTAAATGTGCAGAATATCTCTATGGATCATTTTATCTCTGAAAACAGCTCTTTTGAAGTGATCACTCTGATGTTTTTCTTTTCCCTTTGAGAGGGCCTTTTTTTAAATTTTTTTTTAATTTTGGAATAATTTTAAATTTGCAGAAGATTTGCAAAGATGGTACCCAAAGTTTGCAGATAGTCTTCAGCCCGGCACTTCCAGTGCTAACCTCTGAATGTCTGCCACGTTAACCACAGCTCATTTAAACCATGTAATTAACATTGGTACTCTACCATTAACGAAACTACAGATTTTAGCCAGTTTTCACCAGTTTTTTCCACTCATGTCCCTTTTCTGTTCCAGGATCCAATCCAGTGTATGAGAGAGTTGTTTAAATTTCCTATAAACTTTACATTAATCGTTAGAATGGGCAAAGCTCCTAAATAAACGTAAAAGGTCAATTGCTGTTTTTGTAAGAAAGTGAAAAGGGAAAAGCAGACTGTGTGGCTCTTTGAAAGCGGTTCTAGAAAGGAACCACAAACTTCCAGCAACGTAAACACAAGAATCCTTTATGGGAGATCTGTGCCCGAAGCAGGGTAACTGGCTGTTTTATGCACTTGTACTTGGAACCGTTTCCACCTGCTGTCGTGTGCCAGCCTGATTCTGGGTAAACAATGAAGTGCTTAGGCAATTTTTGGCTCTGGTTGTTAGAACCCACCTTGTAAAGGATACAGGACAGGCCATAAATAGCCTATAAACTGCTACTCATTTCCCTGACAAGTTTGGCTGGATTATTGCATTTGTCCCCTAACTCATCTCTCCGCATCTGCCCTCCCTCCCTTTAGCTCGTTCTCAAAGGAGTCCACTAAAAATGGGAGATCAAGCCACTCCTTCGTGGTAGAGATGGCTACCATCTCTCTTGAGGTAAAATTCAAAATTCTTCTCCACGCCCTGGATTCACTGATCCTTGTTGCGTCCCCTCCAACCTTGTCTCTTACTACTCGCCCCCTGGGCTCCTCTTTGCTAGACACGCTGGCCTCATCACCAAACAGGCCTGGGCACAATCCCACCCCAGGGCTTTTGCACTTGTTCCTTCTACTTAGAATCCTCCAGCCCCAGGAATCCTATGGCTCTTTCTCTCACTTTCTTCTGATCCTTCCTCAAAAGAATTATCTTCTCAGTAAAGCCTTCACTGCTCACCCCACTGGGGGGAAAAACACACACACACACACACACACACACACACAAGTGCACCTAGATTTGTACATTCCCAATCCCTCTTCCCTGCTTCATTCTTCTCCTCAGCATCCATCACTCTATTGCAAGTTATATAACGCATGTGTTTATATGTTTCTCATCTATTTCTCACACCAGAAAGAAAGATTCATAACACAGAGATTTTGTTGAATTGTGGAGTTACTACCACTCTTTGGCAGCTAAAAAAAAGTGTTTGGCAGAGTATGTGTGTAGTAAATATTCATTGATTGAATGAATGATGAATGAATGGAGGCTTTGGGCTCCCTGTCATGCCCCTTGCCACTCACTGCTCTGCCCAAAATGTCCACGGAGCACACTGAGCCCTTACTCCGCTCCACCACACGGGGGAAGAATCTCTGTACCTACCCTTGTTGGCGGTTCACCATCCGCCACTTTGGAAAGCTTGGCCAGGAAGAGTTTGAGGTTGAATCTCAGGTAACCGATCTATGGTCCCCATGACAGTCAAGCAAGATACTCAATATTCTCTTCTGATACCCTCAGGAGAAGAAGGGAAAAATCCAAAAGTGAAAATCCTCTCTTCTGGCAATTTCCAAACTCTCCCTGCCAGCTTCCTACTTAAAGGCAAGAGGAGACTAAAGTCACATCTGATAGAGAAGTGCTCTCCAGGGAAGAAGTCACTCGCTCCATCCTGCGGGTGGCGGGTCCTGGGAGGATCACCATCTGGGAGTGGGCCCCACCGGTGGAGCAGGGGGTGGCATGGGGCCCCGGGGGAAAGGAAGGATTTTGAGCCGTGTCCTATGTCGAACATCCTTTTGTGCGATTCAAATGGAAGCAGTGTGCTTTTCCGTGCTGCTGTGTTGGATAGGGTAAGAACACGTTTAAAGTGGAAACCTATTCTTAAACCAGGCACATATGGAGTGCCTTTTTTTGTGTCAAGATACTAAATCAAAGAAGCAGAATCTCCTATTATTGTTCTCCTTCTTACCCCTTTCCCTCCTTAGAATTCATGAATTTGCTAAAGACATTTATAGTATTCCCTTAGAGTCCAAAAAGAAGAGTTCTGCAGAATCCCAAATATCATGTGTAAGAGGGACTAAAAGATGTAAAACAGACAAACGTGCCTTTCCCAACCGGCGCCAGAGATTCTTCTGAGATGTGTCTGCTTTCTGTCCTCAATGTGCCAATCTGGGCGCATCCGTCTGTCTTCTTGCAGGGGTGCAAAACTTTTTTTAAACCTTTATTTTAAAAATTCATCTCAGTGCCGAACTCCTTCGGCTGCTATTTAAATTCCTTCCTCAACATTAATGTCACCGGGAATCGTGGAACTTTGCAGAGACAGGCGCCCTCGAGAATTCCAGTTCTCCTCTGCTTTGGCTGCACTTGACTTCTTTTAACTTGCATTCTTCCGCTTCCTTCTAACGTTCTCACTGTGTACAGGCTTTTCAGATTTCTCCCTATCAGCTTACATGAAAGGAAGTTTGGCCCTAGGCGGGGTGTTATCTGAAAGACCATCTGAGGATGTGATGGTATCTCTTTCAAACCAATTCTGTGTAAATGCTGCCGCAGATAATGCAGAGGTCAAAGCCAGCACTTCCCGCACAATGAGGGAGGCTCTCTTGCATCCCCTTGGGAGAGCTGTGGCCGGTTTCCCCTCCTCCCCCTGCAACTTGGTCTTGCAACTGGGAAAGCTGCAAAGAGGGGTTGTCCTGCCACTCCCTTGGCAACGATGCGGGGACCAGCCCTGCCATTCAGCTGCTATCTGTCGAAACCAGATCATTAAATTAAGCAGTCATTCAGAGATGATTTGTCATTCTCTGAGTGTATTAGAGTTGACTTGATCTGTCACTTATTTTCCCAGGCAGAGGCAATGCAAGTACACTATGCTAATTTCATCTCTCTGGAGCTCAACAACAAGGTTGAGGAAAAAAATGTAAGAACACTTAAAGAATCGCATTATCCTTTCAGATTTTACTGTGTGTTTTCTGAGTTCTCAACGGTTGAGACAGTTGAAAGCAAACTTCGAGTGTCTTATGATGAAATTGATTTTAGGGGCACCTGGGTGGCTCAGTGGTTAAGCATCTGCCTTCGGCTCAGTTCATGATCCCAGGGTCCTGGGATTGAGCCCCACATAGGGCTCACCGCTCAGCCGGAAGCCTGCTTCTTCCTCTGGCACTCCCCCTGCTTGTGTTCCCTCTCTCTCTGTCAAATAAACAAATTTTTAAAAATCTTTTTAAAAAATTGATTTTAGTTCCAGTAAATTGAGTAAATTGGACATCTTAGTGGAACGCCTTGGTGGCTTCAGTCGGTTAAGCGTCTGCGTTTGGCTCAGGTCATGATCCCAGCATCCCGGGATCAAGTCCTGCATTGGCTCCCTGCTCAGTGGGGAACCTGCTTCTCCCTCTGCTTGCTGCTCCCCTGCTTGCGCTTTCTCTCTCTCTCTCTCTCTCTGACAAATAAATAAAATCTTTGAAGAGAAAAAAAAATTGCACATCTTAGTGTCGTAGCAGTGACAGCTTGGCCGAAGTCTGATGGAATCAGAGGTGTTTCAGAGCTAACAGATTTTTTTTCTTCTCATATAAATATACCAAGCAAAACAGTCTGTCTTTTCTATTTTGTTCTTCTTTAAAATGTATGTATTCATACTGATATGTGTTTTACACACGTAAATATATACCTTTGGGGGTTCACATGACAGGAGTAAATGAAACTTTAAGCATATGTTAGCCTAATTATTAATTCATCTTAGTTAATCTCCAGTAACGATTGGTACCTTTCTAATTCCCAGAATGACATAAAATTAATAGAATTTGAGGATCACTCAGTATCATAGCAGGATTTCCAATCTGGGCCTCAGGGATTGGTGTAACTAGAAAAAATTCACTATCATCTTTCCAGTCATGGACAAAGGCAGATCTCCATCCTACCCATCCTTTAACCAAGTGCACAGCTGGCTCGGAGCTGAGTGGTCTCTGCAGTAGCAACAGCCTTAAAAATCCAGCGATCATCCACAGGCTGGTGGGGGAGCAAGAATGAGCACCACAAAAAACGGGGACAATTGGTGGGGTCTTGGAATAAAAGTGGGACAATACTGTAGGTCAATTCTAAGCGATCCAGACTGATGCCAGAATGCATTCTGGAGCTCAGAATTTGGCTTTATTCATTTGCAGACAGGCGGTAGTTAAGAACAAGAGCCAATATTCCCCCAGGTGTCCTGACAATGTGCTGTTAGCGGTTGGTCTTGGCCACCTGTCCCAGACTCCGAGAGGTATAGTGAGTCCACTGCTTCAAGGTAAGCGGTCCCTTACATTCACAACAGAAATATTTTAGCTGCCTAAATGGCATCAGTCGATCTTCAATTTTGTGAGCAGCCTCTCTTGGTTTGGGTGATCAGAAGATCAAGGTTCTTGTGCTTTCCTCCTCCCTCTGTAGCTGAATACTCGATCTCCACATTTTATTTTCTCACGATTTTCTCGCTACGTTTTTTGAGCTACTTTTGATCTACTTGAGTTATCTTTCGTCCTATTAATTTTGAGATTCAGGAATTGACTTTACCAGCTTAGATTTTCAAAATCCGCTTTTATCTAATCAACAACCCCATAATATCTGGCTAAACTACCTCTCAGCTCAGATCTTTCCCTTATTGTGGCGTTGTAAGTAACTTTTTCTATTGAGCCTCTATTGTCCATGATGCCTACTGGTTGATCGATTTCTGAATAAGATGTCCTATTCTTTAGGTCCCTTAGGAAGAGAGACTACCACAAAAAGATAATTGCAGAAGGAGCTTAACATTCTAGCTCAATCCCTAAAACGGGAAGGACAAATCAGTTTTTTCCAGTCTTGTTTTAGACCCAAGTCATTCAGAACTAATTACACATATCCGGGCTCTTTGCCTATGTTTTTTTTTTTTGCCAGAATTGCCTACAAGTTTGCAGCAAACAGTTTTGTTCCAGATCCTAACATTCAAATACCGCCATTCTATTGGAAATAATGAAAACTCACAAGGTATGATGCCAGAAATAAAAAGCTAAATTTTCTACAATATTTTTGCTTTAAGATATACTGAGATTTCCAGTGCTAAACACACAGCAGCAGCATGGTTTTATTTAATCACAAGAACCAGACAGAACATTTAGGATGGCAAGGGAAAAACACACAATACGGCTATCACCTTCCATAAAGCTGGGAACAAGGAACTGCAGAATATGGGTTAGTGTATCCTAAGCACCAGACAGCAGCAGGTCTTGTGTGGGACTGGCAGAGGTATGGAGCTGGTAATAAAGAAAAAAGGCAGTGCTGACAGTTCTAGAAGCTGCAAACTAGAAATCAACAAATATTCGCTCCCAGAAAAAGACGATCTTTTATGGGACAGGAACTAAAGCAATCAATCAACTGTGCAAATTACCAGTAAAATTCCAAGACATTCTCACAGGTTCCAAGTTGATGACAAGCCCAAAAAGATGATGGGAAACCAGAAAGGGGCCATGGGAATGCCAGCTATGCTGAAGCCCACACCTATCTCAGAAACCCTCCAAAATACTCTCTTTTTGGAAAGACAGAGACTCATTCTTTTCCTTTCTGTTGCCCACACCTGCCCTCATGGGAAAAAAAGAAAAAAGAAAAAAACCTGCTGATGATCTAATCCAAAATGAAACACTGCGGATGCAGGAGAGACAAAAGCTTCTAACAGGAGAGAAGGAAGTGTCTGAGGTAGATCTCAGAAAGCACTGAACAACAACCACATTTATAGGGGACAAGACTGCTTTGCAAGGAAAGACCCTTGGAACCCTAGACAACACAGAGGCAGAGTCAGGAAGCCGTTGTAAATCTGACTCAGCTCTGAGAGACAGAGAGGCTATAGTTTGTAATACATCACAGCAACAAAGAGAAAACAGCCTTACAGAGGAGCTTTCTTCTACTGACCCAAGAAAACGAGTTTATTTATAGATCGAAAATAAAAGCAGATTACAATAAAACCCCACCCAGAGATATTCGACAGGGATAAAGGTAAAAATGAACCCAATAAAGTTCCAACAGAGAATGAAAACACTACAAATGGAGCCACAAAGAAAAGGGAAAATGCAACATCATGAGATTTCAAAATAGACTGAAGGAATCCTAAAAACAATCAAACCCTGAAGGAACATCCACGTCAGAATTAGAACAGCTCAGAAACGATACAGCCAGAAGGACAGCAGGCATGATGATGTGAAAAGAGAGTTGAAAACTCAGGAATGAAAAGGAAAGAGAAGAGAAGACAGAGGATTTCAGAAATGAAGGCTAAATTGGAAGAACAGAGCAGCAAGTAGAGCCCATGGAAAACACAGTAAGAGAAACTGAGGCTAGAAGAGAGAAGAATGAAATTAATAAATAGAAAAGAGAAAAGAAACAAAAGGACTCTACCAAAGACCTGGAACAACAAAGATGCAAAGGAGATTTAACACAAATTCAAAAGAAGAAATCTCCTCCCTGAGTGAGAGATGACAAATACATAAAACTGTAACTCAAGAAAATCTTCATAAAATAAAATATTTGAGCCTACATATTAAAAGCTATAGTTGACAAATTCAATTTCTCAGTACTGAAATATTTCTAGTAAAGTCACTCTATCTCTTAAATTAAAAAAGCAATTTTATGCATCAAAGCAAAGAAAACCTAAGTAAAACTTTGAAGCACAAACATTTTGTACCAGAAAACAATGAACAACATTGTAAAGATGCTCCAGAAAATAAAATATGAGCCAA
Source organism: Procyon lotor (assembly GCA_028646535.1). Classification (NCBI taxonomy): domain Eukaryota; kingdom Metazoa; phylum Chordata; class Mammalia; order Carnivora; family Procyonidae; genus Procyon; species Procyon lotor. Next base: position 129,329,895 of record CM053604.1, on the reverse strand, counting down.
AGATGTTTTATAGATTTTATTTATTTATTTGAGAGAGAGAAAGAAAGAGCATGAACAGATGAGGGTGGGTAGAGGGAGAGGGAAAAGTAGACTCCTTGCTGAACACAGAGCCCGCATGGGGCTTGATCCCAGGACCCTGAGATCATGACCTCGGATGAAGGCAGATGTTTAACCAACTGAGCCAGCTAGATGTCCAAGAGCCAAAGATTTCATACCCAAACAAACTATGCCCCAAGTATGGAGGTCATCAAAAAATAGTTATAAACATTAAAGAACTCATGGATTATTTTTCTCAAGAGTCTTTCTGAGAAACATACTAGAGAATGAGCATCGGAAAAGCAAGGGATCCTGGGTGGCTCAATCAGTTAAGAGACCAAATCTTGATTTCAGCTCAGGTCATGATCTCAGGGTCCTGGGATCGAGCCCCGCATTGGGCTCTCTGCTCAGCAAGGAGCCTGCTTCCCTCTCTCTCTCTGCCTGCCTTTCTGCCTACTTGTGATCTCTCTCTCTCTGTCAAATAAATAAATAAAATCTTTAAAAAAAATAAAACTATGTTAGTGTTATAAAAAAAAAGGGTGCATTTTTTTTTTTTACAATTTATTTATTTACTTACTTATTTATTTATTTATTTATTTATTTATTTATTTATTTATTTATTTATTTTAGAGAGAGAGTGAGCAGGGGAAGGATACAGGGAAAGGGAGAGAGAGAATCTCAACCAGACTCCCCACTGAGTGTGGAGCACATCACAGGGCTTGATCCCAGGACCCAGAGATCATGACCTGAGTCAAAATCAAGAGCCAGCCTCTTAACTGACTGAGCCACCCACGAACCCCCAAAAAACACAAGGTTTGCAGCAGAGATCCATATATAAGAGACCCAAATACAAAAATTAACAAAATAAACCTGCTAAGCTCTCAAACTCGAATTGGAAATGTCAGAGTGAATTCATTACTTTTTTCCCCTCACTTTTTAAAAATGCAGATTTTCAGGGGGCCTGGGTGGCTCAGTGGTTAAGTGCCTGACTCAGGTCATGATCCAGGGTCCTGGGATCAAGCCCCACATCATCGGGCTCCCTGCTCAGTAGAAGGCCAGCTTTTTCCCTCTTCCACTCCCCCTATTTGTGTTTCCTCTCTCTCTGTGTCTCTCTTTGTCAAATAAATAAATAAAATCTTTAAAAAAAAATACAAATTTTCTAGTTCTATCCACTGAAAAGGCTTACAAACTATTCAAATCCCATCTCAATGAGCACATCTAAGTCTCACTGTGGTCTCTATATAAGATTCTCCACTAAATGGAACTAAGGATACTTGAAGAAATGGCTGATTCCAATTGTGGGGCAGGAAATGAGAAAAATGTGCTGGGATATTCATTGCTCCAGAAAACAAGGCAAGTAAGGAAGCTATAAAAAGCTGATGAGGGGTGCCTGGGTGGCTCAGTGGGTTAAAGCCTCTACCTTCGGCTCAGGTCATGATCCCAGGGTCCTGGGATCGAGCCCCGCATTGGGCTCTCTGCTCGGCAAGGAGCCTGCTTCCCCTTCTCTCTCTGTCTGCCTCTCTGCCTACTTGTGATCTCTCTCTCTCTGTCAAATAAATAAATAAAAAATCTTTAAAATAAAAAAAGCTGATGTGATCGCATCAATAGGACACAGGAGTCAGCTAAAAGAGGTTCCACTTCCTATAGATGGAACAATGTGAACATCAAAAAAATACCCAATTAGTTAAATTATACTAAATATTTTAAAAGCTATAAATTAATAATGATGCTTTTTTTTAAATTTTTTTTTGAAAGAGAGAGGGAGTGAGTTGGAGTCGCGGGGTGGGGGGGAGGCGAAAAGGAGGGGCAGAGGGAATCTTAAGCAGGCTCTCAGCACAGAGCCCAATGTGGAACTTGATCTCACAACCCTGAGATCAGGATATGAGCCGAAATCAAGAGTTAGATGCTTAACTGACTGAACTACCCAGGCGCCCCCATAGTGATGCTTTAAAAACTGGAGAAAAGAGAAAATGAGCAACAAAATAAAAACCACTAGTCACCATTAGCAGTTGCTAGGACACCAAATCAATACTTTGAAAATTGACATTTTAAAGGGCAATAGTTATCTTTCTTGTGTTTCTGGTATAATATATATTTCAGGTTCCAAAGAACCCCAGTGGCTCGGGGTTTTTTTTTTTCCTATAGATAATAAACTTAAACAGAAAAAATTAGAAAAATCAACATTTTGCAATCCCTAATACAATGACTGATTCAAACAATAGTCATCTTTGGATGGCAAAATCATCAGAGGAAAAGGGATGAAAAACAATAAAATCATCAAGTTACTGCCGTCTGAACCCACTGATCAACCATAACATCACTGAAAGTGAATCATACACATATTCTGATTTGGTGCAATGTGAAGACATTTTAGACAAGCTAGAAAATCAAGAACCAGCCCTGAAATGATTTTTTTTCTAAACAATAACAAAACTGAATCCGAATTTAATCAAGCCTTTAAATCTAACTTTGGTCAACAGTAAATCCAGAGAGTAGAGGAAAAAGTTAAACAATACGTCTAACCAAATCTAAAATTTAAGAACCTAATTTCTTCCATCAGTATATGGCAGGGAGACAACAGGAGGAGGGGACCTATTCTAGATCACAAGATAATCGCGAGTCTCTGTGAAGTTCACAACCACACACAATGAAATGAAGCTGGTTTGGATCCCGTATAGGATAAACTATCTGAAAAGAGACGTTTTTAGATAATCAGAACAATCTGCATATGGGCTAGGTATTAGCTGCTAAGTGATTCGTGTTAATTTATGGATATGTGAGAAAATTCTCTCTCTCTTTCTCCCCTGCACTCTCCTCCTCTCCTGCTCCAGCTTTTTCTCTAGATCTCTTGCTTTCTTTCTCCGTTTCTCTCCCCCACCCCACCCCCCTCTCCTGGAAAAGCTTACTAAAGTGCTTAGGGGTGAAATGACAGGATGTGTGGGATTTTTCTTTAAAATTATCCAGCAAAAAAAGAAGTCGATTGGGAAGTGAATAGACGACCAAGCCTGACAAAACGCTGATGGTTTCCAAAGATCTGCTGCATAGAAATCTTCATAATAAAGAGTACTTTCTAACGCTTGCTTTGGAAGGTATGTGGGAACACAACAACAATAGGGAAAGAGAAAGCAGAAGCAAGCACTTTGGGGGATGTTGTAGGCAGAGCTAGACATCAGCATTTTTATTTTACTTTGTATCCTAGAGCTAAAATCATTATATAGAAACACATCATCATATCCTATCGTGTTTGAACGGCATAATGTCTCCATAATATAATATTTGACTCAAATTTTATACTTAGAATATTTATTAGCTCTATCTTAGAGCCAGTGTGGAATAACATGAGACAAAATGCTGTATAAAATACGAGCAGATGGCATCATTTTGTCTGCCAGAATACCTCTCTCTCTCCCTCTTTCTCTCCCTCTCCTTTCTCTCTCGCCTTTCTAAAGGTTAGAGCCGTGGTTATTAATCGTCTAGAGGGCTTTCTTCTTTCTCACCAGCAAAACCAAATGATCTGTTGAAATCGTACTCGATTAGTAAAATTTATAGTTTATGTTTTTGAAATGCTTACTCGAATTGGTTTAATCCTCCAAATGTACATTAAACATATAGTCCAATTATTACTCTAACTGGACAGCAATAGAGACCGCACTGCTATTTTTTTAAAAAAGAGAATGGACCAGAGACACCATTAAACCATGGTCACAGGAGATGCTAGTTACCACAACCAAAATTGCTATGTAGCAATCTAGGTCAAAAGCTCAGTTCAATTTCTGGCATACAGAAATAATCCTACGGGTGCCTGGGTGGCTCAGTTGTTGAGCGTCTGCCTTCAGCTCCGGTCATGATCCCAGGGTCCTGGGATCGAGCCCCGCATTGGGCTCCCTACTCAGTGGGAAGCCTGCTTCTCCCGCTACCATTCCCTCTGCTTGTGTTCCCTCTCTCGCTGTGTTTCTCTCTGTCAAATAAATAAAATCTTAAAAAAAAAGAAAGAATCCTATTTAGAGGAAGTAAAATAGCCAAAGATGATAGAACTAAAAGTCTTGAGCCACAGAAGCCACAGAACTGCAAATGTTAAACAGGTGTCCAAGGCAGGGCTTCTCCAAAGTACAAAGCATCCCCCGAGGGAGCACTCAGCCTGAGCCCTGGAGCACCGGGAGCCACGAATACCCCTGCATCTCTTCCCAAGAGCATCCACTTTACTTAAAGGTCAATAGGAAGATAACAATGCAATGAAATGGGTACGTTACCCATTCATATGAAGAGAATGCGCCGTATATGACATTTTTTTAAAATAGAGTACTTCAAGAAAATGTACTTCAGTCCAAGATGGCTGCCCTCCCAGACACACATTCCCTCATTGTCAGCCTGGTCTGTGTGGAAAGGTGTGAGAGGCGCCAGCCCGAGGAAAGGGCAGGTGCATGAAACGGATGCTCCTCTTTGAAGATCCAGAACTGACTCTTCTTTGGTGCTCACAGTGATCAGATCCCCAGACACTGACTCCCCCCAGCTAAAATGCACAGGGGCTGAGGACAATACGGAATTGTCTGTTATTAATTGTCCATGAAAACTACCACTGTCACAAACTCAAAAATCCACGTGTGAATAAAACCAGTACTTTGGGCCTCAGACTGCTATGCGTGCGCCCAGGGTTCATTGGGAATCTCTCTATTGATTCTGCACGATAAATCGCTGTCCAGGGGAACCGAAAAATGCAAAATCCATACTGTCAGCGCATTCTCACCCGTGTAAGCAGACTATGTGGGAGTCAGAAATTTGTTAGATGAGCGTGCAATCACAACACAGACAAAGAGACTATTTAAGGGCATCAGAGATGCCGGTGGGCTTGGTTTGCCAGAAAAAACAACCCTTGAAGTCTGTGGGCTACAAACTCCCACCTTCAGTTCCATCCTTAGGCCACCCCCACCACTGAGATGGGGAGTTTTACCCGTACATGGATGGTTACTCTGGGCAGTGTTTGGATGGCATGTCCCACACTCATTTCTTGGTCGCCTTTTTCTGTCCTTCTATTACTGACAACTGCTTCTAATCAACACATCTTTCTTTCTTTTAATGCTGCTCCATGGACTGGGTCATGTAGAGTTTTGCTGCCCATCCTGTCTCCTTCAGGGGACCTTACAGAGCTGTCTTCTGATGCATCAAGTGTTAATTCTTATTCACCTTTTCTCATTCAGCAAACATTAATGGGCCGGGCACTGTACTTGTCACAGTGGATGAACAGTGAGCACATGAGACATAGTCTCTGCTCTCACGCAGCTTAGGGACTAGTGAGCTATAATGAGAGCAAGCTGCTTCCATTATTTCAAAAGAGAGACACCTCACTCACAACATACCTACGAAATCCTAGAGTTCTTGCAAGCCCCTTCCAGGGCCAGTGGCTTCTGCTGATGAGCCCATGTCTGCACAACCACACCAGGGCAGGCCACGGTGCTCTTCCATACTCCCAGGGACTCACCTGTGCATCTCCCAAAAAGAGCAAATCCACACTTCCCCCGTTATATGAATAGGCTACCTGAAAGAAGTGCGTAAAGAGGAGCGTAAAAGATGTCACACGGCAACAACATCCAAATTAAAATTTGAGATAATGAATAAAGTACTAAAACCCACAGCCACAAGCTGAGTTCACTCCGCTGCACGGAAAGCCCGGTGGGCAAAGTTGAGGCAAGTGCAAGGCCAAATCGGAAACGATGCCCGTTCACGGTCCCTTACAGGTTAGCGCGCATCCTAAATTCTTCTAAATTCCCAGCCACCCCTGTTCAAACGCCAGCTCCACTATCTACTGGGTATGTCAGAATCAGGAAAGTTTTGTAATCACTGTTGATAATTAAAATTTAAAGTACTCCATATCATGGTTCTGTTGGTTAAGCAGCCAACTCTTGATTTCTGCTCAGGTCATGATCTCAGGGTCCTGGGATTGAGCCCTGCAAGCCCTCCCTCCTTTCTCAGCGGGGAGTCAGCTTGAGGATTCTCTCTCCCTCTCTCTTATTCCCCTCCCCTCGCTTGGTTAAACACACGCTTGCTCTCTCTCTCTTTCAAGTAAGTATATAAATCTTAAAAAAAATAATAATTTAAGGTACTCTGTACTGAAAAGAGAAACTACATGTAATTCCCTTTCATGACAAAGTGAAAACAAGCAAATACTCTTTCCCAAAGAAAATTGTTCTTGCCTTCTCTAAGAGATTCAATTCTCCAGAAAATGTTTTGGGTAGAAGACAAAAATTAAATAAAACAAGGAAGTGAATATGGAAAAAGAATTTTTTTTTCCAATAGTGTCATACGCGATCATGACGTTCTGAGTGAGCAGTTTCATCGAGGAGGGGGCTGGCGAAGATTCAAGTTCTTATGTGTGTTGCCTATACTGGGTTACGGTGAGCAGAGGAAGGCAAAGATAGCCTATCTTTCAAGTACTTCTTTCTTCTATCGATTGCTACCTGTCCAAATGAATTCCAAAATTGCTCGTGAATTTAAAAGCAGACTTTGCCTCTTCCAGACTATTAGAATATTCTCTCTCATTTTACAAACCCTTTGAGCTGCTCTGCCTGGTTACAGAACGTGGGTGACACAGCTGGAAAGCTTAGCTATGACTACTTGAGCTGCAGCTTAAGGAAACAGTCTTGGTTAATTTTTAAGGACCATAGTATGGGCTGGCAGGGAATTAATCTCAGATACAGCAGGATTAGAGAGGGGGAAATAAAAATAAAAAGGCTTACCACTTGCAATGATCTACAGCTGGTCTTAATGTCTTCCCTGTAACCGGAAATAATCCCAGTCCTTTGGGGGAATTTCCAGGCAGCTCTCTCTCCTAAGATAATTATGCACCATCACAGAGGAAGATAATTATCTATATAATAAATAACATTTTAAATTATATGTATATATTTGAATAAATATATTTATATATAATATATTCTGTTTTATATATTATATATAACATATATAAGTTACATATAAATATTATATATATAGTGTATATATTTGTAACTTTCCCTTATGTATAAAGGGGGTGTCAAATACCTCATGGGTGTGAAATACAATAATTCTCAAATACAGTGAGAAAATTGTATTTCCTCAGAGGCATGTTGAGCACAAGTTTCTTCTAACATCCACCCCAAAGCAAGAAATTAGCTGCTGCCTTATATGACCTGCCACTCTCCCACAGCTTGGCTTCCTCTCTTTTATGGATTTACAGAAAACTGTTCCAATCATCATCAAATAAGTACTGCATCTTTTTTATGACAGTAAAATATGCATTTATGTTTTTAACCATTTTTAAGTGTACAATTTAGTGGCATTAAGTACATTCACATTGTTGTGGTACCATCACCCCTGTCCCTTTTCAGAACTTCTTCATTATCCCAATTGAAACTCAGTACCCATTAAGGAACTCCCCATTCCCCCCTTCCCACAGCCCTGAGTCACCTCTATTCTACTTCCTGTCCCTATGGATTTGACTGTCGTAAGTACCTCATATAAGTAGAATCATATAATGTTTGTCCTTTAAGAGTTGGCTTATTTCACTTAGCCTAATGTCCTCAAGGTTCATCTATGTGGTAGCCTGTGTCAGGTTTTCATCCCTTTATAAGGGTGAATAATATTCTACTATGTGTATATATCACGTATTATTTATCCATTATCTGTTAATGGACACCAAGTTGTTTCCACATTTTGGCTATTGTGAATAATATTGCCAATGAACATGGGTGTACAAATATCCATTCAAGTCTTTTCTGTCGATTATTTTATGTGTATACCCAAAAGTGGAATTGCTAGTGCATATGATAATTCTACGTTTTAATTTTTTTGAGAAACCACCATACTCTTTTCTATAGTAGTCGCACCATTTTATATTCCCACCAGCAATGCACAAGTGTTCTAATTTACTCCACACCTTTACCAAGACTTGCTGTTTTCTGGTTTGGCCATTTTGTTTATAACAATTCTAATGAGTGTGAAGGCCTATCTCAATGTGGTTTTGATTTGCATTTCCCTAACAATTAGTGACGGTGAATATTATTCCACATGCTATGGCTCATTTGTGGATCTTCTTTGGTGATATGTTTATTCAGGTCTTTGACCCATTTTTGAATTGGATTGTTTGCTTTTTTGTTGTTGACTTTTAGGAATTCTTTATGTATTCTGCATATTAACCCCTCATGAGATACATGATTTATAAATATTTTCTCCCACTATGCATCTTTATGCTCTGTAAAATAGTGTCTTCTGATACACAGAAGTTTTTAATCTTGATTAGGTCTAATTTATCTATTTTTTCTTTTGCAACCTTCACTTTTGGTGTCATATCCAAGAATCATTACAAAATCCAAAGCTGAGAAGCTTTTCTATGTTTTCTTCTGAAACTTGTATAGTTTCAGCTTTTACATTGAGGTCTCTGATCTATTTTGAGTTACTTTTTGTAAATGGTTAAGGTTAGGGTCTACCTTCATTTTTTTGCATGTAGATATCCAGTTTTCCCAAGGCCATCTGTTGAAGACTCTTTTCCCCCACTGAATGATCTTGAACCTTTGTGAGGAATCATTTAACCATATAAAGTGGTGTTTTTTACTGGGCTTTTCATTCTATTCCACCAGTCAGTGTCTGTCTTTACCCCAATACAACTGTTTTGTTTCCTGTAGCATTACAGTCAGATTTGAAATTAGGACGTGTAAATCTCCCAACTTTGCTCTTCTTTTTCAAGATTGTGTTGACTATTTAAGGCCTCTTGAGATTTCATATTAATTTAAGGATTGATTTTTTTTTTATTTTTGCAAATATATCACTGAGATGTTAATAGGAATTGCAGACTCTGTAGGTCACATTACTTTATATTGATATCTTAACAGCATTGTTTTCCAATCTTCGAACATGGGATATCTTTCCATTTACTTATGTCTTTTTTAATTTCTTTCAGCATGCATAATATTTGAGCCACATATTTCTGGAAGAGCACTGCCCTTCTGCCCAGGCAGATCCCAGCCACAAGCTTAGTAGGCTTCTCTGGCTCCCCTGAGCCCTCTTTCTTCTGTTCCCATGTCATCGTCTCCCTGGGGTATTTTATCCCAGAATGCGAGGAAGGAAATTTGAGGTCAACACTCTGCTCCTGAGGTGATATTCAGTTCTATTGTCCTGGCCTCACCTCTGTTTCTTCATGTAAGTCAGCTTCATGGTTCCACTAGAACTGAGAATACTACCAAACTGAGCCCTCACCTCTCAGCCAATGGCCAGCCAGCACAGGGTGTCACTGCAAGTCTGGCTGCGAGGAAGCCAAGAGGAGACATTGAGGTCTACAGTTAGTAAGTGTGGGGCTTTCTTGAAGCCCTGGCATAAGAGCTGGAATCCTAGTCTACTACTGACTTACTGCAATGTATCAATTCCTTGTGTAGCAGGTTGAGGGATGGCCCACAAAAAGGTATGCCCGCATTTTAATTCCCAGAGCTTATGAATGTGATTTCATTTGGAAAAAAAGTCTTTGCAGTGAAATTAAGTTAAGCATCTTAAGATCATCCTGAACTATCTAGGTGTAACCTAAATCCAATGACAAGTGTCCTTAGAACAGACACACAGAGAGGCAACACAGAGGAGAAGGCCATGTGAGGACAATGGCAGACACAGGAGTGAGTAGCCACAAACCAAAGAATGCCAGCCTCTACCAGAAGCTGCTGGAAGCATGGACAAAATCTCTTCCCTGGAGCTTCTGGAGGGACCACAGGTCAGCCAACAGCCTGATTTTGTTCTTCCAGCCTCCACAACTAGGAGAGAATACATTTCTATTGTTTTAAGTTACCAGGCTTGTGGTCATTTGTTACAGCAGCTATAGGAAACTCCTATCTTTTGGTTTCCTCATTGCAAAATAGAATTAATAATAGTACCTATCTCACTGAGTTGCTGTGATGATCAAATGAAATAATCTATAGAAAGCACATCACATAGGTCTAAGACAGCAAGCTCTCAATAAAAGTTTAGTTACTATTATTTGCAGTCATTGAAACCATGATTTGCATTACATATGGATGGAGGAAGCAACACATAGCTCAATCATACAAGAGAATGATTGAAAATAATTGTTTTGTGCATGAGATATCTCTCAGTTGTATTTTGGTTTTGTTTTGTTTTTTAAAGCAAAAACTACAGCCATTTTCTTGTCCACTAATGGGTAGACATGGGTACAGGGAAAGTATCTCATATACACTCCAAAAAGCAAGTTCTAAGGTCTTGTGTGTCTCTTTGTTGGAGGTGGAAAGAAATCAGTAAGTGTAATAAACATGTAAAACAGACTTTACAGGCCACCAGATGTATAAAGCAAGGATACTTTGTATATCAAGCTTTGTATCTGTATATGTATACACTTTTCTGGAAAGTCCATAGCTTTTATCATACAAGAGAATTGCTCTTCTCAAGAAGAGACTGACTCAGAAAAAAAGCTTTATATCACTGACATAAAATGACACTGACAGCCTTGAATGAAAAGATTAAAACTAGGTTCAAAATATAAACGAGGCAAGTACCACATTCAGCTGGAGGACCACTTGTGGCTCAAAAATTCACTGCTGGAGCTTTGCCCATGACCTAATTCCAGGAATAAAAAGAGATGAGTCAGGATTTTGGTAAGGATTTGAGAGATGAATGCAAGCAAGTGGCTCTGAGAGTCTAGCAATCTCCTCACTAGGTCTAGCGTGTAGTGGTATGGAAAGTGGATATGAAACATAGCCAACAAAAATTTCTAGCAATAAATTCTTCTACGTCATCTGAAAAATACAATCTTTGGAGAAGCCTTTCTGCAATACTCTAAGATCAATTGCAAAAATAATAATCAAGAGCTGTCATTGTGACCCTTCATATTCATCAGCAGAGAAACTAGCAAGAAAAGTAATTAACTATCTTCTTTATTTAAAAGGAGGTTATTGCATAAGTACTGTACGTTAAGGACAGAATTGTGCCACACTAAATTCATATATTGAAGTCCTAACCCTTCAGCAATATAACTATATTTGGACATAGAGGAGGTAATCAGGGTTAAATGAGTTCGTAAGCATGGGGCCCTAGCCCAATAGGACTGGTGTTCTTATAAGAGACACTAGGAGTGCCGACAGATAGAGAAAAGGCCATATGAGGATATAGCAAGAAGGCAACCATCTTCAACCCGTAAGGCCTGAGAGGCCTCAGAAGAAACGAACCCTGCCAACACCTTGACCTTGGACCTCCAGCTTCTAGAACTGAGAAATAAATTTCTGTTGTTGAAGCCCCCCCAAGTCTGTGGTATTTGGCTATAGCAGCCTTAGCTGACTAATGCATTATACACCAAAAACTATGCCAGGTGCTGGGGTTACAGAAACAAAGGAGGCACAACCTGTCCCCAAAAGAGCTTCATAGGTTAGGGGTCACACTGAAGGCCCCTGCCAGAGACCAGAAGCCAGCCCTTGCTGGCCTCCCAGGGGCCCCTACACAATGTGGGGCTTTCCTGACTTTCACTTGAAACTCCCTCACTGGCTTATTAGGTTGTTAAGGTAGCCACACTCACTAGACTGGAGCTAGACAGATGTTGAGTTTTTCTGAGAACTCGGTTGCTTTGTTTTGCATTGTTTTGTTGTGGTCTTTGTTCTGCTTTATTTTCAGGGAGAAATATGGTCTCACTCTCCCCCAGAGAAAGGATAACTCTTGGCTTTGAACGCCCACCATTCATATCACAATCTTATCAAACCTCAACCTGTTCATTCTCAGAACTATCCACCCACTGAATCTGATTAACTGCACTGATGGTTAATTTGAGAAGAGGGACATTATATAAAATACTTAGATTAAAAGTATATGTAAGGTTATTGTTCAGAAAGCTGGCTGGAGGATCCAAGCATCTTGAGATCATTACATTACCTCTTACATAAGATGGTGCCCCAGGGTGGACTATCCAGTGTCCCTGGTTTAAAGGGAGTACATTTGCTCTTTATAGGAACTCTTAATCAGTAGTCTTTACTAAATAGTTTTGCATGAATTTTCTTACTACAGGACATAGTGATGGAATGCTCATCAGTATAACTGCAAAATTTCAGGCTAGGCCTTCAAATGTCACTGTTTTGGTTCCCCATTTGTTTGATTTTGCAGCAGGAGGTAAGAAAGAGACTGGAAATATTTTTACGACTACTCGGTTGTGTCTTCTACACATGGAGAAATGTGTATTCCATTCCTACAAATGGAAAGGATATGGCTTCATAACATAAGGTCCACAGAGAAACATTGCAGGGAAGTAATTATACCATGAAATATTTTATAAATATTACATTATAGTTTAGTATCCCAAATGCAATTTGACGTTTCCACCTCTTTTTCCCTTAAAGACCCAAGTCACTTCTTTTAATATGCTGACTGTGTTTAACAGTGATGAAATTTATAATAGAAAACTCAGACCCTGAATTATCTTACTTGAAAATAAGGACAATTTGCTGACCCTCCTTAGAGAGATGGCTATTAAACTCAAGAATGAGTTCAAGAGAATCTACCTCTCCAGAGAACTTTAAAAGCCCATAGATTATCATGTGTCTCGGGGATTTTGCTGCAATTCTGTCCAGGGTCAAAGGGTCACACGCTTCTCAGAATCAACCCATAATTTTGATTGCAGATCTTCATTAACTAACAGGTCTAAATTTTACACGAGAGCTTAATATCTCTAGACTAGACAAGTTTTTAAACCTGTCCACATTTCAACAATCTGACCTGAATTTGAAGGAAGAATTATTTTTATCTAGACCCTGTGTCGTGTGAGTCGCTTTTCAAGTACTAAGAAGTTGCTTTATTTTTAATGCCCTTAGCTTTGGGGAAAACACTGGAAGTGGGTTTTCATGATTATACTGGAGCTGGAGCAAATCTTAGATTTATTGGCAATTCATAGATGAATCTAACCATTGGGAGAAGTGTTTATATTCACAAAATATCACTCCAGAAAAAAAAAATGAAATGAACATTAAATATCAAGACGTTGGTAAAAGATGAGGTACTTGCCCAGCCCAACGTGGCTCAGTCTGAGGGGATGGCTCTGTGTCACTTTCTGAGTGATGGTGAAGGATCTATGAGGACTACCACTTTCTGACTCCGGTCCATTCTGGGATTTCTTCCCATAGTCTGGGGCTGAAGTAAAGCCATGTTGCCTTCACAGCCTCCAAGCCAGCTTCTCCTGTGGTTTGCATTTGCCTTCAAAGCAGTATTTCCTGCTTTCAAACCACTTGACACAAGGGCAGTTGGTGCTATTAGCAGTGCGGGAATAGCTCTTCCTGGATATTCCTTCCCTCCACAGAACACAGGAAAGCTCATGTTAACTCCTGACTTAAAATGCCTTCCCTGATTTTCAGATATCCCTTTGGCAAGTTTGCCTGTAGATAATCTCAAACTCTCACTTTAAGATTTTTCTTTGGATCTTATTTTCCCTCCTCCTGTCCACCTTTACTTTACTCACCTGGGTCTTAAAAATTGTAGGGAGAAAAGGAGGACCCAAGTGTGTCTGTTCATCTCCTAAATTACTCTTTACAACTCTTTTTTTAAGATTTTTAAAATCTATTTATTTGAGAGAGAGAAAATGAGAGAGAAAGAGAGAGAGGGCACATGAGCAGGGGCAGAGGGAGAAGCAGGCTCCTCACCTGAGCAGAGAGCCGGATGCAGGACTCAATCCCAGGACCCTGGGATTATGACCTGAGCCAAAGGCAGAAGCTTAACCAACTAACCCACCCAGGCGCCCCTCCTTATAACTTTTTAAAAATGTCTTCTTTCATGTTTCTGATAGGTAACATGTTTTTTATCTCATTACACGTATGTGTATAATTCATACCAAAGCATGAAGAACTATTACCTGAGCTTTCAAAACTGTTTGGCCAAACCAGTTATTGGTCATTCCCTCATCAGACAATATCTCAATGCCAAAACATTTCTTTCCTTGGCTTTATGAAATTCCAACATCAGAACTCAAGGAAAGAAATCCAGACTAAAAAATTCATAGTTTCTAAGCCTTCAAACTTACACGTTTGTGGGTTCAAAAGAACAAAATCGGTCCATATTCTCTGCTTAACAAAGGATATAACTGGTTGTTAGACACAAAAGGAGGTATTTTCCAGTCACCTGTGTAGGTCGGAATAAAGTCATCGATATTCTTCCGTTTTCTGACTTTTGGGAAAATGGATTTTTAAGAAATTCAAATCCAAAACCTAGAGTCTCATTCAAAGTTCAGGAAACGATTTCTTCTCCTAATTCCCCACGGTTCTTTCTTTCATACCACTGCAGCCTCCATAGAATCCAGTCACTATGGGGAACCGCCGATTTCCCTTTAGTCACGGGCCTCAACGACTTGTTACTTCTTCATCCATTGGCTTGGCCAAGGGCTTACCAAAGTTTCCTGAGTGTTTTTATTTCTAACCCTGCCTCAGCGCTCTCTCTAGATCAGACACTCTGTCTAGATCTAGACTCCACCTCAATTTAGGACTAGGATCACTTCTTTTCTAAACCCAAGGATTCACAGCCTTCTTTAATCTTCATATACTCCTTTGAGCTCAGTAAAGCATTTGCCATGGATTTAACACCCAAAATTACATTGTTCTGGTGAGTTAATTATAACCATTACCACAATATAGGATAAAAATCATGGGTCTGGGAATGAGACACATGGGTACAAGTCCTGCCCTCTATCTACTGGTTTTGTAATCTTAGACAATCCACTTACTATCTTGGAGCCTCAAATGCAAATGTGCATGAATGCACAGCATGGTGGTGACACAGATTTAGAAGCAAGATAATGTTGTGAAAGCACTCAGTTGAGTATGAAATAAGTACTATATTTTTTTTCCTTCTATTAGGGAAGAGTTCTTTATCTTAGGCCCGACAAAAAGTGGCTTATTTATACAAATCTTCCTCTGTTATCTGTTTGTGAAAATCAAATTGTTGTTGGTAAATACCACTTAGCCTAAAAGTTCTATTCTGATGCTGGATATGTTTCACAAACAATACTCACAATACTTCAAGTTGTGGGACGTAGTTTTAGAAAAAGACTATTTAGAGCAGAACACATACAAATCTGAAGGCCTATGGTAATATTTCTGCCACAGGCTTAGCTTAGCTTTTTCTTGCATAATGTCAGCCAGGCTTCTGAAATGAGTAGTTCTAGCAAGTCCCAGGGCAAGAGAGAGATGCCAAAACAATTACATTTATGGTAAATTCAGAAGAGGAAAATGTACATAAGCTAGGAAGAAAATCTCTGTGGGCATAATTTCAAGGAAAGGCAGTAGTTGATCTCTGCCAGCAGTCATTGTGTGCCAGGAGGATGGAGCAATTAGAGATGGAATGGGTCCATTCAAGCAAAAATGGTGTGATGGCCATGAAACCAAACCTTAAAAAGTAAAAGGTCCTACAAGGATAATGAAAGCACTTCTAATGTTTTCTATTTATATATTTATGTTTTTAATTTCTAAAAACACGTCAAAAAAACTTTTTTGAGTCTCAAATGAATTAGAACAGGGTTTATATGTAATTCTATTCTCAAATCTCCCCATCCCCAAAATGTCTTTTTTTTTTAATTCTATTTTTTCCCTGTATCTACCTTTCCCCTCACTGTCGAGCTTCTTGAAAGAGAAGCTTCCAGGGGCATCTTGGTGGTTCAGTTGGTTGAGCATCTGACTCTTGATTTTGGCTCAGATCATGATCTCCGAGTCCTGGGATTGAACCCTGGGTAGCATGGAGCCTGCTTATAGTTAGGACTCTTTCCCTCCTTCTCCCTTTACCCCTCCCCCTCTCTCCCCACTCTTTAAAAAAAGGGGGAAGCTTCCCTTTGTGACTTGAACTTTCACCTCCCAATTTTCCTCAACCCACTGGGCAATCTGTCTCCTGTCTTGTTACCACACCACAGAACTTGTCCTTGGAAAGGGCCACCAGTGACTTCCTAGCTATCAAATCCAGCAGCCTCTTCCAGTCCTCCTCCTACTTGACCACTCTAAGGGATTTGATGCTATTGACTCTCCCACCCACTTCTTGAAACTCTTTTTGCTGTCTTCATTCTAGTCCTTCTTTTACTTTCCCTTTCTTTTTTTTTTTTTAATATTTTATTTATTTATTTGACAGAGAGAGATCATAAGTAGGCAGAGAGGCAGGCAGAGAGAGAGGAGGAAGCAGGCTCCCCGCTGAGCAGAGAGCCCGATGTGGGGCTCGATCCCAGGACCCTGAGATCATGACCTGAGCCGAAGGCAGAGGCTTAACCACTGAACCACCCAGGTGCCCCTACTTTCCCTTTCTTTTTCCTCACTACTCTTTCTTTGCCTTCTTCCCAAAGAGAGAATTCCCCAGAATTCCATCCTCAGTCTTCTTCATGTGTTTTACTTATGTGCTAACATATCATTGTATGATTCCAATTATTACTCATATGCTGCTGTATCAGGGTCCAGTCAGAAGCCAGAAATCATACCAGTAATTACAACAAGGAAATTTTAATAAAAGAAAATTGCAAACTAGTAAAAGGGGTAAAATAGATTCTAAAGAGTACAGAAGCAGCAACTTCTTAAAGCGGTAACTACCTTCAGAGCTGAGGGAATGTGAGCAAGGCAGGAACTCAGAAACTTGGGAGCCCTGCCCTTCTTCCCTCACCAAGGTTGAGGCTCAAGTTTCATTTGATTCCATCTGGCTCGTGGTGGTAAAGAGACCACAGTCAGTAGCCTCTACTAATCTATGAGGGCCACTCAGGTGAGGGCTACTTTCTTCCATCGCACTTTACATACCAACTTACTGACTATGACGAGGAAAACCAGCACCTTACGCAATGCAAAGTGTGAGCCTTCTTCCTGCTCTGCCCTTTAGTGTCTCTCTAGTACCCTCTATGAGTAGAGCCTAAAACTGTAGTTGCTGGCAAGGAAAAATGTTCACAGGGTCCATCTTGTGTATCACAAAGCAAAACAAAGAGGAATAGATTTGGAGTTAAGAGGCAATATATTAATAGTTGGCATAGTAGGTAATTTCCAAATCTGCATTTCTTACCCTGACCTCTCTTCTAAACTCCAGATTTCTGGATGTCTATGTGTAGATGCCCCAAAGGCACCTCAAACTTGGCATGTCTCCATTATGCACATGCAGTTGTCAAGACCAGTGAATGCTATCTGAACAACGTGTCTGGAATATACCTCTGTTTTGTTTTTTTTTTTTTTACTACATACATATGTCCTCTGTACATAGTACAGAGTCTCACCAATTAGAGCTAGTGCCCATGTTTACAACTACATAACTCTCCATCTGTCTTTCCCACTAACAAGTTTTTAGTTTAAAACTAAAACAAGTTTTTCTTCTCAAGATCTAATAATTCTGGGGCACCTGGGTGACTCAGTGGGTTAAAGTGTCTGCCTTCGGCTCAGGTCATGATTGCAGGGTCCTGGGATCGAGCCCCACATCGAGCTCCCTGCTCAGCAGGAAGCCTGCTTCTCCCGCTACCATCCCCTCTGCTTGTGTTCCCTCTGTGTTTCCCTCTGTCAAATAAATAAAATCTTTAAAAAAAAAAAAGATATAATAATTCTGTTTGCCAAAAGAACAATGTCTACATTCCTTATTGTGATATTCAAGGCCCTTCATAATTCTACTTCCCCAGTTTCATTGCTTCCCAATACTACTACTACCAGTAGTACTATAAAGCTAACGTTACTGAGTGCTTAATATGGGCCAGACACTAATGTAAGCACCTTATATGTATAATATCACTTAATCCTCACATCAGATTTACCAGGTAGCTATTGTTATTATCTTCATTTTGTTGAAGAGTAAACTAAGACAAAAGGAAGTTGGGTGACTTGGCTAAAATTACACAGCTAGTAAATGTGGAGATTAAAATCTAAACTTGGGCAATACAATTCCACAATCTGTGCTCTTACATACATTATATCTCTCTTTAAAAAATTAATGTATTGTACATTTAACTAATGTTAAATGTTAACTAATGTAATGTAATGTACATTTAACTAATGAGGGAAAAGATTTGCACACTGAAGAAAAGTTTAAAACATTGAGATAAGTGGAAAGAGATCCTGTGTTCATCGATTAGAAAACAATAGTTAATGCTACCCAAAAATAGTATGTCAGTACTACTCAAAGAAATCTACAGACTCATTGTGATCTCTATCAAAACTCCAATGGTGCTTTTTGCAGCAACAGAAGAACTCATTCTAAAATTCACATGACATCTGAAGGAAACTTGAAGAGCTGAAACAATATTGAAAAAGAAGAACAAAATTGAAGAACCCACACTTCCTGATTTTGAAACTTAATACAAAGCTACAATAATTAAAAAAAAAAGTGTGGTATTCATACAATCCGGCAATCCTGCTTTTGGGTATATATCCAAAGGAAATGAAATCATCATCTCAAAGAGATATCTGCAGAAAAAAAAAAGAGAGTGAGAGAGATCTGCATTCCATGTTCTCATTGCAGTGTTATTCACAATAGCCAAGACACAGAAACAATCTAAATGTCCATTGATGGACAAAAGGATAAAGAATATACAAGCTATATATGTATATATATATATATATATATATATATATATATATGCAGAGATATACCATATCTATATCTATATGTGTGTGTCTGAAATAAGTCGGAGAAAGACAAATGCTGTAAGCTCTCACTTTTGTGTGGAATCTAAAAAAAATTACTTTATAAAAATAGAGAATAGAATGGTGGTTGCCAGGGCCTGGGCTGTAGGAGAAATAAGAAATGTTGATCCAAAGGCACAAACCTCCAGCTAGAGGGGTAAGTCCTAGGGATCTAATGTATAGCATGTTGCTGTAATTAGCAATACTGTATTATATCTTGAAAGTTGTTAAGAGAGTGAATCTTAAATGTTATCAGCACCCCCAAGAAGATAACTATGTGAGGGGACAGAAGTGTTAACTAATCTTATTGTAGTAATCACTTCACATATGATATATTAATAACATATATTGATACATTAATAACATATATCAATATTATATAACATATATTAATATATCATAATAGCTCAATAAGGCTGGTGGAGGAGAGCATAGTAATGGCTAAGGACAGACACATCAACAAATGGAAGAAAAAAGAGAACCTAAAAATAAACCCTCATTTATGTGGTCAATTATTTTCTTGACAAGAGCACCAAGATCACTCAATGGGGAAGAAATAAATCATGCTGGGAAGACTGGATACCCACTGTTAGTGAGTCATGTTCCCCAAAACTCATATATTGAAATCCTAGTCCCAAGTACCTCAGAATATAAGCTTATTTGGAAGAGCGTTGTTGCAGTTGTAATTAATGAAGATGATGTCATACTAGACTAGAGTACGCCTCTAATCCAATATGACTGGTATCCTTATAAAAATAGAAAACTTGGACCCAGACAAGCATAAAAGGAGAATGCTATGTAAACATGAAGGTGGAAATCAGGGTAATGCATCTACAAGACAAAAAGTGTCAAAGATTGCTGTAAACTAGAAGCTAGGAGAGAGGCATAGAACATATTCTGCCTTACAGCCCTCAGAGTGAATCAAGCCTGCCAACACCTTGAACTCACAATTCTAGCCTCTAGAACTGCAATACAATAAATTGATGTTGTCAATCACCTGGTTGATAGTACTTTGTTACAGCAGTCCTAGCAAACTAGTACATCCACATGCAAAAGAATGAGGTTGGAACTTTATCTTATACCCAAATTTTAATGCCAGTGGATCAAACCTAAACACAAAGGCACAAAATTCTTAAAATTAAACTTAAGGAGAAATCTTCATGGCATTGGTTTTGGCAGTGGTTTCTTAAATATGACACCAAAAAGAAGCAACAAAAATAAAAATAGATAAATTGAATTTGATTAAAAATAAAAACATTTGTGCACCAAAAGACACTATCAACAAAAGGAAAGGCAACTCCACAAAATAGGAGAAAACATTTCCAAACCATATATGTAATGAGATTAATGTCCTGAATGTTTCTTAAAACTCCTACAATTCAACAACAACAAAAACCCAGTTCAAAAAAAGGTAGAGGACTTAAATAGACATTTTTCCATACGGGACATACAAATACCAGATAAACCCATGAAAAGGCATTTCATATCATTAGTCATTAAGGAAATGTAATCAAAACTACAATGAGATACCACTTTGGACCCACTAGAATGGTTATTATCAAAACCAGAAAACAAGCATTGGCAAGGATATGAAGAAATTGGAACCATTGTATGTTGCCGGTAGGAATGTAAAATGGTGCAGCCACTATGGAAAACAGTATGGTGGTTTCTCAATATGATAAACATAGAATTACCGCATGACTCAGTCAATTCCATTCTTAGGCATATACCCGAAAGAACTGACAACAAGTAAGCCAACAGACATCTGTATGCCAATGGTCACAGCATCATTTTTTACAATAGCCAAAAGGTGGAAACAGGCCCAGTGTCTATCACCGGTTGAAGAGATAGCAAAATGTGACATATATGTATATTAATATTAATATGGAGATTACGTACAATGCAATATCATTCAACCTTAAAAAGAAACAAAGTTCTAACATATGCTGTAATATGGATAAACCTTAAAAACCTTATGCTAAGTGGAATAAGCATGACATAAAAGGAAAAACATGGTTCCACTTATCTGAGGTATCTAAAATAGGCACCTGAGTTGGTTAAGCGTCCGACCCCTGATTTTGGCTCAGGCCATGATCTCGGGGTTGTAAAATCGAGCCCCATGGAGGGCTCCCGTACACAACAGAGTGTCTGCTGGAGATTCTCTCTCTCTCTCTCTCCCCTTCTGCCCCTCTCCCTGACTCTTTCTCTCTCTAAAATAATAAATGATCATATCTTAAAAAAATAAAATAAGAAAATTCATAGTCAGTAGAATAGAGGCTACCAGAGATGGGAGAAGTGAGAAGTTATTGCTTAATGGTTATAGAGCTGCTATTTTGGAGGATGAAAACAGTCTTGGACACAGTGGTGATGGTTACACAGAATTTTGAATGTACTAATGTTATTGAAAGTTATATTTAAAAATGATGAAAATGGCAAACTTCATATTATGTATATTTTACTACAGTTTTTTTTTAAGCCCACAAGGAGATGTTGAAGGTGTGGGAGACTGGAAAGGAGAAGAAAGGAGTAGGGCATTCAGTATTAAGGGTCAGAATCAACAGACAACTAATTGGGTGTGGGGGCAAGATATGAGGTGTCTAAGGTTTCGTCCAAGTTGCCAGACAGAGATCTTGGATGTCTGCTTCCAACATTAAGATGAACAGGTGATCAGGACTAAAGACTGGGTCTGGAGTGATGGGCCACAGCCTGACCAGTTGTAGTCTCTGTATCTGAATGTGCCTGTGATACATCTCACGGTCTAAATAGAAATGGGATCTGACTGTGGCATCACCACATTTACCATCTTAGGGAAAGACAGCTGAGGAAATAAATAAGCAAACAAATAGTAGCTAACACCGTGCTAAGCACTTCGCGTGTATCAGCTCAATCTTCGCAACCACCCTCTGAGGCTCGACTGTCCTCCTTTTACAGACCTCATGCTGAGCCATGATTCTGCGCCATTTTATTGCACCGTCAAACCTCCATATATGGGTTCGTTTCTGATCCCTGAAGCTCGAGTATCCATCTGCCATTTCACTCTCAAGATTCAGTTCCACGCATCCTCTTGAGCCCCTTTCCAGTGTCATCAGTCCTAAGTGCCCAAAGCTGTCTTGCTCAGAACTGACCATTTCCTCTTCAGTCCTCACTTAGTATTTAGTCATCTAACAAAACGCCTTTCGAGTGCTGTCTCCCCACGAAGATTGTTGGCAACTTGGGAACAGGAGCTGTATTTCTTTTGTCCTGGGATCTCCTTCAGTACTTCTCAAAACACCTTTTATTCAGAAAGCGCTCCTTAAAAGTTGACTTTTGAGAAACAGATGCATTGAGCTTTGAAATGGAATACACGGTTACAGTTAGAGGGAACCTGTTTTCGTGGCTGGTGAGCAGAGCCCAGCCCTGCTCAGTCTCCACTCAGTTCTCTCTCCACACTACCCTGCCATCTTCTTTCTTTCTTGCTCAGCGCACGAATTTGCATTCTAAAACCAACCCAGGTCCAGAAAAAGGAGCGTCTTGATTCCTTTTGCCATGTTAAAAATTCACAGCCAGAAACACTGGGAGCCTCGACCCTTTCTTCCACTCGGGTGCTCTCTGATGTCCTCACGAGACCTCAAATCACACGGAGGAGGAGACTAATTTTGTTGCGGTGGTGGTTGTTAAATACAAATTTATTTTTATCGAATGTTTTTTTATTGAGATATAATTGACATAAAACATTATATTAATTTCAGCTGTACAACATATGATTTGGCTATTTGTGTAGATCATGAAATGATCACCGCAGTAAGTCTAGGTAATATCCATCACCATACATTGTTACGATTTTTTCCTTATGAGAATTTTTAAGATCTACTCTTTTCCCTACTTTCAAACATACAACACAGTATTCTTAACTATAGTCACCTGTGCTGCACATTATATTCCCAGGACTTAATTATTTTATAACTGGAAGTATGTACCTTTTGACCCTCTTTGCCCATGTCGCATACCCCACGCCGCCCCACCCCCAGAAGTGATTTGTTATTATTTTTCACTGTGGACCCAGCATGTGGTAGAGCTCCTAGGATAGCAGGTACTCGATAAAAATTTGTTAAATGAATCATGAACCCACTACTTCTTACTTCAAAGTCCCTGGTATGGGGGAAATTAGCAAATCACGCTCTCTCATTTGTTAAACTGAGCCTTGTCTCTTTAACAACCAACAGAATTAGCAATCTCACACCTACTAGCTAACCTGACATTTATGCCACACTCCTCTTCTCTGGGATCTCTTTTTAAAAACCTCCCGTGTTGGGGAGGGGGCAAAAAATGTTCACGGTGAGACTGACTTCTCTTGTATGTCTAAGACATTCTTTACTCTCGGCCAGACCTTTTCCTAAGCCGCCCAAAAGGAGATTATCTCTGTAATCCTGTCATATGTAATGATTTCCTTTGCCCCCATTTTTGCCCAGCTTCCCACCCATTCCTAGTCAAGCACTACCTAACTTTCTAATCCTGTTCAGGGTCTCTCAGGATTTCTTGACACAATTTCAATGATGCCAAGCCCTGAAGCTGGACTTCAAAGGAATAAAGCATGAATAGGATCTATTCTGTCATAGATTTATTCAGCGTTCTGTGTCCTAGATTTGGGTCTGTGCGTGTGTATGAACTGTTTTACTTTCAGCCAGACACGGGGCCCACGCTGAAAGAGCATAAATCACTTACCAATTTTCTTATCTCCATTTTTGAATTTTATTCAAATAAATAAACAGAATTTGTTCTATTGGAATTTTATTCACCTGTTTTTCATTTCATTTCATTTCATTTCCTTTCATTTCATGTGCATATAGTTGACACATGTTACACCAGTTTCAGGTGTACAACATAGTGATTTGACAAGTTTATATATTCTGCTGTGTTTGCCGCCAGTGTCGCGGCCATCTGTCCCATTACATCACCATTATGGTACCATCTATACCCCTTAGGCTCTGCCTTTTATTCCCATGACCTGTTCATTCCATAACTGGAGGCCTGTATCTCCCACTCCTCTGTACCCTTCTTCCCCAACCCTATAGCCCTCTCCCCTTTGGCAGCCATCAGTTTGTTCTCCGTACGGTGTTGATGGACCTGTGTTTGTGAGCAAGAGGAGAGGACAGCAGTATGTGCCGAAGAGGTGAGGATAAAATGAAAGGGAAGAGAGAAGCAAGTGCGAATGCTGGGGGCAGGCTTAACTCCAGGCGCGACCTTACCCTCCGTTCTCTAACATTTCTTCTCTGGCACAACTACATGCTGGAATTTCCACAGATGTAGACAATTATGCCCTTGAAACTTGGAAGTTGGCTTCCAAAGCAGTTTATCCCATTGTCTGCACAGATGCCATTTGAGTGAGAACGTAGAAAATTCAAGAGTTTAGAAAATGATCTCCTCCAGCCCTGCCAGAGCCCTTCAAGCTCAGAGCATTTAGAAACCAAAACGAGGCTCTCTGATGGGCTTTGGTGTGTGTCCGCGGCAGTTTTGGCAGATATGCCCCTCGGTGTCCCTGGCCGTGTGTGTATTCTTCTCTTCTCGACGTCCTCCTTTTCCAGGAGCAGACAGAGCCCCTCCGGTGAGCAAACGCCACGCCAGCGGACTGAGAAGGGCGCACTTCTCCCTGGATGGCCAAGTGGCCATCAAGCACCAGCAGCTGCTGTTCTAAATGTGGTTCAGAGCTCCCGGACTCAAGTAGAGGGAACAATAGTGCCCTGAAGGCATCTTTGGCCCACACTGACAATGGTTCTCTGAGAAGAGCGAGCTCTGAGTTACACGGTCCAACAGCGCAAAGAGAGTCCTGCCGGAGTTCAGTCAGGCAGCTCCTGCGTTAGTAACAGCTTTAGAAAACAGATACTCTGGATTCAGATAAGGAGATCAAAGGGGAGCTTTGCAGAGTGTGCCAGACTCAAGTCAGTGACAGAAAAAGCAAACTTTTGACCTTCTGGGTGTTTCTAGTTCACCCAAGAAACTCAATCATACAGCAAGGAACTGATTTTTCAAAAGGCTGATCCGAAGCTTGGCTCCCGGATTCCACACTGAAATTCCTCCCTGGTGCTTGTTTCAGGAAGGCGGAGAAAAGTTAAGAGAAGTGAGAAGTGAGAGTGAATCCGGGGCAGGCCAACAGCTGCCGAATTCATTCCCTGGCTTTTGGGATTTCCCACTCTACTAGGAAGGGTGCAAGTTTTCAAGGAGCAGGTGGAAAGCATTTCCCCTAATCCAGGGTTCAATCATGAAATCTGTAGGTTCCAGGAAAATGAACACAAAAGTGCTGGTGTGTGTCCACTTAATAGCTTCGTTGGTTAGTTTGTTTTTATAAAAGTGTCCGTAGCTTTCTTTGGATTCCCATTGGGTCTGTAGACCAAAACAGGTTAAGAACTGTGAGCCTGTGTCCTCCATTATTTCACATTCCCCTGGCACTGGGGATGGAGAGCCTGAACGTCGAGGTCCAGTAGTGGGTGATGGGTTTGTTATTGCCAAATTCCCTGAATAAGGACATTGATATCTACCACTTTGGCTTCCTCCTGAATGACATTATACCAACCTCTACTCCCACAGTAAGTGAAATAAGAAATCACTCTCTCCTCCATAATCCCGTTCTGATATCCTTTGTTCCTTTCATGACACGCACTGTATTTCGTGACAACCTTCTCTCTGCCTCTTGTCCCCATCGCCGTAGCAATAGGCCTGCTTCAGCCATCCTTTTGCCCTGGACAGACTCCTAACCTTATCTGCTCAGTATGGGCAAAAGAGCCTTGACTAAAATTATCACCTGAGTACATCCTGTTCTCGTTTCCATTCTTAACCATACCTAAAGGGATTACTGTAATCCCAGACTATATAAAGGCATAAAAAGGATTGAGACCACTGAGCTTAGGAAACGAGACTCCTAAGTAAGAAACCATAAACACCATCCATCTCTATGACCGGGCTGGGTTCCGAGGTCATCGGAATGGGAGAAATCCTCAGGCAGACCACTCGACAAAGGGACACATGCCCATGGCCTCAATTCCTTCTGTTGCCATTTCTGTTCTTGATACGTTTCATGGTCCACCCTTGGCCCACTTTTAACTACTCAGTTCCTTACATCAGGATTAATCAGATCACTGTAAAAAATTATCTATCATCTTTTTTCTCATTCTGCAACTTGTCCAAGTTCAGACTTTACGTAGAGAATCCTCATCCAGCCTAGCATTGCACCGGTAGTACCATCTTTCCTCTTTTGCTAATACTCTAGGGGGCCTGGGAGAAATGCTATACCATGACCACAGATGCACACCCGACTGTCCAGGCAAACCTGGACATGATCCCCACATCCTGCACAGAACCGTGCAGTGCTCAGTGATCTGTTCCCTTCCCTCACACACAACGTGCATCGCCGGGAGAGCTCTCTCTCCCAGCTGAGATGGAAAGGGCAGAAGATGCTCTGGAGCAAGATGATAACAAACTCCAAACTAAGAACTCTCTAAGAACAAAGTCTCCAGTTGAGGGGAGTCCTGAGCGAGGCTGCTCCCAGTGTTGCATCATCGCTAGTCCTTTGCTGGGCAGCCACCAGTTGCAGTTTCGCTCCTCAACCATCTCACGTTCCTTGACATGCCCACTAGACCTTGTTATATTTAACTCCCTGATTGTGCTCCACGAATTGCGTATAAATTTAAAACATCCTTCAGGAATCGTGTAATCAAAAAGACAGCTACTGAGGAGCGCCTGGGGGGCTCAGTCGGTTAAGTGTCTGCCTTCTGCTCCAGTCATGATCTCAGGGTCTTGGGATGGAGTCCTGCATCAGGCTCCCTGCTCGGCGGGGAGCCTGCTTCTCGCCCCCCTCCCCCGTTCTGCTGCCCCTCCCCCACTCATGCACCTGTGCGCGCGCACTCTCTCGCGCGCGCTCTCTCTCTCTCTCTTTCTCAAATAGATTAAAAAGATAACTACTAAATCTATACCAGGATTGCCGGGAGCTAGGGGTGCAAGAAAAACTAGCCCCATGTTCGTTCTTTCTTCTCTCCACAGATTCGAAACGTGGCAGCAAATCTCTGCGTGGACAGCAAGCATGGGGCCACGGGCACTGAACTGAGGCTGGACGTCTGTGTCAAGGATGGTTCTGAAAGGACGTGGTCTCACGAACAGGTAGGTCAGCAGCCAGAACTGACAGGAGCAAGCGGGGCTGAGGCAGGCATGGGGGCAGGCGGTGAGGACAGATCTCTAACCCGGCGGTGCAGGACCCGCAGGGGGTTCCTCTCTCCACCACCAACCAGCTCTGTTGTTCAGCCAATCACTTACCTCCTTGGTTTCTGCTTCATCTTAGAGCAACTGCTATAATCAGCTGAGATCGTGTACCAAAATGTGCTTTAAATAGTAGAAAGGATGGTAGAAACGTCCTAGGCTTATATTTCCTTTCCCAGAATGGCAGTCTTCAAACCACGAAAAGCCTCTAGAGTCCAATGTAATCTTCCAACTAAATTTCACAGTTTTATTGAAAGACTCTTTGTTATACTGTAAGTTTTTTGCGACTTTATCTAATCTTATTTTCCCCTCTGGCGATATTTTGACAAGGATACTTCATATAAGCGTCTTGTTGCTGTAGCAGTCTGTAATCCTACCCACGAAGGATGATTTGGAGGCAGTAACAGCCCAACACCGACTTCCTGGAATCCTTTAGAACTATTGGTTGCCTTTGATTGAAAAGCATTTCAGTGCAATTCTGTTTATTAAGTCACATGCAACTCCTGACCCCCTTTGAAAACTGATGGTCCTAAGGGACTTTATTCACACTGTGTCACTTGCAAAAGAGACAAGATACTGGGTAGAATTGTGCCTGCCTCTTTTTATTGTCTTATTTTTTAATGATGAAAGATCAAATAGAGGGATGCCTGCGTAGCTCAGTCGGTTAAGCGTCTGCCTTTGGCTCAGGTCACAATCCCAGGGTCCTGGGATCAAGCCCCACACGCCCTCTGCCGCTCTCCTGCTCTCTGTCAAATAAATAAATAAAATCTTAAAAAAATAAAAATAGTCTCTCATGGTTCGTCCCCCCCTCCGATTTCTCCCAATTCACTTTTCCTTTCCTTCTCCTAATGTCCTCCATTTTATTCCTTATGTTCCACAAGTAAGCGAAATGATATAAGGAGGGTACCTATAGCATGGAGCACTGGGTGTTGAACATAAACAATGAATCTTGGAACACCCCATCAAAAACTAATGATGTATTTTATGGTGATTAACATAACACATTAGATAGATAGATAGATAGATAGATAGATAGATAGATAGATAGATATTAAAAAGGCTCTGCAGCTCCAGGATTTACGGAAGGGAATGAAATATCAGCAAAAGCTGCCTTGCCCCTCCTTCCCCCATCTCCTTTGGTAAGTACCACAGGGCTGTTATCAGGAATGTGAGGAATGTCACCTCCAAGA
Organism: Procyon lotor; assembly: GCA_028646535.1. Classification (NCBI taxonomy): domain Eukaryota; kingdom Metazoa; phylum Chordata; class Mammalia; order Carnivora; family Procyonidae; genus Procyon; species Procyon lotor. The sequence continues at coordinate 129,301,835 of CM053604.1, read as the reverse complement.
AAGAGGCTTGTCACCTCCAAGAAGCAATTCTGACTTTAGCCTGGGAGCAAGAGAGAAGGCTTCAGAGACCTATCAGGAGGAACCATATTTAGAGTGGAAAAGGATTCTTTCTTAAAGAAAAAAGAAAAAGAAGCATGCCAGATGGAAAATCTATGTCTGTTGGGCTAAATTCTTCTCTACCACCCCTGTGCAGCCCAGCCAGCTGATAAGTATGCCTTGCCTGAATGTCTGAATCAAGCTTCATAGTTCTGTCTTCTGGAATGTTCTAGAATTAAATATGCTCTGGACCACAGATTTTATTTGACAGCCAAAAAATAAATATAAATAAAACCAACTATATTGCATACACTTAATAAAAAATGGTTGGTTTATTTTTCCCCTTCATGCTGAACTGCTAAAATCTACTTCATGTAATTCAAGAAATAGTCACCAGAGGGCAGCACCAGACAAGCAGAAATTATATGAGGCACAAAAAGACCAGTTAATACAGCTCTTTAAAAAGATTCCTGGTCTCTAGAGACTCTGACAGAGCTACAGAGAGATTAAACAAAGTTGACAGGAGGTAAAAAATGAATCATCTTTGAAATACATATCACCATATATTCACTTGGTGATTAAAACATTATAAGCTTCTTTGTTTTTCCAATAATTAGCTGTAAGCTTTTTTCACTGTATTACTCAATGACTTCGATGAATTAAGACTCATTCTTCTCCATTTAAATTAAAATGCCTGGTTGAAAAAAGAAGTATACCAGAGAAGGAAAATTATAGGTATTCTTTTTTATTCAAAAGCATTCAAAGAATCCACAAGGGGCACTTATTAGAGTTGAAATGATCCTTTTTAGCAAATGGCAAAAATAAAACACAAATGAATAAACAAAACAGTTACATGGGAAATAAAAGATCGTATACTGAAGCACCTTTATAGGAAAATGCCTCTTGTTGCAGAACACCAGTGATGTCTAATTTGGCTTCTGTGAAGGAAGCAATTTGTGTGATTCATTTTTTTCCAGGGCCTTCTATTTAGCTGTTTGAGATCACTGTAGCATTGTGTGCTGGCTTTCAGCTTCCTTTAGGGACCAAGAAAGAAAAAGCAAAGAGAACTTACTAAGATTGTAAGGTCTGGAAAGGATCCCTCCAAATGCCATTAGGAGTCCAAGTGAGAGGGGAAAGGGAGGAAAGAGAGCCTTCAGTGGCCTACAGTTTGGACAGGGCAGCAGGCTCTGATCTCGTGCTAGAGAGGTAGCACTGTGGCCCAGCAGGTCTTCCTCCCACTGAGGCAGCTGACCGAATGCTCCCTTCACAAGACCTGGAGAGGCGATGTGCACACGGAGATGGGAGCAAGTCAATGCATGTGGTAAAGGTCGGGCTCTGGGATCCACAGCCTCACTCACCAAAGAGTTAGGTACTGACTACCAACTACCAACTACCCAAGAGTTGGGTACCGACTACCAACTACCGACTACCACAACGTGCACTAGCTCAGATTTCTGCCAACCACATAACAAGGAAATAAAGTAGAACCACCAACGGAGAGAAAAATATTCTCAAACTTCTCAAATCAGGTAGCAAAATCAAGTGCTCAGTGTATTTGCCGTACCAAGTCTAGTTGAGCTTATCCGTACGATATGGTATAAACCTGGGCAACATTACATCCACCATGCTGATAGTAAAGCAAAGAAGTAGGAGTTCGCTGTCATTCTGGATCTATGTTTAAAAGTATCACTTAAAAGCAGTAAGTGGAAAGATTAACATCAATTTACTCTAAAACTAAGGATTTGAGGTTGAAAAAAATCAAGTTACCGTACAGGAAACCTGAATGAAATCTAAATCCTTCCATCAGTAAGGACCAGCCCAAGGGTAAGAGACAAACGATAAAGGTCACAATAACATCATAAAATACAGATGATGAAAATATATTCATAACGTCTGCTTGTGTCTGGTTCAACAAAATTGCTCGGGAGAAAGTGTGCCTAATGAATGAAAGGCTTGGTGCCTGATTGGATTGACATGGCTATCAGGATAAGATAAATGGCAATAGAAGGTTCTTCGAAGGCATAAGAGAGACAGATCTTAGCTAATGGTAAGTGCAGAAGAATAAAGCAATTGGTATAATCTGGAAATGTCACCTGGGGTGCAGGAAAGTAATCACCACCTAATCAGGAGGATGTGATGATGGTGGTGGTGGTGGTGGTGATTTTGATACAGCATAGAACTTTGTGGAGACCCCAGCTAACCACCAACCCACAAATCCAAAAATGATTATTGCACTATAAAGACAAACCTAGAAACGAGAAATACAAGTCACCTAAGGAGCCCTGGGACATAATTGGGACAATAGATGAATAAATCTATCAAGAGAATTTGTTGATGTTTGCTTTAACACAAGAATTCTTTTGTACTTCACTCATCCATTTTTTTAAATAATTTTTTTATTAACATATATC
>CM053604.1:129284053-129299288 GCA_028646535.1 Procyon lotor | reverse complement strand
ACCAGCTTGCATTCTCACCAAGAGTGTAGGAGGGTTCTCCTTTCTCCACATCCTTGTCAACATCTGTTATTTCCTGACTTGCTAATTTTAGCCATTCTGACTGGTCTGAGGTGGTATCTCACTGTGGTTTTGATTTGTATTTCTCTGATGCTGAGTGATGCGGAGCACTTTTTTATGTGTCTGTTGGCCATTTGGATGTCCTCTTTGCAGAAATGTCTGTTCATATCTTCTGCCCATTTCTTGATCGGATTATTTGTTCTTTGTGTGTTTTTACTTATCCATTTAATAAAAAATTAGAAAAGTAAAAATTAAGAAAGCAAAAAGTAAAAAAAAAAAAAAAAGACTGTCTCTAAAAGAAGACATCAGCCAGGGCGCCTGGGTGGCTCAGTTAAGCTTCCGACCTGGTTTTGGCTCAGCTACTGGCCTCAATGGTGGTGGGATCGAGCCCTGCATCAGGCTCCCCGCTCAGCAGGGGAGACTGCTTAGAGTTTCTCCTCTGCCCCTCCCCCACTCGCTCACTCCTCTCTCTCTCTCTCCAATAAATATATAAATCTTTTAGAAAAAGAAAAAAAAAATGAAGGAAAGAAGGAGAGAAGGAAGGAAGGAAGGAAGGAAGGAAGGAAGGAAGGAAGGAAGGAAGGAAGGAAGGAAGGAAGGAAGGAAGGAAGGAAGGAAACATAAGCCAGGGACCTGGCTGGCTCAGTCGGTTGAGCGTGGTACTCAATTTTGGCTCAAGTCAGGATCTCAGTGTTACAAGCTGGAGCCCTGCGTGAGATTCTCTCCTTCTCTCTCTCCCTCTGCCCCTTCCCCCACAACTGCCACCTGGACTGAATCTCAAAGAACTGATGAGCATGGACTAGGTTGGCTGAATGTTGGCCTCCCAACCACAAGAAGTATCATGAACAAAGTCACGGAAGGGAAAATACAGCCTGATTAGTGCAAGGAACTACAAATGTTTCTGAATTGAGATATCATTGGCATACGACATAATGTTAGCTTCAGTCATACAACATAATGACTCGGTATTTGTGCATATTGCAAAGTGATCACTAGAGCAAATCTAGCTAACATAGATTCATAGTCACAAGATTTGTTTTTCTGGTGATGAGAACTTTTAAGATCCAATCTCTTAGCAACTTCCAAATGTTTTGTTGTTGCTGGAACATAAACTAAGGGAAAAAGGATGCAGCTGGGGGAAAATGGCAAAGGCCAGATTGTGGGAAATGCTTTATATGTTAAATGATGTAGGAAAGACATTAGGTCAAAGGCAACAGCCAAGAAAGAATTCTGGAGACATTTTTGGTGCAAAAAGTGGTTTTATTAAAACACAAGGACAGGACCCATGTGCAGAAAGAGCTGCACTGGGGTCATGAGGAGTGGCTGATTATATACTTTCAAGTTGGGAGGGGGTTAGAGACAGCGGAAGTCTCTAAGAAATTTTGGAAGCAAGGTTTCCAGGACCTTGAGTGGGCTAGCTATTGTTGGGAAAATGTCATTTATTACCGTCTAATAAAACCTTCATCATGAGACCCTTCAGATGTATATTGGTGGGCCGTATGCTTGGGGATGATTGCCAACACATATCTTGGAGGGTTTAGAGATAAAGGAAGTTTCCAAAGGAATTTTTATATGTTAAAGTAGACTTACAGAATCCAGGATTTGTATTGGGGGTTGGGGGGGTGGGAGTCGGGCTAGGTTTCCTTTTACCCTTAACAGTCAGCATAGAGGCAGTTGAGTGCCTAGAGGAATGTCACTCTGCCTGTTTCACGGACTTGTCATGGGCTGTAGGTAGTAAGGAAATTTAAAAATTTCTCTTCTGCCTTTGTTTCCTACATCATTAAAGAGCTTATATTATGTCCTCTAAGGGTTATGTGAAAACACAATGAGATTTCAGGCCAAGAGGTAACGTAGTCAAAAGGTTGTGAAGGAAGGTGGGAAAGACACCAATCAAGGAGTCATTTCAGTAGTCCAGACAAGAAATATTGAGGGCAGAGGTAGTGAAGATAGAGAACAAGGGACTACTTCCAGCAATATTCAGAGACAAAAATGGTTAAGACTTGCTAAATGATTAAATAATGAGGGTGAGGGAGACAAAGGGGTTAAAAGAGGAAAAAGACTCCCAGGTTGGCAAGTGAATACTATGACCACCAACTAAAAATAAAGGAGTAAGAACAGGTTTAGAAGGGCAAAAAAATTAATTGAATTTAGGATGTTTTGAATTTGAGATGTCCATGGGGCATGCAGGTGGGAAATTCTATGCGGAGTTGGACACGTCACAGATGATAAGTTATCAACATACTGGCAAGAGTTGAACTGAGCCTACATAGTAGCAACCAGAGTGGGTAGAGGACAAGTTCAAGGGAAACCCCTGAACAACACCTGTGTCAAAGACAGATACAAGAGGGACATGCGCAAAATAAAAGAATAGTGTAACAGGAACCCAGTATTTCAGAAGCCGAGGGACTAGTGAGCTCTGATTTGAAGAGAGTGATGAAATCAGAAATACCTAGCTATGGACACGTTTCCTTGATAAGTCACTGTCTTGCAGGGGATTTAAATTGAAATGAATCTAAAAACATCTCAGTCCACCAACATATGGGGAGAGGGGGGAACTGTAGGAAAAAGGACTACATGATGTCTCTTCATGATTCTATTTCACATGCCTCGCTTAAAACCCTTGTCCTCCTAGTTAAAGCACTCTCTTGCGTCCTGTCTTCCCGGGAAACAGAATAATCACTCAGCATTATGCAGCCAATCCCCTTTCCTATGTCTGATTTACAGCATGTCTTTCTCATTTTCTTCCCACCCCTGGTAGCCCAGTGTTTCAGGTTTTCTGTGGGCTGCCCCCCACGTCACTGTTTTTTGGTAGCCATTCCTGGTATTTTGCCAGAGTCTCTACATTTTCTCACCCAGGTAGGAGGGAAAAACTGAAATACTCTGAGGACCTGGTCGGGGCCAAGTGTACCCTCCATGCACAGCTCAGCATTGTGTTGGACTTTGTGTCAAAGGACAGCTCTATCTTGCAGCTCACAGCCTTTACAAAGGCCACCTTAAGTCCGTCCTATTGTAACAATTACATAACCTCATTGAAAATTTAGAACTGGAAGAAAGCAGAGGGCTCCTTTAGTCTATTTCCCCACTTCCTTGAGGATTTCTCCTACAGAATTCCTCAGATGGTGGACCAGCTCAAACTCAAGAAAATACCTTTTCCTTACAGAAGTGTTTTTCCCCTTGATTCAGTATATTCTAAAACCCGCTCGATGTCTCCAAAGTAGCATTTTTCAAATAATCCGATGGGATGGATAGAATGCACTAAAAGAGGAAAAGATCGAACGGAATAGCGGAGTCCATTAAATGTATAAGGATAAATACCCTGTCGTGAAGCTCCTACTTTCCTGTGGGGAGGAGGACTTTGTGGATGTGTGTAGACTGTATCTCTTCCTGTGTGTTTCAGTCCAAAATTTCCTACGTTGCTCTGCTGAATTACTCATACCAACCCCAGAAAATTAATTTGTCTCTCCTTGACTTCATTAAACTTAGCTTCCATTTAAATCAAATTTTTCAAACTGCTAGCATCCATCCAGCTCAGTTCGGCTCTGGTCTTTTTACAGTTAATCTGCTCATTTGGGTTAACTGTAGCATTTGCTCCAGTATCATTTTATCTAAATGAGGAATTTGTAAAGATCTGCATTAAAGAGCTTGTTTCCCTCCCTCACTTCCCCCTCCATCTGCCCCCTTACCACTCCCCCCTCCACCCTCCCTCTCTCTCTCTCTTTCTTTCCATGCCACCCATCTCTTATATTTCCTCGAACCTAATTGGAAACTCTTCGTTTGTATTTTTTTGGCAACCCAGACCAAAGATGCCACCGTTGCTACTATAGGTGCCTTTTTCAACACCTCCGTTATGCCTAGACAGAATGGTAAATCACCAAGCACAAATTCCGCATTGCTAGAAAGACCTCTCCCCGGGCTCTCCAGACTCTCCAAATTAAGCTCACCGTAGCTCTTCTGCTATTGTTGTTTTCGCTAGCTCTTTACTTTTGGATGGAGGGAAGATATCCGACCCGGTGAGCCACTGCACACCCGGAAATTCTGCTTCGACGCAATCTCACACAGCAGCGCAGTCACTCTCTACGACTGTCACGGCATGAAGGGGAACCAGCTCTGGGGGTACAGAAAGGTAAGACTCGGCTCACTGCACGCATTCTCGAACCGCTGGCCTTAAGGTCTTCCAACTCAAAAATTTGTTAGCACACTGTTTTGATTTCAGTTATTACCTAGACACAAGTATACACAATTGACTCAGACATTTGCAGACCACCAGCAAAGACTGAGGGAAAGATAGGGTGTGCTGTAAGGGGCATCGCTTTTGGCTTTGCTTGCTAGGTGCACATCCATCACCATCACTTATGACTGAAAAATGGCTTTGAGGGCACCGGTTGGCAGTCGGTTAAGCGACTGCCTTGGGCTCAGGTCATGATCGTGGGGTCCTGGGATCGAGTCCCATGTCAGGCTCCCTGCTCAGCGCGTAGCGTGCTTCTCTCTCTCCTTCAACCTCTCCCTTCTGCTCGTGCTTTCTCTCTCTCTTGCTCTCAAATAAATAAAATCTTTTGGAAGGGAGGGAGGGAGGGAAGGAAAATGGCTTTTAGCCTGTACATGCACTGCAAGGGAAGGGACTAGTCTTAGCCCAGACAACTGCCAAATAGAGAGATCATGTACTCAATAAACAAATGTACACATGTGTAATTTTTAAGAACCTCAAGTCATACGCACACACACACACACACACACGCACATGCTTAAGACATCCATTTATTTATATCTGCTCATTTGCTTGGGAGCAGTTTGTGTTAAGACAATTAGATTTACTTAAATCCACACTCATGTAGGAATAATTGTTGTGACCTTTCTACAAACCTGCCCAAGGATAACTAAGGAGAACTTGTTTGGGGAATTTAAGTTTAAAAAATTATAAAGTTAACATTTAATGGTAGAAAAAAATAGTTCAAAAGTAAATATAAAAATCACATTTTATTGAGTTGATAAAAAGCAATTAAATTTTTATTTTAAAATACCTTCGCCAAGTTGTCTTTTGATAACTTTTCAAGATACTACACAAGTTTCTTTTCAGCCTTTTTTGGTTTTTAGGGCAGGACTTCTTAAACTATACAGAAAATCTCATACCCACCACTTTAATCACGAGTTTTGGCTTTCCTGTGGCTGCGGTAAAACTTAGTATCTCCTTTTTTACTTTTTTTTAAGATTTTATTTATTTATTTGAGAGAGAGAGAGTGCACGAGAAGGATGAGAGTTGAAGGGAGAAGCAGACTCCCCACTGAGCAGAGAACCCAACACAGAACCGATCCTGGGCCTCCAGGATCATGACCTGAGCTGAAGACAGTTGCTTAATGAACTGAGTCATCCAGGTACCCCAAAACTTAGCATCTCCTGACTACAGAAAGCTAAGGGAAGAATCTACAGAGAATCAATATGGGGGAACACTGGTTTTCATACTTGTTCCCCCACTTAATAATCTTTCTGGTATTCACTTTTCAGGGGCAGGTACTTAAAACTATACTCAAAGGCAGACTCCGCATATCAGCACTCCCCATAACCTCTGAGATTGTGTCTCTGTGTCCAGAAAAAGTATAAAACAGGGGCGCCTGGGTGGCTCAGTGGGTTAAAGCTTCTGTCTTCGGCTCAGGTCACGATCTCAGGGTCCTGGGATCGAGCCCCGCATCGGGCTCTCTGCTCAGCAGGGAGCCTGCTTCCTCCTCTCTCTCTGTCTGCCTCTCTGGCCGCTTACGATCTCTCTCTCTGTGTCAAATAAATAAATAAAATCTTTAAAAAAAGAAAGAAAGAAAGAAAAAGTATAAAACACCAGTTGTATCCTTCTGTTTTCCTTATGAACCGCATCATAAATAATTAATCTTGCCCAACCCATTTTGTTGTTCAATATGATACAATCTATGTGGGATACACTAAGGAAGTTGTTTTGTTTTGTTTTTATGGTTATATTCTGACCTTTAAGAAGTTCCTTTCTGGGCACATCAATAAAATATCTAAATCACCATTCACCTAGTGTACTGATCGTCCCTGATGAACACACCATTTCTCATTATTGCACAATTATAGCATGAGAGAACACTCAATAATGTACGATTAAGCCAAGAAAATACAGTTGTTTTCATTAGGGAGCTTACAAAAGCTTGCAGATGGATAAAACCAACTACTGCACATACACACAGAGCTCCTGGAGAAGAAAAAAGTGATTTTTTTCTTCTGGTGATTTCAAGAGGTAACTCTTACAGCTTTAACATTTTAAACCTTCCCAGGACCCTAAGGGACTTGGAAAAGAGACCCACTGGATACAGTTGCGCTGTGGATCCTTTCTCAGATGCTTTTGCAGCTGTTGGCCTTGCCTTACTTAGCAAAAGGTTACATTCACCATGTATTTATATAACAGGCAAGGTATTTATACATAATCAGGAATATGCCAAAGGCTCAAAATGGAAATTTTCTGAAAAATCTCTTTCTGGTCGATGACTCAGGCTTATTCAAATGCACCTGTTTTTTGAAAGCACTTGTTTATTTCGTGGGCTATTCCCAAGGCATAAAGAGAGAAAGCACAGAGAAGTCTCTCTGGGGTGTTACCTTGTCTTTGTAGATGCGTTACCTGGCCCTGGGGACTTCCAGAGAGTTCAGCATCTTTTGAGTCAGCTTTGGAGCTCCCTCTTTTTATTAGCATATCATGAATAAACAAGATCCCTAAGACTTTCCTAATTGCCTAACTGGACCTCAGTGGGCCATCTCCTAAGCTCCGAATGTAATCATCATCATCATCTCCGATTGTTAATGAGGCACTGAGCTAGTGCTTTACACACATCACCTCACGCCTCACAACCACCTAGGTACTATTATGTATAATTCATAGAGGAAGAAACTGATACTAGCATGTTTGCGCTGGAGCCAACATTCAGATTCCAGTGCATCTGGCTTTAAAGCCTCTACTCTTTCCTTTGCCATGCTCTTTTTTTTTTTTTTAAGATTTTATTTATTTATTTGACAGAGAGAGAGAGATCACAAGTAGGCAGAGAGAGAGGAGGAAGCAGGCTCCCTGCTGGGCAGAGAGCCTGATGCCGGCTAGATCCCAGGACCCTGAGATCATGACCTGAGGCAAAGTCAGAGGTTTTAACCACTGAGCCACCCAGGCGCCCCCTCTGCTATGCTCTTAAGAAATCAGATCAGTATTCCCTGGGAGAGTTCCCCGGGAACTCTCCAAGTTCAGTATTCCCCGGGAATACCAGGGATACCAAGAATCAGTATTCCCTGGGAGAGTTCCCCGGGAACAAATCCAAGTTCCCTCTTGGATTCAGCACCACTGATAGCAACCAATCCCTCCCCTGAGCTACGTGGCAATTTCTTGGAGGGGGAAGGTGGCCAGAATCTGCTTTGCTTAAGTGAGTGAAGGTTGTTGTTGGGCCCATTGGCAGCCGTTGGCTCTCAGATGTACTTTTTTTTTTTCAGGAAGATTTTTGGGTTGTTTCCCAGCTTCACTGAGATATAATTGACATGTGTAACATTGTGTACATTTAAGGTGTGCAATGTAATAATTTGGTATATGTATACATTGCAAAGTGACCACAACAAGGTTTGGTTAACACATTCACCACCTCACATAGTTACAATTTTCCATGTGATGAAAACTTTGAAGATCTCCTCTCTGCAACTTTCAAATATACAACAGAGTATTATTAACTACGATTACCATGCTGTGCTTTACATCCCCAGAACATACTCCTCTTACAACTGGAAGTTTGTACCTTTTGATCACCTATACCCATTGCCCCCGATCCCACCACCCAGCTTTCAATTATGCTTAGATGTGAGTCATTGCCGCCACAAAAAAAGGGGGGAAATCCCTGTTTTATAACCTTGTAAGGAGGTTCAGTAATACCATTGTGTCCCACAACAGCGAGTACCAAAGATAAAGAATCCCATTCTTGGTTTCCTTTTACCACCAGGGGGACCCCTCTTACAAAAACAATGACTTGGTGACAGTGAAAATATTAAAATTATCAACTGATACAAAACAAAAAAACTTTCTTCCCTCTTCTTTTACCCTTACACCTAATTAGTCACTAAGACTTGTCAACACCCCCTACCCCCAGCCCTTATCTCAATAACCTCTCTGCCGTGTTCATAGCCTGGGCCCTAATGGCTGCCTTTCTTGTCTTACCCCTCGATGACTCTCAGAGCTACCTCAAGGGTCATCCTGCCTCCTGCCCCTTCCCTCACTAACCCATCTTCCATCCTAAAGTCAGAGGGAGTTTCTACAAAATCTGTTCATTGCATTCTTGTTTTATAACTTCACTTGGTTTCCCATTAAGTAGCAGATAATGTGCCTTCTTTCCATTCTTATCCTAAACTCTGCACAATCCAGTCATCATAATGATTTCCTAGCAAGTCTAACACATCCTAATTCATCCTAAAACTGTAATATGATCTTGAATAAATTATTTCGCATCTATGATTTTCAACTTCTTTATCAACATAAGAGGGATAATAATTAAGTGAGCTAAACCATAAAAATAAGCTGTTTCTGACCACAAGATCAAATCTATACTCAAGGGGGTGACAAATGCAATTTTTACAAGGAAAATAGTAGTAAGGTGCATCCTGCTAGACCGCATCACTCCAGCAACCTATCCTAAGCAATATTAACTACTGTTACCCACCCCTCCCCCCAAAATTAAGAACTATCTCCCATGCCCCTTTCCTTTGAACTAAAGTTTTATTGGAGTATAATATACATCTTGGCTTGGGTTTCTCTAGATGAATACATGAAGTGAGAATTTGAGGGTTTTTTATTTGGGAGATGGCCCACCAAAATCTTGGTAAGAAGTGGGTCAGTGAATGAGGAAGGGATGGGAGTCAATAAAGGGTGAATTATAAAGCAAGTACCACTGTGGGCAATCAGAACTCAATCCTACTAAAGACGTCCAGAAATGGTAGAGAGCATGTATCAGAGAGCAAGGGAGTTGGGATATTTATACATCACTCTAGTCCACCTGTGGTTAAGATTACTCCTAAGGGGTTTATTCTCTGACTTCTCTGGGCTGTTGCTGGTACAGACAAAGCTGTTCTTGAGACCAGAGGAAGCCTTTAGGGAGGGAGACTCAGTGGCCAACGGCTGGGGTTGGGCCAGCATGCACTGAGTTTGGGAGGCCTGAAGAGCTATGGGCAGGGTACAGTTGCTATATGAGAATCCAGTTGCTTCACATTTTTGTCAACTCTTGGCATTCTGTTTCTTTTTTTCTTTTCTTCTTTCCCTCTTTTCGTTTTGTGGTTGTAGAGTGAGAGCACATGCTTCTTAGCTGGTTTGGATATCTTCTTTGGGAAGGACCATTTTTTAACATGCATTACCTAGTTTTTTCTTACAGATTTTTGGATAGATAGTTAGATAGATAGAAGTGCTTTGTTAGACATACATATTGTAAGTATCTTATTCTAGTTGATGTCTTTCCTTTTTTCTCTACAGAATATCTTGAGGAAGAGCTATTCTTTATGATTAGTGTCTTTTGCGTCCTGTTTAGGAGATCTTTGCCCATACCAAAGTCATGAAGACAGTCTTCTAAGTCATCTTTCAAAGAGTTATTGTTTAATCCTCTACCTTTTGGTATAGAATTCCATGAAATATTTTATGTATGCAGTGTAATATGGAGTTGATTCCTTTTTCATATTTATATCCAATCAATCAATTGATCACCACTTATTAAAAAGACATTTTTTTCCTGCTGCATGGAGATAGCAACAGAAATGTGAAAGCTTTCCTCCAGGGAATAAGAATAACATATAATGTCTACTATCATCGTTTCTATTTTATATAGTACAGGATAGCCTACCCAGAGTAATCAGGCAAGATTAAGAAATTAAAAGGTATGAGAATTGGAAAGGAACAAATAAAACAGCCAATTCACAGATGAAATATTATATAGAAAATTCAAAAGAATATACAGTCACACTATTAAAATTAATAAGTACCTTTAGAGTAGTCCTGGATACAGGTAAATATAAGAAAAAACAAATGTCTATATACCAGCAACCAAAAAATAGAAAATGAAATTCAAAAATAATTTCATTTGATCATCATGAAAAGCAAAATAAATCTCGCAACAGAGGTGGAAATAAATCTCACCACAGAAGTGAAAGATCTTTACACAGAAAGCTACAGAATATCACTAGGCAGAATTAAAAGCTATGTAGAAGAGGGCGCCTGGGTGGCTTGGTCGTTAAGCGTCTGCCTTCACCTCAGGTCATGATCCCAGGGTCCTGGGATCGAGCCCCTCATCAGGCTCTCTGCTCTGCAGGAAGCCTGCTTCTCCCGCTACCATTCCCTCTGCTTGTGTTCCCTCTCTCGCTGTGTTTCTCTCTGTCAGATAAATAAAATCTTTAAAAAATAAAAAAAAATTAAAAAATAAAAGCTATGTGGAGGAATCTATCATGTTCAAGGATAAGACTCACTATTGTGAAGATAACAGTTCTCAAAAGGGTATATATGTTTAATGCAAGGTCAGTCCAAACCCCGGCAAGTTTATTTGTGGAAACTGATGAACTGATTCTGAAATTTCTATGGAAGGGAATAGCCAGGAAAAGAATAGCCAGGAAAATTTGACCAAGGGAAAGAACAAATATCAAACATTATAAAAGCACAGTTTCCAGGATATTGCAAAGGTACATTTAAGGCAGTATGCTATTGACATAACGTGAGCCTGACTGAGGCTCTCTAGAAGGTAAGCCCGGGGTATTGGTATTTTTTGAAGGCTCCTAAAACATTCTCATGGGCAGCCAGATGGAGAATCCCTTTTCTAGCTCCAATGTATACATACTTTCTTTACCCCACTCCTCCCTCCTGCTTTAGTTGGAATTTGCCCCCCTATTTGTATTCTGATACCATTTTGTTTCTTCTTTTGTACCAGAAACATTATATTCTACATAATTAGTCTCTCTTTATGGATGTTAACTACCTGAAGGCAGGAACTTTTTCTTTTATTTCTGTATGGCCTGTTTCATGTCTAATAGATAGAAGTTCCTAAATAAGCATTTTTTTTTTAAAGATTTTATTTATTTATTTGACAGAGAGAGAGACAGATCACAAGTAGGCAGAGAGGCAAGCAGAGAAGAAGAAGCAGACTCCCCACTGAGGAGAGAGCCCGATGCGGGGCAAAGGCTTTAACCTGCTGAACCACCCAGGCACCCCAATAAGCATTTTTTAAATGGCTTACAGAACTACTGGGTTTGGGTGGCTCAGTCGTTTAAGGGCCTGCCTTCAGCTCAGGTCATGATCTCAGGGTCCCAGGATCAAGCCCCACATCAGGCTCCCTGCTCGGCAGGAAGCCTGCTTCTCCCTCTCCCACTCCCCCTTGTGTTCCCTCTCTCACTGTGTCTCTCTCTGTCAAATAAAAATAAAATTAAAAAAAAAAAGAACTACTGGGTTCAGTTATTGATATGATCTTCTCCTTCATGAACTCCAAGTTGTGTTGGATAAAATTTAACATATCTCATGGAAGCAACCTAAATGTCCATTAATAGATGAGTGAATGAATAAAAAAAGATGTCACATATAAGTATATAATCTAATATGTAATGGAATATTACTCAGCTATAGAAAAGGATGAGATCTTGCCATTTGCAACAACAGACATGGACCTGGAGGGTATAATGCTAAGTGAAATAAGTCAGCCAGTGAAAGACAAATACCAGGTGATTTCACTTAGATGTGGAATCTAAAAACAAACGAACAAGAAAAAAAAGCAAAAACAGACCCATAAATACAGAGAAGAAACTGATGATTGCCGGAGAGGAGGGGGTAAGGGATGGGCAAAATGAGTGAAAGAAAGTGGGAGATAAGATTTCCCATTATGGAATGAATAAGTCACAGGGACGAAAGTTACATTATAGGGAAAACAGTCAATGGTATCATAATAGCTTTGTATGGCGACAGATGGGAGCTACACCGTAGTGAGCATAGCACAAGGTATAGAGTTTTTGAACCACTATGTTATAACCTGAAACCAATATAAATTATGTGTCAACTATACTTCAATTAAAAAAGAAAGAAGAAGAAAAAAAAAAACACTTAACACATTTTGGGGAGGGAGGGGTCTCAGAACCACATACACAGCTTCCCCAAAGACCAAAAGTGAAAGGTTTAAATTACTATTCTTAGTTGCTCCCTGGGGTGTTCTTGTAGTTTAACTGCTCTAAGAAAGGGCTTAAAAATAACATCGAACAGGAAATACAGATAAGAAGTTTCCTTTCAGGATAAATTGATAACATTGCAACAGTCACTTTGGTTTAAAAAGTGAGTGGGCGGAATTCTTGGCATGTGCCCACATTCGACTATTTATTGTGACTTGTGATATATGCCAGGACTTTGGCCTCCCAGCTCATAAAATCCTGCTGGTCCACAAAGATACCAGATGGAAGGCCACAAGATTCTTATTTTTAACGTGTTCTGGTTAGTTATTGATTTAGGAACAAAAACGAGGAAAGTACATACAAAGAGCTGAATTAAAAGGCATGTATTTCAGCTTGGGTTATGATATACAAAGCCCCACGACCAAATCCTGGACCTGTGGTTCATACTTAGGCAGTCACAGTATCCCAGGTCAGCCCGTGCATTTCGAGAGTATTAGAAAGTTCTTCCTTGCCAAGTATTAGAAAGTTCTTCCCTGCCCTTTGAGACCACACAGATGAAATGTAATCCATTTCACTGAAGACAGATCCCAAATATTTGAAGAATGCTTGCCCTATCTTTACTCTTTATTTCTGGGTAAATGGTCCAATTTTCTGTCACTACTCTTCATATGACTTAATTTGCATCTACCTCAACTTCCTGGACACTCATTCTTAACATACTCCCAATAGTTCTAGAAAGTGTCATAATACTCAGAACAGAACAATATTCTAGGCGTGTCCTGATCAAAGGGCATAGAATCTGTTTCTAGTATTCTTCATTATGATTGAGTTGATTTTCTACCTTAACTTTATATACTTTGCTTTTTAATGAATTTTCAGTATAAAACACAATCTTTTTCTCATTTTGCTACAAATGTACATCTCCACAGTCTTCTATCTGTATAATTCATTTTATACTTGTGTAGCTATCCATTTGTTTCTATTAAATTCTATCTTACCAGATTTACCTCATCCTGGGTTTTGACTCTTTGATCTAACCTATGGGCCATCAAACCAGTTTTGTTCCATCCATGAATGGGATCTGCATGCATTCAAGCCTTCATCTAAGTTGTGGATCCCAGTCCACGAGGTCATGAACTGAGTCCTCTATCGTATAACAGAGATGACACTGATCCATTAACAAGCATCATTTGGATGAAGTTATTCCAACCAGATACAAATTTACCTAATAGTTATTTCCTCTAGCCCACATTTCTCCAGCTCACCCAAAATAGAACAAAGAGGGGCTTTTCAAATACCTTGCTGAAAACAATATGCTCAATGTCTATATCCTACTCTCATTTGTAATAGGAGACTTAAGTCCTTGTACCTAAGAAGTTATGATCTTCGATTCAAATGAAGGATCCAACCGAGAAGGAGGTCAACACCCAGGAGGGAAATACATTCAGCATAGCAATGATACTACCTTTTCCACAGTGTTCGCTTCCCATCCTGTTTTTATTTGCATGACTCACTTAGTTGTCATGACCTTTTAGCTTTTGCTGTTTCTGAGTAAATTAGCAACATTCCTACCTGGTAAGACCATCCCAACAAACCTAACTGCCATTCTCTGGTCACTGAGAACAAGAAAGCCTCCATCGCAGGCTCTCTCGGGCTCTAACATAAGGATAAAGGCTTCCTGAATTAAACACCTGCCAAGATTTAGACTAATAGAAAAGAATATTGGTAATAAGAACTGTAAGCAACTTCAGCCAGTATTTAAATTTAAATTAATAGTTGCTAATGAGCAGGGGTAGAGGTGGAATAGGATGGCTGGTTGGTTCAGCCAAGAAGGACTATAAAGCATAACTTAGAGGTCAGAACAGAGGCTCTGGGTCCTATGGGATCGGAGACCGGCATTCTGGCTCCCATGTGGGTCCTGGCTCTGGGATCTTGGAAAATTTCCTTACTAAGCACTTTGGTTTCCTCATTCATAAAGTGAGGATAATAATAGTATCTATCCTAGAGGATTGTTGTAATGCTTAAATAAAATTTAAATGTACCTAGCCCATGGCACTTCAGAGTTCAATTACTGTTAATTATTGCAAACTCTGTGTTCAACAAACTATCTTCTGATTTGATCTTAGCTCTTCAAGCAAGTTTGCATATAGGAAAAGGTAGGCTAGTTATAGCCTATCTTCTATTTTGTATAAATATGCTTATGTTATATTTGTATATTGTACATTTTTTGTACCATTTTAGTTACTTAACTATAGCCAGATATGAGACCATAAATTCCATGAGAGCAGAGGTTTTTCTCTGCTTTCTTTCTTTCATTCTGTACCTAAAACACTGGTGGGCATATAACTGGTGCTTAATTAATATTTGTTAAATAAATAAATAAATGAACCTAGCTTCCTATTTGTCCACATTCCCTATCCCTTCAGATTGCTTATGTGGTTTATGTAGGCAAAATGGGAAGATCTACATAGAATACTTAGCACTGCCAGACACATAGATTCGTAGTCGTTAAATAGCAGTTATTATTATTATGTTTATACAACTCCCAAGAGGTTTACCATGGGGAGATAAAGAGCTATGGACAGATGGAAACAAGATATGGAGCAGATGGGTTTTCTCTACTCTTAGAGCTTTCAGCCTAGTGGGGAGGCAGACAAAAATAATTAAATAAATTAAGTTGCAGGATAATATGAGAACACAAAACACAGGGTTCTGCCCAGGTCAGGGAAGTAGGTAAGGCTCCTCCGACAAGCTAACATGTAAATGGGGATCTAAGAGACGAGTAGGAATTAGGTAAGTGAAGGAAGTAACAGAGAAAAAGACCCCGATCAAGTATCAGCTTGTGCAAAGGCCCTGAGGTAGGCAAGATCTTCATTTTCTTGGAAAAACAGAGAAGCCAGTTGGAAGGTGTGAGTGTGAAGAAAAATGATGAACGATGAGACCAAACATCTGGCCAGGGAGAGGACTATACAAGACCTTGCTGGCCATGGGGCACCTGGGTAGCCCAGTGGGTTAAAGCCTCTGCCTTCGGCTC
>CM053604.1:129255546-129283953 GCA_028646535.1 Procyon lotor | reverse complement strand
AATTAAGGATACACTCATGTACATCACTTGTCAGTAGCCCAGAAGAGCCAGCGAGGGGAGCAAGGAGTAGGGGCTAAAGGCCTGCTGTGCCTGGCACCGTCTCAGCACACACACCAAGGGGCTCTGTCGGGACATTAAGAAACATTATTTCTGACTGGCCAAATTAGCCACTGGTGCAAGGAGACCAATTTTCTCCTCCTGTGAGGAATTCTACCTGTCAAGGGAAAAATGGAAAAGGAGAGACAGTAAGACTGCTTTGTCCCTGTTATGCCTATCAAGGTATTTTTGCATTCTCCCAGAAGCCAACAGTAAAAAGAGGCAGGGAAAAACTAACTAATTTGTCTTTCTTCCAGAATACAAAGGACATTCGTATGTCAACCTTGTTTCTCTCCACAGAACGTAGGCAGGAAGGCAGATACTCTACACCTTCCCTCGTCCCACTCTTCTGCACTCCACTCCATTCATCCTGCAGCTGGGACACCCGCATCACCGACAAACGAAGTGACCATCAGAAACTATTGTCAGGAATAAGAGCGGGATTAAAAACTAGCAATACTTCGGGGCGCCCGGGTGGCTCAGTCGGTGAAGCGCCTCAGTCTTGGTCTCAGCTCAGGTCCTGATCTCAGGGTTGTGAATTCGAGCCTTGCACTGAAAAAACAAAAACAAAAAATCCCAGAAATATCCATATTAGACACCAACAGCATTGGACAGGAAGGAGCTCTCTCTCACAATAGCATTCTCTTCCGATGCATGCTACCCAGAAATGAATAGTCAGAGGAAGGGAGTAACTCCATTTCCCCCCCACTGTGCACACAGGAGCTATCCTCCAGTCCAGTCTACACCCAACTGCTTACCGGGCATCTGAACCGGAATGGCTCATCTCTGACTTCAACTCCTTTTACCGGAAACAGAAATCACTATCCTCCCCCGCTGCCTGATCCTGTTCCTCCCCTCCGTTTCCTGCCTCAACACAGCTTTTCCTCCACTTCTTCCCCCACCTTAATCCCCACATGCTATTAATCAGAATGTTCTCTACATTTGCTTCTCAGATAGCTCTCACATCATTTTTCGGGTCACCCCCAACTACCCCTGTGGCTTTGGGTTTTGCTTTTGTCAGTTTCAATCCAGCTGGTCGCAGCGGCCTCACCCTGTGCCCTTGGCCAGAGTCCAATGCCTCCCCACCCCCACTCCATCCTCCTCTCGGCTACTAGCATCCTCCACCCAAAATATGGATTCTGTGTCTCCCTTTTTTAACTCATTCAGTGGCCACCTCCCAAGCGCAGGAAAAACCAAGCCTTAGCAATGTACCCCAGTCCCTGCATGATATCTCTTGGCTATCATCGTCTGGAATTCACGTTGTTCCTTGTGATCCAGTCGCACCAAATGACTTGCACATGAAGTAGCCCTCCATTACCTCTGACGTATCTCCTCCCACTCTCTCCCCTGACCCAGACACCCTGCCATTCTGCTAACCAACCCCCCCAGGGTGTGTTCCTGCTTAATGCCTTTGCACTGGCTGGTCTCTCTGGAACTCTCTTCCCCCAGATATTGGCAGGGTTAATTCCTTCATCTACTTCAAGACGACCCATAGGTCACCTTCTCAATAAGGTGCACCCTTGCTGCCCCATGCAAATTTGCATAACGTGTTATGCCCATTGTTTACTGTCTGTGCCCCACTGCCTCACCCCTACACTGCCTTTAGCATGTAAATTCCAGGAAGGGGGGGCAGGGGATGGTCTTGTGAAGTTCACTGAAATATCCTAGCTACCTAAAAGAGCGCCTAATAAATAGTAAGTCCCAAATAAATTTTTGCTGAAAGAATTGAATGCATAAATGCACACGCTATCACGTCTCTCCTTTTCCATGTTCCTCTCTACATCTGAAATACCCTCACACGTTTTATTCCCCCTCATCCACAGTCTCATTGGCACTTTTTTATTCATACATTTCTTGTTTACCTCTTGGTGTCCCCCACTTCCCGGGTCAGGAGATGCATCTCAGCTTATCTTTTTAGGCCGGTCTTCTAATATATACCAGAAGATAAAGGGCATTCAATGAATATTTATTGAACTCTGACCTGAATCGTGTTGTATTTCAGGCAAAGGACTGAAATACATGAATCATATACAAACTCTGACCATAATTACATAGACGAGCTCATTCCCGAGCCATACATCACCTTTGTTCCGTAAATCCTTTTGCTTAAAATGGAAGGTACGGGTATATCAATTTGGATAACGGGCTGAGGCAGGAGCTAATTTTTGCAAATTCTATTTTGCCAGGATTTCAGAGAACGCAATTTGCTCTTGAATAGCTGGTCTCAGACCAGATGGTTTGTACATTCTGATTTTTAGAATTGGGGATGCTCCCTGACTAAAAATAAATTAAAGATACAGAGTAGAAGCACTTATATGTAGGACATTGTCCCAGCGATTTTACATATATTAACTCATTTCATCCTCACAACAACCTCATGCAGGATGTATTATTGTATTATTATCTATATTTTACAGATGAAGGAGCTGGAGTTCAGAGAATTAAGTACTGCCCAAGGTCACACAGCCAGGATGTGGTATGACTGGGCTTTGATCCAGAGCCCGTGCAGAACAAAACCCCAGCCCCTGACCCAGCACAGGCTGCCTTCCCTTCCACCGGGTGCCAGTTCCATTCCCAGAGTCCTCTTCCTACACATTGTGAACTCACAGACTTATTGTATTGTCTTTGCATCTCTTTTATTACCTTGCGCATGGTGTGGAATGCTTTCTACAACTTACTCAGGCCTTCAAAGCTTAGGTGCTATAAAGTATGAAATGTAATTGAATTTAGTGCCGGCCGAGTATCACACAGATGTCAGTCAAATCACAGGCCGGCTTCCGGAAGGTGTCCCTTTCAATGAGGATCCTGAAAAGTCCCACCCATGCTTTTCACAGCCTGGACTGACTGGCCAGAACTGGGCATAGAGTCTGACCCGATTGGATTAGGAAGGGCAGTTCCCCAACCCTGGATCTGAACTTTTCCATTTCCTCCTCAAGGGTTTCGCATTTTCTGAAGCAAAACCAAAGCTGGAATGACAAGAGAGGAAGCAGGCAGGGAAGGTGGGAGAGGTGGAGGAGACAGGAGAGGCAGGGTTTGCCATATTACACTGTGAACAGCCGGGGCACGTGCTCTGCTTTCCTCTCAGGACTCAATGGGGAGCAGTCCGGTCAAAAGGGCTCTTTAAGGAGGACTTTTATGGAACAGCAGACTTGCCAAAGCACTCGGAAGTCTATACCAAACTGTATTTGATTCTGTTACCGCCATCTCTTGTCATGAGATGGAGGGCAGGGGACCAAGGGCTGTCTTAGAATGAGAGACCATATTGACAAATGATTACTCGAGCTACTCACTTAATTCCAGCCAGGAAAACCATCAGTAAAGACACTTGGTAATCCAAAAGCTTAGCTGAGTATAAAGTATAAAGATAGCAATGTACGCAGCCCCCAAGGTCAAAAGTGGAGAACACATGCTCTGGGGAGGCTGACAGAGCTTCCAGAAGCTTCGCCCATAGGACCTGGTGGACACCCCCCAAGACCAGGGTGAACAGAGCTCAGTCTATAACCACAGAATGATCAATCTGTCAATCTCCTGAGTATCGTTGATAGTCTCTAGTTGGATGCCCTGTCATTTGTCTCTGTCGGTCAGACGTGAACTTTGGAATAAAGGTTTGTTCAATTTTATGGCCAAGAGAGGGCTTACAGATTAATCTTAACCACTCTCTCATTTTGCTGGTGAAGCTTCTCAACCGAAAGCGGATTAAGGGAATTTAACTTTTCAACTTCTATGCGAGCACAAAGTACCTTTACTTTGTAAATAGTATTTACTATTTGTAAATAATAGAAAACATATTCTGGATTTTTCAGGGCGGTGCTGAATTTGCGTGTCCTGTCTAATTGTCCTTTTGCATTCACCTGTATTTGTCAGAGCCCATGTTCTAACTTGAGACGGAGAAATATGATCACCTTAGAGCTCAGAAGATACTGTTCAGAAAATCCGGTTTGGCTTTTGCATCCGTACTAAAGTACACAAGCTGGTGAAGGGAGGAGAATAGAAACATGTTCTACTCCTTTCTTTTCTCATTTTTTTTTTTTTTAGCTTTCATAGAAATTCGTGCTCTGGGGGCACCTGGGTGGCTCAGTTGATTAAGCAACTGCCTTCGCCTCAGGTCATGATCCTGGAGTCCCGGGATCGAGTCCCACATCGGGCTCCTTGCTCCATGGGGAGCCTGCTTCTCCCTCTGACCTCTCCCCTCTCATGCTCTCTCTCTCTCTGTCTCAAATAAATAAAAATAAATCTTTAAAAAAAAAAGAAAAAAAAAAGAAATTCGTGCTCTGGGGGAGAAACTGAGCATGTAAAGGTCCCGACTTGAGTTCCACAAAGGGAACAACAGAAGGAAATACAGATAAGTAAGGGGTAGAAAGAAGGAGACGTCGGTGGAACAAAGTGGATTAGCATTTAGTAGGTCACACAGAATTTTCAGGAATCAAATAGCTTAGGAATGCTCTTTGAAAAACTGATTTAAATATAACATGTAGCTAACTGGGTAGAAGTTAGGGGCAGGGGACTGAGCATGAAAGATGCTGGGAAGCGGGGGAGGGGGGCACAAAAGAGACCACCGCCCAAGGGACCACCACAGCTATGAGGAGGGGGTCTCTGTGTGTGAGTTTCACCCGAGAGAGAAGGACGCCTGGGGTGAGCTGCAGAGGCAGCTAGCCTCCTCTCTGCACCCAGAGTAGGAGGGAGTCCTCGGGGCTGTCTCTGGGGTCAAACAGCAGCCAAGGTAGCAAAGCCCCAGGTGAAGAAAAGAGGAAGGACACCTCTTTGTGGAAATAAAAAAAAAAAAATCCACAATAAACTCAGGAGACTTAAGAAAACAAAAGAGAAAAGTGAGCCTTTGTATGAGGCAGAGCTCTTTGTTTACACTGAACAGAAACAAGCACTAAATTGCAGGCACTGCCTTTCTCCTTCCTTATTCTTCCTTCACACACTGCCCGACGTGCAAACATCCGGATCCTAAAAGGACATTAAATATTGGTTGATTGAGTCCTAACATCCAGGAACAACCCAGAAATATTTACACTGGCTGCCTGAGAAACTCTGTCATTCTAAAAACATTGTGAGTAAAGTATTCCTCAGTTAAAGAAAATAATCAGAACCTCTGAACATTTCCTAAAAAAATAGTATTTGGCCCTGAAATTCAAGCAGTGATTTGAGAACGCTTTTTACGTGTTCTTGGCAAATTTTTTTTTTTTTTTTTTTGCATAGACACTATAAGAAACAAAAGGTTTTGTTCCCAGTTAAGGAAAGATTTTTTTTTCCTCTTTACATCAACTTCCTTTTCTCCACTTGAACAATAAAAAGAAGTGTGTGTTGAGGCCCCTGGTTGACTCAGTTGGAAGAGTGTGTGCCTATCAATCTCAGGTCATGAGTTTGAAACCCATGCTGGGCATAGAGATTACTTTAAAAAAAAAAAAAAGAGGTGTGTGTTTGAGCTGATTCAGATAGTGAGCTTCCTCACCACTTAAACTTTGTGCCCTGATAGTACCTTTCTCTCACAGAGCTGTTAGCTTTATCCTGTACCTAGCAACTCTTTTTTTTTTTTTTTTAAAGTGAACGCTGCCTCCTCCCTTTTACAGAAAACAATGAGAATTGCACCACAGGAAGGGCTATAATGACAGAAAAGGAGTTTGGAGAAGATCCTGAAGCTTCAGAGTTGAGAAATTTGAGTTTGTACATGGAGAAAGGGCCTGTGCATCAGCTATCTCTGTCCCCATAACTTCTGAAGAGGGCAACTGAGCACCTGGCTCGTTCCTGTTTCTTTTTATATTTCTTTTTCCCATTTGAGGCTCCATACAAGGGGAGGGGAAAAATTTTTTTTTTAATATTTTATTCATTTGACAGAGAGGGCATGAGTGGGGAAAGCAGCAGACAGAGGGAGAGGGAGAAGCAGGCTCCCCACTGAGCAGGGAGCAATGATGCGGGGTTCGATCCCAGGACCCCGGGATTATGACCAGAGTCAAAAGCAGCCGCTTAATGACTAAGCCACGCAGGTGCCCCCAAGGGGAGAGGAAATTACAACTCCTCTTCTTCTAATTCAATTGGGTCAAACTCAATGCCTGTGTGTGTGTGTGTGTGTGTGTGTGTGTGTGTGCGCGCGCGCGTGCATGCACATGCACCCACCTGTTGTTGTTTGCTAAGGACAGAATTACCATCTTTGTATCTGTGCCTCTCCTCAAATAGCTACATTATTAGCTACTTGGCCAGCAGCCTCATATACTTGTAGTATCTTTAAAACCCAAGCATGTAGCAAAATGCTTCCTACAGAGTAGCAAATGGATGGATTGCTTTTTTAAAACGCCAGAAGGATCTCGGAAGGAACGAAAATTCTTTGTTTCTGATTGAACCTGCCTGGAGTCCTTACATCAGCCTACAGGCCCTGGGACGTTGTTCTCCGTGTGATTATCCAAACTGCTATTGTTTAATTTGGGAGATGGTCTCCTTTTCGTGCTCTGGGAATACACTGAAATATAAGCAGAGTTATTTTACTTCCTCTGTGTATTTTGGGTCCTCACCATTCACCATATATTATGTCAGCCCTTACTTTTCTTTCTGATCCCTCCAGGACAGAACATTATTCCATCCTGTGAGCAACAGCTGCATGGACTGCAACCCCGCAGAGAAGAAGATTTTCATGGCCAGATGTGACCCTCTATCTGAGACTCAGCAGTGGATTTTTGAACATATTAATATGACTGTTTTAGAAAAATTTAACCACCATGCCAGCTCCTAGGAAGAAGGAAGGAGGGAGAAAATGAGCAATTACCTACAGATTATAAAAACTAAAGTTCAGCCAGCATCTGGGTCGAAGGAGTCAGGAATAACATTTCCTAGATCCAGGAAGCCTGGTTTAAAGATTTGTAAATGCCACGTCAAAGTAGGTTGTCCTGCAGAAATTCCTGCATCTGAAGAACTTGGCCGAGAACCTCACCAGCTGCATCTGAGAACTCGAGACTAGCAGTGCCCTTGCTGGTCAAGGGCAAAGATTATTTAAGGACTTTTCCAAACAACTGCTGAGTTAATAAATCCTAGCATTTCTCAGGTCAAATCCTGCAGTAGTGAGTAGCTATGAATGGATCCTATTAACTGGGTGGGAGGGGGCGAAAATAGAGTGCATGACTGCTCTGAAAACCGAGGAAACCACAGGTTTAGAACTAGCCACGCTTAAGGGGTGAGCTGTCCTCTCTGGTGCCATTCTCTGACTAAGAATGGGTTAAGCAGGTTTAACCCTTAAAAGTGCTGCAGATGATTTTAGAGTGCTCATACCATTCTGTTCTCTTGTTTTCTTTTCAAACGAGGGTGCGCTGTCTGATGTCACGACTCAAGTTACATAACGGACCGAACTCCCAGGTTCGCCTTCTTTCACTCGCATTTCCTTTTAGAGTAGAGGTAACTTCCATACGTCCATACATCAGCTGAAGTTCTAATTCAGTGCCCTTGGATGAATCCAGTTCAAAAACGAAACAAAAACTATGCTACCAAGTTACTCCAAAGAGAAAGATTTCACAGAAGCAGCAAAACCATTTAAGATTTAGGAGAGGGATTTCCCTAGGAAATCAAAATTTTTACTTTTCTAATTACTTTTAGAATTTTAAAAGTCTGATGTTTGTCCAGTCATACTTTTTATTAAGGAAGGAAATGGAGTGAGGTTGATGTAATTTGTTTAGGAGATTCTGAAATCCAAATAAATCTACACTCCAAGTGATGTGTGAAAACGGCTTGTTTGGCTTCAATTCTGTGTGATCGGTGCTGGGGATGGAGACGCGGTTTCACTTGCTTTGTTTTGGGGTTTTTTAATTTGTTTGTTTTATATTGCTGATATTAACGATGTTTTTGTTTTACTTGGAAGCTCACAGAAGGAATTTCCATTAATAAAGTGCTTCTGACACCATTTCTGTTAATGAGACAATACTTTAGGGGTGACAAAAGGAATGATTACAAAACCAAATGGAACATTTAATCCTTAAAAGACCTTTTTTTAAAATTTTTCAATAATTACAGGGGTGGGGAAGAATATACAGGGATCAGGATGGGTCTTTAGACGAAAGGGTCGTGTGTGTTATACATTTCTCAAGGTTTTTCAGGTAGAAAAGGTTTTATTTTGCTTTTGTTGTTCCTGTTTTAGTTTTTAAAACTAAGTTTAGCTTAGTTTTAGTTTTTAAAAACTAAGTTTAGCTTAGTGTTTCTGTTAATCAGCATGTTTCTGCTGTCCTGGATAGAAAAGCAGTGGATATTGGAACTGGGAAGACTCTTAGAATGCAACCCTTTGTTTTTCCAAATGAATAACAAAGGCCAAAGAGGGGAGTCCTGATTCCTGGTGAGGCAGATGGCCCTGCTCAGCAGCACTTTTCCTCCTGTGTGCCGCCTTGCTTGCTCTATTATCCAAAGTGTTTCTGGTTCTGACTCAGACGTCACTAGATGAGAATATCGTCCCTCCCTGGGGATGCTTCGAGTAGTATTCATGTTCAGAAACTTTAATATATGAAACGTCTTCTTGTAAACATTCGTGATTTTGTTCTCTCCTCAAAATCAAATCAAAACGCCCGGTTAAACCACCCTGCTAATAGTTGGGGAAGAGTTATTCCATTATCTTTCCCGATTTTTCAAGTATTCTTTTGAAGAGCTACTCTTTTTACGATGACAGTCACAGGGATTTTTTTTCTGTGTAGGTCAAGAGATCTTGAAGCAAGAGAGATGCCGAGTAAAGAAAACCAATAGTGAGAAATTAACCAGTGTGTTGAGCAATTCCAGAGAGTGAGTGAAGATTTATCTCAAGTGCTCAGAAAGCAATCTGACTGTAGAATTAGAGGAACCTGTAAAAATTCACATTATGTCATTAAACAGTTGACTGCTATTTCTAATTCCACCAAAGAGCCACCCTGGTTTCCGCACCCTGGAAAGCCCAGATTTGCAATATGTCAGGATGCTCTAATCATGGGAAGCTAGCCATAACATGTTTGGCACAGTTTTCTGAGAAAGCCTGAAGACCACATCAAATGATTGGTTTCCTGATCTCAGAGGGGCTGTCTCATATCTAATCTAAACTTTGAGCAAAAGGGTGTAATATAAAAAATTAAAATTAAAAAAAAATTAAGAGAGGGGTGCCTGGGTGGCTCAGTGGGTTAAGCCTCTGCCTTTGGCTGAGGTCATAATCTCAGGGTCCTGGGATCGAGCTCAGCACTGGGGCTGAGCCCCTCTGCTCAGCAGGGAGTCTGCTTCCCCCCCTCTCTGCCTACTTATGATCTCTCTCCTCTCTGTCAAATAAATAAATAGAATCTTTTAAAAAATCTTTTAAAAAATTAAGAGAAGCCTGAGACGTTAAAGCCAACATTAAAACTTCAAACTGCCAAGCAATTAAGTGTGTGCAAATGGGGAATATCCAAACAGAGAGTAAAATGAAGCCCAGAGAATCCACTTCTTAGCAGAAGCACAGAACACTGCCAATAAGCACATTTCAGGAGACATTCCCAGTCCCACCAAAGGTTGAGACTCTACTTACTTGAAAAACCACCATTACTATTGAGAAAAATAGAAAATTAGTTTTAGTTTTAGTTTTACATATGGTCCTGTATTCGTTTGGCAAAGAGGAACTGAACAGTTCTCAAGAAGATGCTCTTTCCTGGAAATAACATGATTCGGACATTAAATGGTATAGTCCTGACCTAACTTTTTTATCAGAATGAGAGGGAAAAGGGCATAAAGTTAATCTGGCCTCAGGAATTGCTGCTTCTCCGTGAAAAGAAATGGTTTTGCCGGAAGTTAGAACATAATTTTTTATACCCTTGCATACGTACCGAGGAAAGGCTATGCTGAAAAAAACAGTTGTGAACTAGTGATGGGATTTATACTTTGTTCCAAGCTGAATTAATGTCATGGTAGTAACAATGGTTTAGCTTCTACGTCTACTGTTATTTAGTTAAAAATATTACTATGATCACATGACTTTTTAAATGCATTCATTATAGAAGAGGTCTCAGTGAATAACATTAGTTCCAGAATGATTTGGTGAATTGGTACTGTAGAACATAAAAGCTGCGTAACATCCAACGAACCGGATTTGTCATCAATGAAAGAGAGGTTTAGGCCCATTCTGTTCACGTTCTTGCAAAACACAAAACCAGTGACAACACTTGACACCATCCCCTTTAAGGGCAGTTATGCGTTTTTTCTAAAAAGCCCAAACTGTGTAAAGGGCATTTAATGTCTCTTTTGTGATTCTTGCCCTCATGCGGTAAACTTCTACTTCAATTCTTTTGTAAGTAAGGAAATAGCGAAAAGGAATCCTTTATCATCGGAACGGGTGGAGTCTGTGTTAGACACATTGAAAGAGCCAATGGCACTTCATTTAGGAAGCCAGCTGTCCAGTCATGCGAGGAAAGCCACACTCACCAGCGTGCGACCTTCCTGGCCCAGGACTTGACATATCTGAAGACCAGAACGGAGTTGATGGCAAGGTCTGTCACCAACTGCTTTTGATTCCCATCTTCAGTGTTACCCAGTCTTCACTAGGAGTGGACAACCCTGAGCCCCACTCCACCCTCATGCCTTTAGATCGTTCCAGATTACATTAGTCGGAGTTCAGAACCATCCTAATAATATGTGCTTCTCGTGAACATTGACTTATCCCTGGGAACCCCCTTTGTAAAATCTCTTCGGGCTTCTCCCCCTGGCAGAAATATAAGGCTGCGATACCCTTTCCTAAACAGGAGCTAGAGATAAGGAAATAAATCCATATAAATCCTGAGAAGGAACACCTCAAAGGGAAAATATTTTTAAGTGGCTTTCCATGATCCCGAGAGTAAATACAAATGGGGAGCGGTAAACTGTATCCCTACCATGGCACCCATAGTCCTCGCATTTGCCTCATGGGCAAGCTCCGCCTCGCCATCATAACTCTCCGATGGATGACACCACTAACTGTAATTACTCTCTGTGCAAAACTGTGGCGGAGGGCTCCGGAGCGTGACAAGTGGCCAGTCCTGCCCACACGGCCGATGTTAGAAGATTGCTCTTTGATTTATGTCTGTAGTCTCTGCTTGCAGAACCGGGAGCTGTTTGCAACTCTATTTGGTAGACTTGACATTGGCCTGAAGCTTTTATTCACAGTCACTCATCTCTACACTTGACGCACCAGGCTGGTGCATCTGGTGCAGTGGCTTCTCAGCACAGATCTCAGGTCTCAGCTCAGACCCACGTTTGACACTTCGCTTGAGAGAAACCTGGGAGCGTTCCTTCTGTCCCTCCTGCCTGAGGCCGCCGCCTCCAGATCACCACACCATAGCTTCCCCTGGCTGCCACAGTCTGCCACTCTCTACCTTTGCTTCATCGGCCCGTGATGCCACCGCCCTCAACACAGAAGTCTGGCTACATTTCAGAATCTTACTATTCACACTTTTATTCTGACATGACTCCCCTTGGGGTGGGGGTAGGGGGATGTTTGCAACTAAGTGATGTTGGTCCTGAATCACCAGGGACAGTCCTGTTTATACCTGCTGTCCTGTGTATTCATTAATCGTGCTCCTTTTTCCTCTTAAAAGCATCCTAGTTCGGATAGCAAATTGGATGGTCACAATTTATAATCCACCTGCCTGTTTACTTTATAGTTCCTTAGGGAAAGTTAAAATGTCCTGTATTTATTAATGCTTATAGACCGACCGCAAGAGACCAACTAGTCTCATTCTTTCTCTTCACACAGGACCAAACAAAACCCAGTTATATTTGTTGATTGCCTATTGCATTCACAAGCAATAGGTTCATTCCAGGTTGTGTAAATGGAAGCTTTTCAATTAAGAGTTCTTATACCCACCTAAATCTTTTTGCTAAGTTTAGAGGATTCTGTCATTTGTCATTTAAAAAATATAGTTAGAATCAACTAAGTCATTTTTTACTTTTCCAAACTAAAAACAGTTAGCCATATTATTAATTCTCAATATTATGGTCCAGGATAGAAATGGGTAAGGTAGGTGGGTAAATAGGTGTTGGATGATAGGTAGATACATTCTATTTGTATTATTGGTTTTGTTTTTCAAAATGACTTTACATTTAACTCATTCCACCCTATCTCAGAGGTAGATAATATTACCATCCTTATGAAGAAACTGAAGGACTCATAGTCAAGGGGTTCACTAGATATCAAGGGTTGATAGTGGCCACTCTCTGTGTTTGTAATTATTATTAACTTGTGAATAGTTAACAGCAGAGCCAGGACTGGAATTCCGTCAGACTCTCTGGTGCTTAGGCCTCAGCTCCTTCCACTCGCCATGGTAATTCATACCTCCCTCTAGGGTCACTGGTCCACAGCAAAACCAAGTATGAGATGTATTGAGTTACTTCAAAAACGCTGTGAACAGGGGCGCCTGGGTGGCTCAGTCGTTAAGCGTCTGCCTTCGGCCCAGGTCATGATCCCAGGGTCCTGGGATCGAGCCCCGCATCGGGCTCCTTGCTGGGCAGGAAGCCTGCTTCTCCCGCTTCCATTCCCTCTGCTTGCGTTCCCTCTCTCGCTGTGTTTCTCTCTGTCCAATAAACAAAATCTTTAAAAAAAAAAAAAAACAAAAACAAAAAAAACGCTGTGAACAATAATTCCTTGGGGCCTCCATCATTAACCCCTTCATAATGTTTGCTCATTTCTGTACCTGTGTGTTTTTTGTTGGTTTTTCCACAAGCTTATTAAAGCAAGAACACCAAACTGAATTTAGGATTATCTCTTCTTAATGAGATTTCCAAGGCACTTTGAAGAAGTGATCAACTAAAGCTCTTTGCATAGCTCTGGAAGAAAATCCCAAAGCAAATACTTGCACTTTGTGATTGTCAACGGGCTCAGCCCTGGGATGTGGGGCAGTCATCAAGCAAAGATTTTGCATTTATTTTGCACTAAGTCTCCAAACTGACCTTCTTTCAATATTCTTTTTTCTGAAGAGTTCTGTCCAGGTACACCCCTTAGCCATTTGAGACTCTAAGAGCACTGAGGTGAGTTCTCTCTACAGCATTTTCTCTCTTCTACTACGGATAAGGAAAAAACTGTACCTTAAGCTGGCCCACCAAACCGGCCAGGGACCTGCAGTCCCTGTCTCAAATCCCTTCCGGGTTCTTCTTTCTTACCGTTTCCGCTCGCACCAAAATTCCAAGTATGCGGAAGTAGGAGGATATAAATTACCCTCGCTGCTCGTGCTTGCGGCTCAGACCTCTGGAGAAGAGTCTCTGGGCCCGCGGGTGTTAAATAAATCTCCAATCCTCCTTAGTTTCCCAGTGCTGCTTGGTTCTTCCACCAGGATCCAGTCCAGGTTCCTCTACACTACTAACGCAGAATTTTTGGGTAAGGCTGCTAGATACAGATAACTTTACGATTGAAAAGACAATGAATTACTTTGTGCCCCAGCTCTCAATGTCTTACCACTAGTAAATCCCAGTGAATTCTCTGACATGGTCGTTTTGTTCACATGCATGGGCTGCGGGAGCCTTAGAGCACGTGGGGTCTAAGCGAAACTTGCATCGAGAGGAACATATCCAAGAACACTTTACTCCAAATTCCTCTAGCTTTCATTAGGCCAACGCTTACCAAACCGTATCACCTGGAGGGATTGTTAAAACACAGAGTTCAAGGCCAAAGCCCCCAAATTTCTGATTCATTCAATCTCGGGTGGGAATTGACATTTATTCTAAATTTCCAGGCGATTCTGATCTCGATGGTCTGGGATCCACACTTTGGCTTAGGTCAATAGTCTCCCCAGTTCTTTTTAAAAATAGGTTTGTTAATCTTGAACATATTTAGAAACCATTATTATATTTGAAAGCCATCTCTCTGAAATGATAAAACCAACTTACTCAAAATTCACGAGTCTCAGTTCAATAAATATTTATAGGTCTTTTAAAGCTCTTTAAATCAGGATTACAGAGCTGCAAGACTCAGAATAGGAAGTATCATGGTATCATAGGAAATATCTTTTCAGTCACTTAAATTTCTCAACTAAAGTATAATGACTAGGCCAAGACCCCTACCATTCAGTGCCCGGCATTGAGCATCACATTAATAATTTAATCATTATTGTTCCTCTGAACTCCTAGTAAGCTTCATGCTACTATGGAACAGTATTGAAAACCAAAAGATGGCATAGCATGGTTAAATCATTTACTTAGCACTGTTTTTCATTGTATCGGTCTGCCTGGCCTAGACTGTGCTTTTTCTCCAGTTCTGTCTTATGAAGAGAAACGTTACTTTTCGGTGGCAAATACCTGGCCAAGCTCATTTCAAAACCATTGTGCAGATCTGACTGAACTATGGTTCCTTTCATCTTTGAAAAATGCTGCAATTTTAATTAAATGTCTTTTAAGTGCAACAGTATCTCACTGTGTTAACTCAGTGTGGCAACTTCATTAGAAAGAATTGCAAAAGGTAAAGAAAACCTCAGTACTTCCGCGTGTTGGAACTGTGGTTGCCCTGGATTTGTAATCTTCTTTTCACTGAAAATAAATACTAAGATCTTTTTTAAAGGTTATTTTTCCCCCGTCCTCTGTCTGCAAAAATAATAGTGTGGGTTTTTTTAAGATTTTATTTATTTATTTCAGAAAGAGAGGGAGAGAGAGAGAGAACATGAGCAAGGGGAGAGAGGCCGAAGGAGAGGGAAAGTGAACTCCCTACTGAGCAGGGAGCCTGATGTGGGACTTCCCAGGACCCTGGGATCGTGACCTGAGCTGAAGGCAGATGCTTAACCGATTGAGCCCCCTGTGTCCCCTGCAAAAATAAAAGTTAATGGAGAATGGTTTTCTTTTTTTTTCAGTTTATTTAAATTTTAACCCCTAATGGTGCACAGAGTAAATCTTCCAAATCACTTTTTCTCCCCAAACATTTCTGTGTGTGTGTGTACGTGTGTGCATACACTAGTGGTGTGTGAACGAACATATAGGAAAAAATGTTTTGCTTTACTGGTATTTGCTATTTAAATTTTTATCACCCAAGACATTGTTTGTTACAGAATTTATAGTCATGTGCCAAAACTCCAAGCCACATGTGTTCAGATTTTATGGAGGAAAAATTGCAGAAGATGCGAAAACTCCTTTTAGAGCCATAATCCAGACAGTGCATCTCAAATCTAAAAGATAAACTTCGACCACCAGGACTTTCGATTCTTTTTGAAGCTAGTGAGAACCAAGGAAACTGAAGTGCCAACCGGTGCTCCCTGATCCTAGTAACGAAGGGATTAAAGGGGGTGGGGAAGTGGCAGGGGGTTGAGGTTAAGAGAGAAAGAGAAAGAGTCATGCTTTATTTTCCTAAAGATAATTTTTTTAACATCCTGGAGGAAGCAGCAGGAAGTGTCAGAGTGACTGAGATGTCAAAGAAATAATCTCACAAAAGAAATGCTGCACTAGAAGCAAGGAGCCACTTTTCATTAATATCTACCCGCTAGCAAACGGTGAGGGTCAGACACATACAGGCACACACATTCTCGAAAACTGCTTTCCTTCGGAAGACAAGGATTTATAAAGAATGGGAGCTCAAACAAGTATTAAATAGCTATGCAGAGTCACTGAAATGTTTAAAACAAAACAGTCTCTAGGGCAGTTCATCTGGATAATAGATGCCTCTGCTTGAGAAAGGACACGGAGTAGAGGTTCTTTCATGGTGAATGACAGGAAAGCCTTAGTGGGGGGACAGCTAACGACCTTGTTTCTACATTCCTCAGACATCAGTCAGCGGCCAGAAAACTGCCTGTGGGGTCGAGGCAGTGATGGTTTAAAATGGCCAGGGAGAAAGACTACAGGAAAAAATGAGCTGCAGCTTTGGTCGAAGCTTCTAAAGATGCTGATGAATTATCTCCAGACTGTGCTATCTGCTACCCCGCCGAGCCACTGGCCAAGGTGCGAACATATTAGCAAGGCTCATTCAGAAATTATTCTTTTTCTTCCATTTCTTTTCAAGCTCTCCCCTATTTCTATCAATCCTGAGTTAACTGCCTCCAAAAATGAAGTTAAAACATCGAATGACTTGAGGAAGTCAGAGCATCCTTCCTGTCGAGATAAAGAGAAGTGTTAGAACAGCAAAATCCCCGATCTTCCTTCACATCACCTTTTACGTTCCTCTGTTTCCTGAACTAAGAAAAATGTTTCAGGCAGTGTCAGAAAGGTTGGCCCCTTTCTCTGAGGACTCAGTGCGCCCTCTAAATTTAATTCAACAGATATTTATTGAGTACCAGCACAAGAAAGGCTTCACTTTAGAACAAAAGGTAGAAATAGCTAGAAAAAAAAAAAAAGAAAATGTCTGGTTAGTTGTCCAAAAATTCTTTTGTTGCTCCAGCTGTGGCTCTTTTCTCCCATTTGAAACTCGGTGAATCTTTATTCCCTCTAAGTCTTCTTCTTCCTGTTAATGAAATGTGACAATGAGTAAGAAATCGCCATGTAACTTGCTGGCAAGACATAAATGAAACAAGTCAATATTTAATGAGAGTCTGTCCCCTAGCAGCTTACAGTTTCACCAAGTGATTCTTAGATAGGGTGGCTGTATTATTTATCATACAAAGCAGGTAATTTTTGAGAGTGAAAGGAGATATTATACAATGGAATACTACGCAGCCATCCAGAGAAATGAAATCTTGCCATTTGCAATGACATGGATGGAACTGGAGGGTATTATGCTAAGCGAAATAAGTCAATCAGAGAAAGACAATTATCATATGATCTCTCTGATATGAGGAATTTGAGAGGCAGGATGGAGGGTTGTGGGGGGGGTGCAGGGGGAAATGAAACAAGATGGGACCGGGGAGGGAGACAAACCATAAGAGACTTAATCTCACGAAATAAACTGAGGGTTGCTGGGGGGTGGGAGGGGTAGGGATAGGATGGTTGGGTTATGGACATTGGGGAGGGTATGTGCTGTGGTGAGTGCTGTGAAATGTGTAAGCCTGATGATTCACAGACCTGTACCCCTGGGGCAAATAATACATTATATGTTAATTTTAAAAAAAGGAGATATTAATAGTTATGGAGGAAAAACAGATGAGAACCAGGAGTGGGGAAGCTAGGACATGAGGTGATCCTCTTCTTAACGATGCTAACAAAAGATTTATGGATAAGTTGAAAACAAATTTTTTTAGAATGAGGGGAGGGGACAGAGGGAGAGAGAGAAAATCTCAAACAAGCTCCACCTCCAGTGCAGAGCCTGATGTGACAGGGCTCAAACTCATGACGTGAGATTGTGACCTGAGCCAAAATCAAAAGTCAGATGATTCACTGACTGAGCCAGCCAGTCAGTGAATAAATAAACTGGATAAAATGAAGTATTAAAACTGAACCCACATAGCCAACATTTAGGAGTTGTTGGAGAGGAAAACTTTTCCTCTACCCTCTTATGTACAGTTTTGAGGGCCTGCAAATTAAAGTGATAAAAGACAGATGAATAAGGAGAAAAACAGAGATAGTTATGTGTTCATGCCAAGGAGTTCATTAAAAATGTGGGTCAAAGAGTCAGTTAGAGTTTGGGGCTTTTATGTCATCTGAATAGGAGATGCAGAGGGTAGAGGGCAACTTCTGGGAGAGTGAATTTCTTCTCAGAAGGGGAGTCAGGGGGAAGGGTGCTTATGGTAAAACAAGTGACTTTTTGGAAATATAAATCGGTCCCTAGGAGAATAGATAGGAGATATGACAGTTTGTGACAATGTCTGTTTGGATGTGGAGCCAACTTCTTGTCTCTAAGAAGAGATTAGAACTTTTCCCAGAGTGGGGATTTATGACAGTTAAGTTCTTGTGAGTCCTTTCAGAAGGCTCTGCTTTTAGGCAGATAAACTATTTTAATTCTGAAATGATTTAGTTCAAAATAATTTTTATGCCAAAGCAGCAAATTTTGGGGTGGCATATCCTGATCCCCTTCAGGGTTGACAAAGTGGTTTAGATTCTCTTATTAGGAAGTTCTTTGAAATCATGTAAGCTATGTAGGTCTATATGCTATTTTTAAGTTCAAGCGTGACGCTTTATCTAAAGATGAGGGGCTATTATAGCTAGATCATAATATCTAGGTTATTCACTGCTTGAAAATGGCCTTAAAACCTTTATTCATCAAATCAGGGTATCAAAATAACATCATAATAACCAGCTTAATTTAGAGAATATAAGTAAAAATCTTATAAGGTGCTTTAAAGAGGAAAGGTAGTCTTCTCTGTTTTGATATGCAATTGTATATAGTTAATTAAAAATAAAAGAGAAAGGAAAGTAGAGCTTAGAAAAATTATTAAATATCTCCCACAGCATTAAAATTGCTATTTTGTGGTTTGCTTTATGTCGACGGCCAATAGCATTGTGTTTTGCTTGGTGAATGAGGATTTAGGAAGGAGGCTGCTGTCAGAGAATTTAGCGATAAAACAAAACAGCAAAGCAGACATTAGGTTTTTATTGCTAATTTAGCATTGCACCGGGGGTAATTCCTCTATGAAAATGTAGTAATAATGCCTGGTAGACTTACCTGAGAAATGGGCCCCATCTTCAGAATGTTCAATTTCACTTCATCCCAAGACAAAAGACAATGGAGAAAGGCTACTATGAAATGAAGCACATTATTTTCTACAGGGTTTGTTCCTGACAAGCCATATTGCAGCCCCCTCCAAAAATAAGGAGAGAATCTATCATCTGATTTAGAAACCAAACCAACGAAACAAACCAACAAACCAAACAAAAACAAACATAAGGTGCCTAAATGCTACTCCAGCAATGGACCTGAGCAGAGAGAACTCAGTTTATCTAAAATATGTATATATTAGATGCCTACAAATTGTGTTGAATGGATGGATGGATGGATGAATGGCAGGAATGTGCCTACTTCCCTATGCTACTCTCCATATTTCCCATAACTCAGCCTTGAAAATGGAGAACAGAGAGAACAAGAGACAGAATGTATGAGAGAGAGAGAGAGAGAGTGGGAGAGGGAGAAACGTAATATACACAGAAGCCCACGTTCTGAAGCATAAGAAATATACTCTAACTGGATATTTTGATTGATGTAGTGAGTTATTTTGTAATTGTTGCTTCAATGAAAAAAGAATAAGACACAATCAAAATATATTCCATTAGGGGGGCGCCTGGGTGGCTCAGTGGGTTAAAGCCTCTGCCTTCGGCTCAGGTCATGATCTCAGGGTCCTGGGATCGAGTCCTGCATCGGGCTCTCTGCTCAGCAGGGAGCCTGCTTCCCCCCCCCCCCTGCCTGCCTCTCTGCCTACTTGTGATCTCTCTCTCTCTCTCTCTGTCAAATAAATAAATAAAATCTTTAAAATATATATATATATATATATATTCCATTAGGCAGTGAACAGGGGAAAAAAGTCTCCAGAGAAGAGCACAAATCCCCGTCTGCGATGAGCCTCTAACAACTCTGAACCACTTAAACTCTCCCGTGTGCAGGTCCTGCTGTTGGAAGAAACACAAAGCAGAAAGACTACCCTTCTCTCTCTCAGCTCATGTTGACACTTTCACCCCTTCTGAATGTTCACAGCAATGAGAGGCACTAAAGATTGTCAGTAGTTAGAGGAAGTCATCTAAGAAGAAAAAAGATCCCAAGCAGGCTGATAAGTATACAAATTATATAGAGGGTTCCTGTTAGTGATGGAAATGGCAAACACAGATATGTGCCATACTGAGTCCCTTGAGAGAGATAGTCATTTTAATGGCTGAGACCTCAGTAAAGCTAAGGCAGAAAGAAGAGTCCCAATGTGGTACAGTTTTTGGCCTCTTGGCTGTTAACGGAATGAACATTAACCCTTTCCAAGAAAACCTTGGGGCACTGGGTGCTCGGAAAGGGGAAGACACAGCTGAAGCCATGTAAGTACATTTTCCCAACAAATTCACATTTATTTATTTGCAAACGGGAATCTGTGATTTGAAAGCTTTTCAGGGTAGTGACATTGATTTCTAAAACTAATTAAGCAGGAAGAAATGCATGAAACTGAGAAAGGAGGCCAGTCTAAGGCAAACACCGGGCTATATAACACAAGGACAAAAGGCCTCAGAAGTAACTGAAGGTTTCCTGACTGTTCTTAACCAAGGAAATTTACTTCATTTCACTTATACTGCTGAATCACACAAATGGAAAATAATCAAAAGCAATGGAAGCGGTAATTGCTTCCCTAATAGTTACTGTTTCGACCTGATGTAAATTAATATTCTTAAGCTTCTTCAAGGCACATTGCATTTGACTGTCTTATTCCTCAAAGTCACCACAAGAGGAACAATGCTTACTATACATACAACAAAGCTCTTTCATTTTTATTTTGTTTTTGTTTCTAATTCCTCAGTTCACCAACTCTAATTCCCTAGAAGTTAAACTTTGCTAATCAGCCACACAACCGTGGGTAAATGGCCTGATATTTATAATTTAGAATATTCATTCCTAAATTGTACTCTCTAATAGCCCTCATAAGCAGAAAGTTCTGTGATTTTATAACAACAATAAAATGGAAAAAAAGGATCCATGTCAAGCTATAAGAATATAATCCGGAGAACATGGAACATATTTTTCCCTCCTTTAGAGGATGGGGATAAGAATACTCATTGGCGATGTTAGAGTAAACAAAGTAACTTTACACACCATACAAAAATGAGATAATGTATCATAGCGCACTCTTGGATATTGCAAGTGGCTGGCAATGTATTAAGTCTATTGGCCACTGGTTCAATCATTCCACAAACATCTATTGAGGGGCTGAATGGTAGATGCTAATCATACAAGCTCTCAAAAACCTGTAATATTGCTTCATGGCAAAGCTTTCTCTTATGAAGCTGTTTACATAATTGAATTCACAGAGGGGCTCGTCAGATACTCTCTAAACCTTGCCAGCAGGCTGAAAATCTGCTTATCGGATTACAAAACCACAGCCAGATGCAGTGTTTAAAGGAAAACATTCTTAATAGAAATCTTACTCTCCTTTACTGTTGTTTCTAATAGATGACTGGAGATTTCTCACAGAATAAGACAAAAAGAAGAGGAAAGAAGATCTTGAGGACACTGGAAGACTGACTTTTATACAATAAAAATACCTAGTTATGTTCAATATAGGAAGGAAACTAGGAATTGCACGTCTGAGGCAGTAGAAAACCTTTCTCCTTCCTTCTCCTGTATATTTCGCTCTGGCCCAACCAGCTGATACAATGTTGCCAGTTCACCCTTGAAATCCTGACAAGGGAGCGTGGGAAAGGCAGCAGTGCTCACTCCTTGTTGGGTCGCCTCGCGTATCTTGTCACAATTTATTAGCTGGCAAAACTCGCAAGTTTCTAAATTCTTTATGGAGTTAAAGGAATTAGAATTTTTTTC
This sequence comes from Procyon lotor, assembly GCA_028646535.1. Classification (NCBI taxonomy): domain Eukaryota; kingdom Metazoa; phylum Chordata; class Mammalia; order Carnivora; family Procyonidae; genus Procyon; species Procyon lotor. Next base: position 129,262,577 of record CM053604.1, on the reverse strand, counting down.
TAAACTAATATCATTTTCACTCACACCTCTGGTATGCTTTCTCAAGGGCATGAGAAAAGGGCGTGGTTACGGTTAGTCCTGACAATGGAACGTGACCCTGATTCTGACTGTGAGGAAACCACTGGGCCTTTGAAGGCTCTCCATCACTGTCAACAGCAGCACAAAGACTGAGAACAGACACCTCACAAATTTAGTCCCTAACTTGCACTCTTCCGCGCCTTAGGACCTCTGGTCTCTGAGGGTAGGTTAGAGGGATAGATGCAGGATGAGTGCTTTCCCACTCAACGCAGATCCTGAGAAAACAGCAAACGGCCTGTTAAAATAGGAGGTATTCACTCTGTTCCAAAATGGCGACAAAGAAGCAAACCAGTGAAGAATGGAGTTTAGTCTCGTCAGGCAAACACTTATGACAAAGCCACGTCAAACTCTTCAGGATCAAATATGAACTAGGTAGGTGGCAAGTGCTCTAGCAGCACGAAGCAAACTTCCATTTTTCATTCACTGGCTTCAGATTTCTCCTTAAGAGATAGAGTAGAAGCCTATCAAATAGCTCACTGATATTTTCCACTGTGGCAGGAAATGGACCAACTGTTCTGCCGCTGGAACAGGAAGACAGTTAACCCAATTGTCCCTTTTTACCAATCCAATAAGTAAAGAGCTTAGGCCCGATCTTTATAGGCGGTTCAACGGTGCGGCGCTTATCAATATGCCTGTGTGGCTACCTTACAGCAAAACAAAGGACAACACCTGTGAACAAGACAGCTGCAAAAATTAACATTAGATCCTGGAGGAGATGGGAGTTTCAGGATCACAGATGCTGTCCCTGGCAAGAGAGATACCTATTACAAAAGAGTGATGGTTGTTAAAAGAGCAAGAAGCCACTGCAGATATATTTAAAGCATTCTACAATCAATTTTCAGATAAGGGACATTGCCTGGAGTTGAGCACAAGAAGATAACTGGAATCTGCGATTCTCCTTTAGCATTTGAGATTTCATAGCCTGAGGGAAAGAGCCATGCAAAATACAAACTCCCTCTGAATTTGGTACCAAAGCCCTACAATTAACTTCCCATGATCGGCAGCAAACTTGGTATAAAAGGGCTTTTAAAGAAGGATATCAGTCCAGGCAATCGTGGAGTTTGGTGGGTTAGAACTTGGGTCTTCTGGGGCACCTGGGTGGCTCAGTGTGTTAAAGCCTCTGCCTTCAACTCAGGTCATGATCTCAGGGTCCTGGGATGGAGCCTCGTGTCATGCTCTCTGCTCAGCAGGGAGCCTGTTTCCCCCTCTCTCTCTCTGCTTGTCTCTCTGCCTACTTATGATCTCTCTCTGTCAAATAAATAAATAAATAAAATCTTTAAAAAAAAAAAAGGAACTTAGGTCTTCTAAAAAGCTTCTTTTTGCAACCATTCGCAAAATCTTCACCAGAAGCAGGAAAAATCTATATGCTAATCGTATATCCAGTTGGGCTGAAACTGAAGGAAGTCAAGAGGAGAGCACAAATCTGACTCAGGGGGCAAAGGGACTGCCATACGAAAATAAATGATTAAGGGTTCTAAAATGCCCAGCTCTGCTGAGTAGCCACCAAGGGAAGACGTGATCGTCATTGGAAAGTGTCCACAGAGTGTAAACAACAGTCAGAGTCATTACTGAGTTGAAGAGAAGGAATAAATTGAGGTGAAATTAAGGACAGAGAAGTTTTTACTTAATGCCTGTAATGAAAAAAGCTGCCAGATAGTGGAACATCTCCCTGGGGGTAACTATGAGCCGTCTTCTCAGGAAGCTTTCAAAGGTCAGGCTTCACCAAGAACCAAATGAGCATTTTTCCAGTCCTTTGGGTTGGAAAAACCCTTCATAAAAGAATAAGATTCTATTTTTTTGAGAAAATAATTGTCAAAATTCCTCTCAGAGAAGGAAAAATCTTTGATGGGACCACATAGGGCGCCAAGTTGTTGGGGGTTTCTTCTTTAGTTCATCAGCACGACTGGATTTCTCCTAGCAGTAGCCTCAACAGTTGGCGGCAACCTACCACTTCAAATCTTGTGTCCTTAAGCTAAGAAGTGTCTAAAAATTCTAGTAAGCTAGTCTTGGTAACATTTTCTATTTTTAACTAACAGAGTGGTGGCTCAGAATATAAGCTTGCCATCCAACAGATCTGAGTTTGAATTTCAGCTCTGATATTTCCCTGTGTGACTGCTGGTCAATTAATATAACTTCTCAGTGACCAAAAGTCACAGCTGAAGATGGGATAATAAATATATACCTCTAGCAGCCAGGGGTCTTGGTTGCAAGAATTACACGGGGAAACTTAAGCAGAAAAGAAACCTATCAGAAGGTTATTGGAGAGTTCAGAGAATCATCAGTAGAACCAGATGTAGGAAATGGATGAAAAAAAATTTTTTTTAAAGATTTTATTTTTATTTATTTGACAGAGAGAGATCACAAGTAGGCAGAGAGGCAGGCAGAGAGAGAGGGGGAAGCAGGCTCCCCGCTGAGCAGAGAGCCCGATTTGGGGCTCGATCCCAGAACCCTGAGATCGTGACCTGAGCCGAAGGCAGAGGCCTCAACCCACTGAGCCACCCAGGCTCCCCGGAAATGGATGAAAATTAAGAGAGGTGAGTCATTCCAAGCTATGGGCAAGGTTATGCCTTGGAAATTGTCTTGTTAGGGTGTCACTGCATGAAGTGTTGCCACTACCATTGGACTATACATGACTAGATTCTGCTTTCAATGGATACTGGATACTACTTCCAACCTCTCTGTGCTTGGCCATTGTGAGGTGAATTGTAAAAGATCTCTGCATCTTGTTTCTCTCACTTAAGAGGTTAATTCCCTAGTGGGAGTATTTCGTTGGCCAAACCTAGGTCACATGCTCGTTTCATAGCTGCCAGACAGGGCAGAATGGGAATATCTGATCCTCTTCATCTTTTTTCGTTGAAGACAGGACTTTGCTTCCCGTGGCGAATCATGTGGTGAAGGACCTCCTCCAAATTAGAAGGCAGATTTGAATGTTGGGAAGCCAGGAAAAGGACAAATATCAATTCCAGTTCACCTCTTTGGTTTTCCAACATTACCTAGATAATTCTTTCTCTAATTAAGTGTCCCCCAAAAGTTCCTATCTAACAAAATGCAATTACCATTATAGAGCCTAATTCACAAACCTTCTCCCAAAAGGAAGACGAGGCACTCCTTCTCACACCAATTTAAATCCAGGCTGTCTCAATGATGTTAACATCTCTTGTTCTATCATAATTCTACCTTGCTATCCAGAAACCAATGACAAATTGTAACATGAATAGCTCTACCTCTACAGTGTTGGAAAGGGAGATGAGAGAAAAAGGAAACGTGCAAGGACCTATCTAACTCAAATCTATCAGGTTCTGAGTTTAGAGGGGAGAGGTCAGACAGCAAGAGATGTTATACATTCATTCACAGCAAAGAAGGAAATTCAAGTAGAAAGGAAATCCACAGTCATTATATCTACATGGTCATTGGGCCATGGCTAAAATTTCATTCCTCTTCTATAGCCTATTTGCTCTTCAGGGCTTTTTTTCCCCGGCAAGTTCATTCAAATCTTTATATCAGAGGGATCTGGGTTTGAGGGTCCTGCCTACATGGAATTTCAGTAGCTCTCCATTCATTGTAAACTCTGGCTACAATAGAAGGAGGAAATACCCAAGAACATCACCTCAATGTCACAGCAACGGGTCACCTTCACCATGATAGTCAGGATCAACGACAAGCATCAATACCAAAGCTTTCTATTACAATGGTACAAGGAGATCAAAACGGTCAAGTCTCAATTTCCAATTTGGTGGGACCATTGTTTTGTTTCCTGACAAACACATTAATTCCTCAAGAACTTAAGGCTCTAACCAATGGGACCCAGGGTCAATGAATGGAAGCAAAAATTTTGAATTGGTCATTAGACTTAATTATTTATATTCCTTGGTTTCAAGGTTCATGTACTCTAACCAGGAAAAGTGCTGTAACTTGGTCCAAGAGCATATAGTTGAAAGCTTGCATTGAATATGTTGCAAGATGTATGTGGCCGCTGGCACCATGAGTAAATCTTCAACAGGTTTTTCCATAAAGCCAGCTGCTTCTGGGTGGTAGAGCACATGTCAAGATCAACAAATAACTAAGCGTGAACCCGTTGCCTTTGTTAATTCACTATAAAGTTAGTCCATGGTCAGAGCAAAGTTGTGTGGGATACTGTGTCTAAGGTCTTTGGTAAACCCAGTCATCAGCCAAACTGTGATCCATTGATCGTGACATTTGTAAAACCTTACGTACGTCAGGGAATTCTCCTTTCCAGACTTAAAAAGGAACAAATAGGGGCTCCTGAGAGTTCCTCCTTGTGGAAGGACTGACTTTCATCACTCCTCCAGGCCAGGCTGCATGGAATGGAATTGCACAATCTGCCATCTACTTCTGACTCATGCCAGCCAGGGGTTCAGAGCATGAAGTCAAGCTCAAGATGCTTCTTCCTCATTAAAGCAGTCATGGGGAACCCTCTTGAGGCCAAATGTCTTGGCTAAGTTGTAAAATAGGTTTTAGAAGCTTGGGAGGATCAAACAGGATAAGTATTTGAAGCGGTTATTCCAGAATGTGACAGAACAAAAATCCTAAAATCCAAGTCATTATTGTTGCCAAAGCACATTTTTAGGCAGAAACCAATATGTGTGGGCAAGCAGATGAAATCAACGACAGGTTTTTCCGAAGTCTACATACTTAAATGAGAACATTCTCTAAATACACTAATGGGTACAAACTTAGCATCCTATTAGTATTAAAGTTATGCATTTTAAACCCAGTTAATGCGTACACACACACACACACACACACACACCCCTCTCTAATGAATTACCTGGGATATAATACAGATCTATGATATCAAATAAGATGAGAAATTTTTAAGCATATCTGCATACAAAGCTTTTTTCACACAGACACTTCCTGTAGAAAAATTCACCAGTCTACTCCGGGAGGGTACCAAGCTTCTATTTCTCCTCACCAGTCACTACTCTTTCTTCAGTTGTATACAGTTAGCAAATCCAAACTATGCCACTGAGAAAGCAAGCCAGCGACAGAGGTCACTCTTGAAGAGTCGGATTGGAAGCCTCATCGGTAAAGTCTCCCCCTCGGACCATGTCATCATGCCAAGTATATCTCTAGATCTTCACTTCCAGATCATTTGTTCTCAAGCACTAATGTAATCACCATGGGATAAATGAGCACAGGAGACATCTGGAGAAACTCAGAAACCCGAAGGTGAGAGACTGCTTGTTACACCTCCTCCTACGTGTTATATTCTAGACTGAAGTTTTGGAGTATCTCTTCTAGCAAGAGTGTTATTTCATCACAATTTCCCCCTTCGACGATCGAGTTCTAAAATAGCTGAATATTTAATTAATTCTCCGGTGGAATGTAAAATATGCAGAATTGATTAAAGACTAAAAATTTTGCAGTTGTTCTATAACTGTAACCTCATTGAATGCAAACGAAATGCTCCAAAATGCAAACAGCTTACACAATCTAAAGGATATTGGAAAGTGGAGTTGAATGTTAATTTCACTAGAGGACCAGAGACTAAGACTTTTAGACAGCCTCCATCCTGCTTTTCACAACTAAGCTGTCCCTGAAGTTAAAGGAGAGGAGATTAAACATAATCTGTGATTCTGTGAAAATATGTCATTATGCATTTGAAATTGGTAGTTCCCAGTAAAATTAATAAGCTATGCGGTGGATATTTTTAATGGGCACTGGCTTAATTTTATATGATAATTGAAAATTCTACGGCAGAAAAAGAAAAATGGTACCTGGTTCCTACCTAGCTGCAATGGAGCGATTTGACAAAAGAATTCAGGACACTCATGCCTTGGCTGAAATAGTGGGCAGCCTGAGGGTGATTACTTACCAAACCAGAACAACGAGAGTTCGAGCCTGGCACCAGGTGACAAAATAGCCTCTAATCAGGTATTGATTCTGCTTGTCACAAGAGTTCTAAAACAACCTCGACTTTGAGATTACCTGAAGATGATAGGAATGAAACTAGGAGAGGAGAGTGGGAAGAAGGATGTATTAAGAGGTGAAATCAAGGGAATAATTGTAACTTCACACACTTTGATCAAAGCAGGAGTAGGAGAAGAGAGGCAAGGATCACATCCAGGTTCACAGCAGCAACAAATAGGTCCTAGGTGAGGTTCTACTGAGACCTGCGACATCCAGGTGGTCAAGCAAATGTTTAAACAACCATCATACTTTAAATATAATGTCATTTATCTACTTAAATAAACAAAATAGCCCGCTAAAAATCAACATTTTCCTAGTAATGTTGAATATGCATGTTCAAATTTGAAATACTGGACTTCTTGATCGAAAACTAAAATGACAGGTCATAGTCTGTCATCATACAGTGAATGCCCCAAATTTACTCATAGTCCAAACTTCATCCCAAACTATGTCACCACCCGGGAAGGTTTGGTTTTGTCTTAATTCCAATTTCTCGGAAGAAACATAAAACTAATTTGGTCGATTTTGTCCTCCTGGTAGAATGGACTGGTTGGTGCCCAGTCGGGGCAGCAGTCCGTGGACTCTACACAGAAAGTGAAGTTCCAGCAGCCAAACTGGTTGCTGAGGGAAATAAATTCATTACCCAGCACAGGTGAAAGGAGCAGAAGCAAAAGAAAAAAAGAATCTCCAGAAGAGGGAATCCAAGTTGATGGTGCAAAACTAACAAAAGCAGGTATGTCAAGTTCGGGGACTGAAAGAGGTTTTTTAAAAAAGAAAGGGGGAAAAAAGTGGGGGAACACCTGCGTGGCTCGGTTGGTTAAGTCTCTGCCTTTGCTTCAGGTCATGATCTTGGGGTCCTGGGATAGAGCCCTGCATTGGGCTCTCTGCTCAGCGGGGAGCCTGCTTCTCCCTCTGCCAGCCCCTCCTTCCTGCTCATGCTCACTCTTTCTCTTCTCTCTCTCAAATAAATAAATAAAATCTTTAAAAATAAAAGGGAAAGGAGACAGGAACAATGGGCA
>CM053604.1:129236145-129255446 GCA_028646535.1 Procyon lotor | reverse complement strand
TAAATCGCCTGTTGGAGAGCACAGAGCGGTATTAGTGGGAGAGTTAATGTGCTGCAAAAATACCTAGTCATTTTGTTTACTCCCCAAATGACACTTAGGAATTCAAGGTCAGGTTTAAATGTGTACTTTTCTTCCCTAAAACAGATGGAAGAGCATGGATCTCCAGCATCAGTCTGGAATGCAGCTTGTTCAGAAGTCCTGCTGTCATGCTTATGGCAGCCTGCTTTTTCAGGGGAGGCCAGCTGAGCAGGCATTTGTCATGCAAAGAGCAGAGACAGACCAAGATCCACAGAAGGAAGATTAAGAGCACAAAATCAGGCCATGCGGCAATAACCATGACCTGCTGGGAAGCAGTAGCAGCACCTGGGAGAAAGTGAGTCATTGTGAATACAGGAGATGTGTGTCACAAGGAGAGAGAGGGGGGATAAAATAACATAGACAGCAGGTTTTGCAAACAGTGACCACAGGCACCAAACCCAGGCCATATTGCAGATGGATCTGAGAAGGACGGCATGAAACATACACACATTTGCATACACAAAGAGCTCAACGCTCCTAGAAGATACCACAGAAAGGAATGTTAGCAGGAAGAGCACCTTTGAATAATTATGTTTTATATCCATAAAGAAATTGTCTCTATTTTTGTTTAAGTAGGCTCCATGCCCAGTGTGGAGCCCAATGCAGGGCATGAACTCATGATCCTGAGGTCAAGACTGAGCTGAGATTGGGAGTCGGACACCCAGCTGACTGAGCCACCCAGGCACCCCAGAAATTGTCTCTATTTTAATGCTATCTTTTCTCTTTGGAAAATTTCCCCAAAATTTGAATAAAAAATGTTGAAGTACAGGGGCGTCTGGGTGGCTCAGTGGGTTAAAGCCCCTGCCTTTGGCTCAGGTCACGATCCGAGGTCCTGGGATGGAGCCCCGCGTGGGGTTCTCTGCTCAGCAGGGAGCCTGCTTCCCCCTCTCTCTCTGCCTGCCTCTCTGCCTACTTGTGATCTCTATCTCTCTGTCAAATAAATAAAAAGTCTTAAAAAAAAAAGAATACATTTAAAAAAATGTTGAAGTACAAATTATAATAGGATTTTCATAGAAGTCATAGAAATATGATTCTGTATTTCCAAAACTACTAACTGTACAGATAAATAATGAATAAAAGATGTTTTCCATTCTTACATTCTTTCCTTCCTCCATTCATTCAACCAATATTTATCAAACACGCAGCACAAGCCAACACAGTGCAGACCTCTGGAAGTACGATGATGATCCATGTGGATGTGGTTTCTGGTCCCCCCTAGTTAACCTCCCAATAGAGAAGTCAGATACCAATCAAAAAATCTCACCATATCATAAGTACAAGTGGAAAGGCTGTTAGGCAATAAGGCCACTGCAAACGGTGGGAGCATGTGATGAAGGACCTGATCTCATCTGTAGACTCAGGAGAGATTTGCTCGAAGAAATGACATTTTACCTAAGTTCCAAAGGAGGAGAGGTGTTTTTAAGACCTGCCAGTTGAGGCATGATTTTGTTTTTGTTTTTAATATCACGTGATGCAAGTATCCAGGCCCTGCGAGAAAGACAAGCCAAAAAGGTTTTACTGTCCCTTTCTGATCTTTCTGAAGAAAATAGTATTATTTTCTTTATTATTAGTATTAGTAATAATAATAATTAGTAATAATAATTAATTAGTAATATTAAATAGTAATAATAATAGTAATTATTAGTTATTAATTATAAATATTAGTAATAATAATTATAATTATAATAATTATAATAATATATTATATTTATATTTATATATTTATATATAAATATATATATTATATAAATATATATATATTATATATAATATATTTATATAAATATATTATAATTATATAAGGATATATAATTATAATAATATATTAATTATAAATATTAGTAATAATAATAATTAGTAATAATAATTAATTAGTAATATTAAATAGTAATAATAATAATAATAGTAATAGTATTAATAGTAGTAATAATAATAGTATTATTTCCTCGGTGCTTCTAGCTGTCTATCTAAAGGTGGGCTTCTTCCGACATCTTTAAGATTCTGGATATCACTGCAAACGCCTGAACATCTGCAAGGCTGGTAGGCCACTGTACAGAGGGAGGAATGGGGAAGGCATTTGGATTCTTTTTATTGCTTGCTCCAAGAATTGAAGTTGCCAGGTTTTGGTGAAAATCAATATTTATTCTCTTACCTCATCCAGGATTCCAAGGAACAAATTTCTCTAGTTTTTCTAATAATATAAAAAGGCAAGCAAGTATAATCTCTAAACAAAACGAAACAAAAACATAAGAGTGTTTCTAAACAAGGTAGTCTTAGGAAACAAAAGAATGCCTCTAAACAAGACATTCTGCGGGTATTACATTTTCTCTTCTGGAGAAGGGAATCACAAATCTTGGTATAATTTGCTTAAGAACAATAGACAATAGGCACTTTGGGTTCCATCTGTTTTCCGTAAGAAGAAAACATTTTTTCGCAGCAGAGAATGAAGGTCTTCAGGTTTATAAAAGGGTTATGCTGAGATTTTCCACAAAAATGAGTTGTTGGTAGAGGACGCTAGAATAAGGAATATGGGTGAACATCCAAGGAATAAGAAATGCATCTGCAAAGGCTCTGGGGTAGATGGTCATGGTGCATATGAGGAGATGAAGAAAAGTCACTCTGGCTGGAGCAGAGGAAATAATGGGGCAAGTGGGAGAGATGACGTTAAAGAAATACCAGGTACTATAGGGCTTTAAAGAACAAGCTAATGATTCTGATCTTTTTTCCTTAAAGCAATAGAGATCTATTAAAGGATATTGAGCAGGAAAGTAATAACAACTGATGCATGTTTTTAAATGATCACATTTTCTGCAACTTGGAGAAGAGATTCAAGAGGAGCAAAAGTAGATGTCAGGAACAGGTTAGGGGGCTATGGAAATAGCTTAGGAGGGACATGATGATAGCTAGACTTAGGATGGTGGTGGTACAGATGGAAGAAAATAGATGAAACAAACAGGATCTAGGGGCACCTGGGTGACTCAGTCTGTTAAGTGTCCCAGAGTCCTGGGATCAAACCTTGTGTCAGACTTCCTGCTCAGTGGGAAGTCTGCTCCTTTCCCTCTGCTTCCCTCCGACACCCACGTGTGCTTTCTCTCTCTTTCTCAAATAAATAAAATCTTTAAAAAAAGAGAAATTAATAGGACTTAATCATAGATTGCATATAGAAGATAAAGAAGATGGAGTTGTCAAGGATGAGTTCTTCATTTTGAGCTTCTTTCTATAAATGGGTGGGTAATGATGATATTCACCAAGAGGGGAATCCCTAATACAAATAAGCTTGATGGGTGATGGTGGAAGAAGCAATGTGTTTAGCTTAGATATGCTGAGTGTGAAGTGCTTTGGGGATATCAGGTGTTTACATTATTGGAAAGTTGCATATTCATCCCACAGCTGAGAGATATGGGATAAAGATTTGAACTGGAATATTGATGGCGGAGACGTAAGAACGGATGAGATTGCCTAGGGAGAGAATGTAGAATGGTGCGTTGGGGAGGAAGATGGACAGGCAAATAAGACGAAGAAGATAGAGAGATAGGAAAGTCAGAAAAATGGTTTCACAGAGGCCGAGGTTTCACAGTGGACTAAAAAATGCCTGTTAGATTAGTGACATGAAGGTTACTTCTGGTGGTAAAAAGAATCATCTCTACAAAAGAGCAGAAACTACTTCAGAGTGTGTTAGTTAAGGAGTAGAGGGGTGGATAAAGAGAGTAAGTATAGACAACAAATCTTCCAAGAGGTTGCCTGTCAAAGGAAGATGAGTATGGAAGAGAAAAGTGAAACTGGGAGGTTCCATAAAAAAATAAACAAATGAGATTTGAACAGAGGACTCCACTGAAAGAAGGAAAAGTTGATGGTACAAAAGGGAGAATGGAATGTGGAAGACATAACTTTTCTAAATCAGCAGAAAATGAGATCCTGGGGCACCTGGGTGGCTCAGTGGGTTAAAGCCTCTGCCTTCGGCTCAGATCATGATCTCAGGGTCCTAGGATTGAGCCCCGCATCGGAGTCTCTTCTCAGCAGGGAGCCTGCTTCCCCCTCTCTGTCTGCCTGCCTCTCTGCCTACTTGTGATCTCTCTCTCTGTCAAATAAATAAATAAAATCTTTAAAAAAAAAAAAAAAAGAAAAGAAAATGAGATCCTAACCACATGTATAAGGACTAAGAGAAGAGGAAAGGGAGAAGAAAGTTGAGAACATTGCCTCTGATGGTTTGTATTTCCTTTTTTAAGAGCAAGGTTATACCCAGAGCAAGAGAAAAAGAGATGGGATTGATGAATTGAAGGTTTAAGGAAAGTAGTGGTCGGACGTGGTCATTTCGGGGAATGGGTGAACAAGTTAATCAGAGTAGCATTGATAGATTTTCCAAAAATTTTTGAAAGATAACTGAAGTTGTCTAGTCATGAATTTGTGGTGGTGAATAGCTGCCCTATTGTGAGATTTTCTCCAACAGTTCTTCAATAAGAACTTGGAAACACAAGCATTGACATGATAGTTCATCAAATCTTAGTTATATGTGGAAGAAAATAGGGTAAAATAGGCTTATGGGTAGAGAAGAGCCAGACCTGTTAAAAGAGCCGATGCCCACATGAGTTTGAAGGATAATGTTAGTAATTGAACAAGAAGTCTGGTTTTAATCAGAGAGTGGATGTCAGATTTGTGAGTTAGAATTATAAGTGTTGGGTGTTTTATGCTCCAGAATTTGACTTATGGATTGAATAGAGGTGAAGTAGAGGAGAAAGTCATCAGAGAGAAAAAGTCAAGAAAATGGGGCCAAAGTGCAGAGTGGATCATGTGTTTATATGTTATAGAAAGGATTGGGGTGAGATGGTCACTGTTAGACCATACAAAACTCATTAATAAATGAGTAAAAGTAATGGGGAGGTCATAATAATGAAGAGGAAGAATAATGAAAAGTTCTTTAGTAGAACTAAAAGGCATGTGCCTCCATGAAGCATGGTATTCAACAAAACCATGGAAGTGATACAGAAATGTCAAGGAGGACATCAACCCTATCTCTAAGCCCAGAGGCACATGGGGTATGGAAAAGGAGCAACCTCCTGTTCTCCCCAAAATGGCCTATGCCTAAGGCAACTCCAGAGTCTTAGCCTCTACCTCTCTGGGCCTTCTTCCCTCACTCTCCTAAATCTATCATTTCTGTTTGTCAGATCCTCTGAAATGATGCGATCATTTCTTTTAAAATATAAACACTATTTGCTGCTTGAAAGATTCATTTTTTTGTTTAGCTAGTTCAACTCTAAGATAGTCGATGTCGCTATTATAGCTGCAAGATCATCTTAAAAGAAAATTGGGATAATATTCCACTTTTTTGAAAGTCTAGATTGGAGTTTAACTTCTAAAGTAAGACCTTCAAGGAAAACTCATCAGAGACTCATATTCACAATCTATTCGGCTGGTATATTTGGAGTTGATGCTCAATATGTTTGTAATAGCATACTTTCACACTTCCACATCTCCACAGTTACAAGGTCTTAATCATAGTGAGTCATAATGAACTCTTCTTTGGTAAGTGGGATTAATATTCCCACAAGAACTTGAGATGCTAAATTATTAATAGCCTCCTAAGGCCTTTGGTTTTTTTACTGCAATGCCTTCAATGCTTTCATAGAAGTTTAAGATCATTAAAATAAAATGTAGCCTCAAAATATAAAAGGTTTTAAACCTGTTCTTCCCTGTGTGGTTTCAATATTCTTCAAGACACGAGAAAAACTAACAATAAAAGGCCACTATGAGCTTCTCTTGAAGCTCACTTATTTGAGCTATTTATTCTATTTACCTTGAGGTAAATATTAAGGCAATGAAATTAACAACACTTTAAAAATGTTATCGCAGCATACTGGAAAAAAAAAACACCTCCAAACGTTCTGTTTTCACGTGTGGCATTTATGGCTCATCAGTATGACCTCTTTGACAGTCTGTGTTGGCATGAAACCAATGCTACTCAATGACAAATGAAAACCTGAAGCTGTGAGATATCCCCCAAAAGACATGTGGTTTTACTGGATTTTGCCGAAGTTTCATGAGAAACTTTGATGACAAAGAAGACATCTAAATGCTGAAGAATTTATCATTAAAAAGGCAAAGAGGTAGAGCACCAGGGTAGCTCAGTAGGTTAAGCATCTGACTCTTGGTTTCATCTCAAGTCATGATCTCAGAGTCCTGAGATCAAGCCCTGTGTAGGCTCCATGCTCAGTGCAGAGTCTGCTTGAGGATTCTCTCCCTCTGCCCTTCCTCCCACTTGCATGCGTGCACATATGCGTTTTCTCTCAAAATAAATATATAAATCTTAAAAAAAAAAAAAAAAGGCGTAGGGTAAGGGAACTGGAAGGACTCAGGCATAACTATGTTACCTTCCTTACCTTCAAGAGTAAGAATGAAAATAAAAAGGGTCCTCCCAAAAAGAGGCCCTAAGAAGGGATTTCCAGAAGAGATATAGATTATTACAATTTTTAAAAATGGACTTCAGGTTGCGAAAGGGTGAAAAGTAATATGATAGGTAAGGACAGACAAGCACTATATTTACCAAAGAAAAGTAATCAAAACATGTTTGTTTCAAAGGAAATAGCTTTGCTACTGCTGGACAGAAATGACATGATGTGAGGACATTCAGAGAAGTTGTACAGAAGAAAAAAAACAAAGAAATCAAGAATCTTGGATCTGTGGTGGATGGAACTCCTCCAGAGGAGAAAGCCATGCCAAAGGGTGTAAATTACAGGATGGAAATTAGAATGGGAGATAATCATTTTATGAAAAGGTGGAACCTGAGAAGTCAAAGTGGGAAAGAAATGAAGGAGTTCATAGAAAACCTAGGGGTGTGACAATATCATATAATCATGGAAAAAGCAAAACTTCGAGTAGGGAGGTTTAAAACAAATAACCCATACATGCAGATAGGTGGAGAGACAACTACAAAGCTCAGGATATATTTTCAAAACTACTTTTTAAAAAATGATAACACCAACTATGAAAAGATGAAGTATGGGGTGACTGGCATCAGGGTGCATTTCGGTGGCTGTGTTAGTTTGCTAGGGCTCTCATAACAAAGTACCACAAACTGAGTGGCTTGAACAACAGAAATGTGCTGTCTCATGGTGTGGAGGCTGGAAGTCTGAGATCCAGCTGTGGATAAAAGTGGTTCCTTTAGAGGGCTGTGAGGGAAGGATCTGTTCCTAGCCTCTCCTTGGCTTCTAAATGGACATCCACTCTCTTGGTCTCTTCACCTGAAATTCTTTCTGCGTGTCCATCTGTGCCCCGACTTTCCCCTTTTTATAAGGATGCCAGCCATGTTGTATTAAGGAACCACCTACTCCAGGATGACCTCATCCTAAGTTAACCAGTTTCATCTGCATCGATCCTATTTCCAAATAAGGAAACATTCTGAGGTATTGGGAGTTAGGACTTCAACATGGGAATTTTAGGACACAATTCAATCCATAACAGCGGTCGTCGGGTTGGCCAGCACGATGCCACGTGGCAATGAGCTTTCCATGTGACCCACATATCCCCTTGGATCTCCTGCTCTTTGAAATTTAAGTATAATCACATTGGACGCCCATTCGTGCCCATCAGATATTCCATCTTTCCCCAATATGTTAGTGATTCCCCTGGGGGCTTATATCGTCACGACCAGCTCTGATGCCTTCTCCATCCTGCACTGCAATGACTCAGAAGCACGATACACCCTTTATGTCCTTGATGTTCACCAAAATAAAATAAATAAGAGCCCCGCTCATCAAGTATCTACGAGGGTAATGGATGTTACTAAAGATCTGAAGGTCATTGGAGAGGAGAATGCTGGAACATATGGGAAGCACACTGTGAACGACATATTAACCTTCCTGCTATTAAGAGTCCTTTAGATCAGTTCCCTACCAGGCTCCCTTGCCAAGGTTACCGCCTCCTGCTGCCTGGCACGTCTTCAATCTGCTGGGTCAGCCCTGTGTTTCTTGCAGTCCTCCACGAGCTAGAGTGAGTTCTCTGAAGAAGAGGAGAGAGGCCCTGCTCCCCACTTGGTCACATCTGTCCCATTGGTCGCAGAGCAGGGTTACCTGCATCCCTGTATTGCAGTGGCTCCCTTGTGACTGCAGCTTGCTCAGCTGCCCTTTGGAAGTAAGTAAGTCTGTAACTCATTCATGGGTGTGATCCTGTATCAGGAAAAGATGTAACCCCTCCATTCCTTATCTCCCTCTCCCCAGGGCACAGGGCAAAATGCCCTCACCTCATTTCATGCAGATGAAGTTCTTAACAGCCCCACCTATGAGTTTAGGCTTGTCTGAATCCCAGAATAGAATCAAATAGGGACTCCTATTTCATTTATTTATTAAACTTCCTGAAGTGGGAGTTTCAGCTATGAAAAACCAAAAAATTCCTGTCAGAAGGAAATTGAAAATGTAAGAGAAATGATCTAAGGGAGTGAGGATCTGTCCTTTCAATGTGTCAAAAGCCAGGAGAACCTATTAAAATATGATCTATAGAAAACTCTCGACAGAAAGCACAGAGGCAAAGATTCTAAAGAGCCAGGTAAATATTCCCAACTGGTAGGATATTCAGCAAGTACAAGTTTGAAAACGCAAAGGTAAAATATTGGAGCAAAATATCAAAAGACAACATCCAAGAGACAATTCTGTCAACAGAGTCAAGCCTGATAAGAGAAGAAAAGAAATCAAGCAGTGATTAAAGACATTAGCTACAGATATTTTAAGTATGCAAGAGGAGAATAAAGGGGGATAGTTCGCTTAGGAACCAGGAATAGATTGAAGTTTAGCCAGAAGAAAAGAAAGAAAAAAAAAAGATCTTTAAAAGGAGCACTGCATGGAATTGTTTCCAGAACAAGGTATAGAAAAGACTGATTCTAATGGAGCTGTGGTGGATCCAATGGAGCCCTTCCCAGATCCCCTGCTCTAGTGAAGCTACCTCAGCTCCTGGGAGCACTGTGGGCCCTTCCACTGGCAGCTCCTTCAAGGATTGCCTCAGCTGGGAAGTGAGCCTCACTCAAGGTCACATCCTTTCCCAGGACAGCCTGTATCCCATGATGGCCCAGTGCAGGGCTAGAATGGCTCAGTCATTCTGACACAACTCAGGACAACTCTGAAGGGCCATTCTAGTTCCAGAGTTCCTGAGGCAGAGGCTGCCATTAGGTCTGTATCTCAACTCCACTTCTGCTTCCACCGTATTCCTTCCTCCTTTCCTTTTCTTATGGGCTGATACTAAAAAGCATTCCTTAAATAATAGTATGCCCATTAAACCCCATCTCAGAGTCAGCTTCCCTAGGAATCCAACTAGTGACGGAAGGTGATTCATTTATATGAATAGGCATATGTGAATATAAACCCATTTGCTTATTCGAACAAATTTATATACGGACTTAAAAAATGATTGGTTTCTTAGTCCATTATGGTGCTATAATGAAATACCATAAACTGGGAAGCTATAGATGACAGAAATTTATTTTTCATAGTTCTAGAGACCAGAAAGTCCTAAACCAAGGAATCACAGCTTTGGGGTCTGGTGAGAGCCAGCTTCTTTATCAATAGTGTCTTCTCTGTGTAACCTTACACGGAGGAAGAGGAAAAGGACCTGTCTTGGGCCTCTTTACAAGGGCACTGTTCCATTCCCAAAGGTTCAACCCTTATGACCGAATTAGCTCACAAAGACCCCACCTCAAAGTACCGCCCCATTTGCAACTAGGTGTTCAACACATGAGATTTGGGGGAACACAAACAATTAATGTATACCAAATGGTGTGATAAGATGCTCAGCAGGGGAAGAAGTCCTGTGTTCATAACTTCATTGCTTGATTCTTTAAAATGTCAAGGATCATCTGAGAAAACTTTTGGTTTTTAATGTCATATGCCAGAAAAGTCAACAGTTTGAAGGAGCAGGTGGATTCCAAATGAAGTTTTAAAGAGAGAGAAGAAAGGATTTTTACTTAAGGCCATTAACGCTGTTGATAAATTTCTTATATGAGTCTTACTGTAAAGCCTGGTGTGTATAGTAGAAAGATGATAAACAAGGTACAATGTTGTGCCATAAAGAGATGAAGCATACCAGTTAGTGACTTAAGAGAAAGAAAGCTATCCATAGATAGCTATCAAATTTGATCTTTACACACATAAATACAAATTGCATTTGTATATGTCTATATTCATATATTCATATATTTTGTCAGCTTTCTTGTCATCTTTCACCAGATGTGGTTTATTTTATTTTGTCCTCACCCTTCCTGCCCAGTGCTTGCCCACTCACTCTTTGCTGGGTTGTGATCATTGCCTTAACATTTTTGTCACTAGCTCTGAATTTTGAGATGCTCCATATGCTTTAGTTTTCCATGAGGTCTAGCTGAAGTTTATCAGCTTTGTCCCATTTCTCAAAAGGACAAATAACAGCCAACAGCTACCATTGGCTGATGGAAGAAAGGGCTGCTTGCCCTGTCTATCATCCAGGGATCCCCTTTTACCTCTTCTGCAATGACCCTACCCCAGAGACTTCCGGACCTTCAAGGTTCTCCAAGTATCGCAAGAGATAGGGGCACTTGTTGGGAACTTGAATTAAGCGTCAAGAAATAGCTCTCCTGAGAGGGCTCTTAAAATGCTCCAGATATTCTGGCAGTGAAAACAATTATAATTCTCTTTACCGTCTTCATATTTGGCCAAGCTGCCCCCTCTCAATTGCTCATTTTTTCAAGATGCAGTTTTATTGTTCATTATCAGAACAAACATTTTCGATTGCTTCATTCAAAAGGTCCACATCAAAATATGCTATAAAGATGTTTCCTGGAAAATTGACTATTGTTGCTTAAATGCACATTTGTCAGAGAGCTCTAAAGAACTCCTAGTAAGTGTCTACATTAACATAAAATTAATTTACATCTCTCCTCTTGCACTTTCAATGGCTTTTGTTTTTCTTTTTCAGTATTAGTTTCTTGGTCTCTCTTCTCTTCATTGCACCGTTAAGACCTCAGCCCTCTCCCCTTATGAGTGAAATACTTGGTGGAGTCTTCAGCAGATAATATTGCATTGTTTCTAGGACTAGGGTTGCTTGCCCTTATCTAGTTAGGACAGCTTCCATTACCGAGTCTCATCCTATCCACACAAAATATCCTAAGATACAATGCTCCCTCCTTTGTTCCGCTATTTAGTTTAACCCTCTGCTACATAGGAGAATAGAAGAAGGGAGAGAGATGGAGGGAAGAGTTAAGTCACTGAATGCAGAGAAAAAACTTGACTTGGACGTGGAAGCGTTTGGAAGAGATAACATCCATATCAAAATAATTCAGGGACCTTTGTTTGAAATATCTGTTCGAGTGAGGCTGAGAAAGGTTTTTCCGTGGAATTCATCGAATTGCTCGGTCAGTAATTCTCCCTTACCTGACATGCCACAGAGAGGAGAGAAGTGGAGGGAAGTGGGCATGTTGGGGGTTGGGCTTGGCAAAGTCCTGGAAATTTGAACCGAGATGTCAGGGCCTCGGGTCCTAGCTGAGAGTTAAATAGGACCAGCAAGTTTATCTGGACTTGGTTTAGGGACCAGCAGAGAACCGGAAATAGAGAGGGGCATAGAAGCTTGCATTAAAATAAGATCAGGTTGGGTCTTGCGGTGGGAAGGATGTGGCAAACAATACCGGTGTGGGGATGTGGAGATAGCCAGGGTGGGTATGGAGAATGGAGGCTGGGGGGCAGGCATCTTTATCCTGCCTTTGCTGCTGTTGCTATTCTTGTAACTTGTTTTTCCTCATCTCTAGCTTTTCTTCTTGTATTTATTCCTTCCGTTAACAATCACAGGGCACAGAGGATGCAGGGAACATTGTACCAGGCAGCCTACAAAGTACATAAGACTGTGTTCCTCCCTTAGTAATTACCCTATTGCAGGAGATGGTAGTCTAGGTCTACATTTCCCAAACTATGTGTAAAGAGTTCCCATAAGCTATAAATAAATATTTTCTGACATTTTGTTTCTGTAGTCAAAGGAATTTGGAAAATGGCTCTAAGATTCCACTGTTGGATAATGACAATGTATGGTAACACAGGAAATATACTGACATATTCTGTGTACAGAAATTTTTAACTCATTATTTTATCAATTTATGTGACCACAGAACTCTATTTTGTTTCTTGTAAAAATTGTAATATCCTAAATAAGGGACAGTCTAAGAACATACGTATAATAGAGGATTTAAAGTATTTGTTTAGTAAGGCCAACATCTGGGCTCAGTCACTTTCTAGTTGTGAAGCTATTGGTTTTCAAGGCTGCAGCAGACCTTGGAGAGAGGGACAGGATTAGAACAAGTTACAATGTCACCAGGCTTGCTGGATTACTTTTTTGTTTGTTTTTTCTTTTTTGAGATTTTGCCTTTAAAAAAAAAGATTTTTATTTATTTATTTGAGAGAAAGCATGTGCAAGAGAGAGAACACAAGCAGGGTAAGGGGTAGTGGGAGAAGCAGGCTCTCTGCTGAGCGGGAAGCCCAACACAGAGCTCGATCCCAGGACCCCAAGACCCCAGGATCCCAGGATCATGATCTGAGCCAAAAGCAGACACTTAACCAACAGAGCCACCCAGGCGCGCTGATGTGTTTCTCCAATAAACATTCCTTAGGTCGCCTCAAATCTTTACTTAATTTCCAGAGTTCTGAAAAGGGTGATTTTGACAGTTTTACAGCTTTTATGAACAAGTAGGTTTTGGGAGGTCCTTACTCCAGCATTCTCTCCATGCATTTTTTTTTTTTTAATTTCACTGTATCTTTATTCCTGTTGTTCTCTGCTAGGAATGTACTTGTCCCTTGTTTATGCTGCTTGGAAAATTATCATTCAGATGTCAAATATCTCATCCTTAGTGTAGCCTCCCTTTCTTCTTCGCCTCCCGGGAAGAATTAATTATGCCTCATTTGACTTGTTCATACATTTTATAGCAGCGATCACATAGCCTTATGTTTAGCTGTTTCAGAGTTCCACATTTGGTTATGAATGTTGTGTACTACGCACCCCAGGGATCGCTATTCATAGTAATCTTGAATGTGCCTCCTGGAGTTCAAGAGTGAACAGTTTGCATGGCCAAACCTGGGTGCCTTGTGTCTGTCTCCGCCGGTTAACATGGAATACTTACGATAGAAATAAGGTCTAATTGAAATTTGTTTGCCCAAGATTGAGTCCAAAATTTCTCCAAAGTACATACTCAATAATTTAACAAATGAATGAACAAAAGATATTCATCCCCTCTATCACAGACAGGCCCTTCCTCAGAAAAATTTCTAATGTGGAATATGAACAAGAAACCAAAATAACGGAACTAAATAGAGACCTGTAACTGCCATGGGGTTAGGAATAAAATTCCTATTATTTCCATAGCAAGAGAGAATGATTAGCAAATTCATGAATTAACCTTCTGTTTATTATGGGATTTCTATTTAATTCATGCTGTAGGCCTTAATTATACATGTTTCCATATGTCTTATTAAGAACTTCTTAGATTGCATGAAACAGAAACTGCCTAAAGATAGCTGAAATAAAGAGGAATTTTTATAAAGAATCAGAGCTATTTCATGGAAACTAAGTGCAGAACTTGAACATGACCTCTCTACATACTGCAAGTCAGAACTAAAAAGTCCATAGTAAGGCCCTCCTTCCATTTCTCGAAGACCATTCTCTTGAATTCTTATTTCCTCTCCCTGCACATCTGCTTTATTCTTTTCTTTTTCCCAAAAGACCTATTTTCTTTAGGCCAGCATGCACAAGGTCACCACAGCCCAGCCTTCAGTACTCTCTCTGTTACACATCACATCAAACTAACTAGAGTTTCCGAGTCCGTTTCTACTTCCCACAAGAGCAAATCCATTGGACAAGCGTGGATCAGGTGTGAGCTGCTGGGATAAATGGCTATGCATGGGGGGGCAGGGTTGCATGGCTCCCAAGTCTGTGGGGGCTCACTCACTAACAGAAAATGGGCAATGAGGATAGGGCTGTAGGTGGTGGGGAGTTTAACCGGATAGGCATCTGTATTAGTCTGTGAGAACTGCCATAACAGAATATCATAAACTGGATGGTGAAAACAATAAAAATTTATTTTCTCACAGTTCTGGAGGCAAAGGGTCCAAGATCGAGGTGCCAGTAGAATTTCAGGTAAGGTGTCTTTTCCTAGCTTGCTGATGGCCACCTTCTTGTCATGTCCTCACATGATCTTCCCTCTGTGGAGCCTTGAAGAGAAATTTCTGTTGACTCTTCCTTTTCTTCTAAGGCTACCAGTCATATTGGATCAGGGTCCCATGTTACAGTTAACTTTAATTATTTCTTTAAAGGCCCTACCTCCAAATATGGGGGCTAAGGCTTCAACATATGTATTTTAGAGGGACACAATTCAGTCCATAACAGCATCCCAAAAGGTATCCACAATGCCATTTAAAATGATATCTGAGTTTAATTTCTGAGTGTAATGCACATAACAACTTACTAATAATGGTTATTAATGGTCTAGAACTGTTAAAGATTTGTTAAAGAATAATTCATGAATTAGCTTTTCTTCTTTGTGACAAATATCCTCACAGGTGTATAGACATGTGTGGAATATATGGTCATACATATTCAAATTTTCAATTATCCATACTAATGAAGATGTAGAGTGAATATTCAGATGGTCTAAAATCAAAAGTATTTTGGTACCTGCTCTATCCTAGTAACCAAATGTCCTACAGAAAGCAACAGTAACATTCAGAGGGCCAAGAGTGTAACTTTGCCATGCTTTTCTATGTAGATGACCATACCTTTAATGAGTAGGAAAGATGCTCTATGGAGTTATGTAGATATCTCCATCCTATTTTATTTAGTAAGGGAGCAGGGTTGTACAGCAAAAAGCATGAAACTGGGCCTCAAAGTAATAGGAGTAGACCTGGCAGAAAACTAAGGGAGCTCTTCATGGTATGCAATTTAAATGTATTTATCATAGCACTCAGAGAATTATAACTAAATTCTAATAGGGACCAAAACAATCCCCCTCTAAATAAACACTACTCAACTCCACCACTGAGATCCATTTACCCAAACCCAATGACTTATTCAGGTACTATTTGGGTGCCATTTTCAAAGCAAAAATCCTAATATCATCTCAGTTTAGGGATATTGTTCTGCTCCCAGTAAATAACTCTGAGTCCTTTGGGTCCTCAGGAAGCTAGTGATAGGGAAACATTGTTAAATCTTGAATCATTCAAAGACCACTCTATTTAATGCTGCCCTAATTCTTCTGTGCCCATCTTGGCTGTGAAATCAAGAGAAGGAAACTAACACGGACTGAGCACCTACTATGTACAGTACATCTACTTAGAACATTTTAATTTCAGATAATATTTCTAATGGTTAGTCAACTCCTTTAAATATAGAAATAAGAAATAGACAAATCTACCATATTTGTCAGTAAGTCTCTATTTATAATTTTTATGGTATAGAGCTATAGAGTAGATGCAGTGTAGTATAGCAGTTAAGAATAAGGACTCTGGAATTAAAATGTCAAGGTTCAAATCCCAGGTTTACCACTTACTACCTGTTTGACCTTGGCCAAATCACTTAAGCTCTCTGTGCTCCAGTGTCATTACTAAAAAGGGATAATAATAATTTCTACCTCATAGGATTACTGGGAGGATTAAAAAATAACAAATGGAAATGTTCAGAGAAGTTTGGGGTGCAAGTCAGTACTACACTACATTTTGCTATAATTACAATGTCTATTATTTCCATTTAGCTACTATGGCAGGCAGACTCTAAGAGGGTTTCCAATGACTTCCACTCCCCAGTATTCACACACTTATGTAATCTCTTCCCTTCAAGTGTAGATAGAACCTATGAATGGATTCTTTGTTTTTCTTTTTTTTAAATTTAAATTCAATTAGCCAACATATAGAGTAGCATTAGTTTTTGATGTAGAGTTCAGTAATTCATTAGTTACATATAATACCCAGTGCTCATCATATCATGTGCCCTCCTTAATGCCCCTCACCCAGTTACCCCATCTCCTTACCCACCTCCCCTTCCACAACCCTCAGTTTATTTATTTATTTATTTATTTATTTATTTATTTATTTATTTTTGAAGGTTTTTTTATTTGACAGAGAGAAACACAGCGAGAGAGGGAACACAAGCAGAGGGAATGGTAGTGGGAGAAGCAGGCTTCCCGCTGAGCAGGTTGCCCGATGCGGGGCTCGATCCCAGGACCCCGGGACCATGACCCGAGCTGAAGGCAGACACCCAATGACTGAGCCACCCAGGCGCCCCAACAACCCTCAGTTTGTTTCCCGAAGTCGAGAGTCTGTCACGGTTTTTTGTCCCTGTCTGATTTCTTGCCATTCAGTTTTCCCTCCCTTCTGCTATGATCCTCTGCATTGTTTCTTATATTCATATATGAGTGAAACCATATGATAATTGTCTTTCTCTGATTGACTTATTTTAGTCAGCACAATACCCTCCAGTTCCAGTCCCATCCACGTCGACGTAAGTGGTAAGATTTCATCCTTCCTGATGGCTAATATTTTAGTGTGTGTGTGTTTGTGTGTGTGTGTGTGTGTGTGTGTGTGTGTGTACCACATCTTCTTTATTCATCCTTCTGTCAATGGACACATTGGCTTTTTCCACAGTTTGGCTATTGCGCACATTGCTGCTATGAACATTGAGGTTGCAGGTGCTCCTTCATATCACTGTATCTGTCCCTTTGGGGTAAATACGCAGTAGTGCAGTTACTGGGTCATAGGGTAGCTCTAGTTTTTAACTTCTTGAGGAACCTCCATCCTGTTTTCCAGAGAGGTTGTACCAGCTTGCATTCCCACCAACAGTGTAAGAAGATTCCTCTTTCTCCATATCCTCACCAACATTTATTGTTTCCTGACTTGTTAATTTTAGCCATTCTGACTATGAGTCCCTTCTAACCAATCAAATACAGCAAAGTTGATGGATATCACTCCTATGATAGGTTATATGAAATTGAGACCATCATCTTGCTAGCACACTTTTTCTACTGTCTCCCTGGCTTACGTGTTAATGAAGCAAGCTACCATATTAGAAAGTCTTGTGTCCCAAGGAATTGAGGTCAGTTTAAGCCAAAAACCAACAGGGAACTGAGGTCCCCAGGCCAACAACCCACAAGGAATTGAATTCTGTGAACAACCTTATGAGCGCACCACAAATCCTTCCCCACTCAAGCCTTCAGATAAGACTCCAGTCCTGACCCACACTTTGTAGTCTGTAAAAGACCTGAAGAGGGTCCACCTAAGCTATGCTTAGATTCCCAGGCCACAGAAACCGTGATATAATGAGTGTGTATTGTTTTAAATCACTAAGTCTTGTGGTTCTTTGTTTTGTAGCAGTAGACAGTTAATATAGCCACAAGAATTTGACACAAAGTGATTGTTCCAATAAATATTCATTCAATCTCCCTCTTCAGTTATATATCTTTTAATATGATTTTTAACTAGAAATTACTCTTTAAAGCATTATTTATTAAAACACACACTTGGGGGTGCATCTGGATGGCTGAGCAATTAAGTGTCTGTCTTCAGCTCAGCTCAGGTCCTGGGATGGAGCCCTGCATCAGGCTCCTTATTCAGTGGGAAGCCTGCTTCTCCCTCTCCCACTCTCCCTGCTTGTGTTCCCTGTCTCACTGTGTCTCTCACTGTCAAATAAATAAAAAAAAAAATCTTTAAAAAATTAAAAATAAATAAATAAATAAAACACACACATGAGATTAGCCCAGATTTGGCTTATATCTTTTTGGTAATTATTCTCTTGCTTTGACTCAGTTTCTTCAATAATACTAACCACTCCTTATGAAGTGCCTATGTATGGCATGCGCAAGCCTTGTGTCAAGTATCTTACTCCTATTATCTCATCACGTCTTCACAAAAACCCTGAAAGGTGGGTATCATTCCCTCCATTTATGGGTAAGGATACTGGGGTTCTGAGAGATTAAACTCCTTTTCCAGAGTCACAGCTTGACGTTCTAAATTCTTCAAACGAAACAGAACAAAAAGCCACCACTGTTTATGCTCATAGCTGTTCTCAAGATAATACAGTTGACCCTTGAACAACACAGGAATCAGGGGTGCAAACTCTGATGCTGTCCAAACTCTGCACGTAACTTCTGACTCCCCCAAAACTTAACTCTAGAAGCCCACTGAAGATCGGAAACCTTGCTAATATTATAGGTGATTAACACATATTTTACATGTTATGTATATTATATACTGTATTCTTACAATAAAGTAAGCTAGAGAAAAAAATGTTGAGAAACAAATGTTAAGAAAAAGGTGTTGGGGGCACCTGGGTGGCTCAGTGGGTTAAAGCCTCTGCCTTCCACTCAGGTCGTGATCTCAGGGTCCTGGGATCGAGCCCTACATCGGGCTCTCTGCTCAGCAGGGAGCCTGCTTCCCCCTCTCTCTCTGCCTGCCTTTCTGCCTGCCTCTCTGCCTACTTGTGAGCGAGCTCTCTCTCACTGTCAATAAATAAATAAATAAATAAATAAATAAATAAATAAATAAATAAATAATGAAAAAAGTGTTAAGGAAGGAAAATACATTTACAGCACTGTGGCATAAAAAGTTTGCACATAGGCAGTGTGCCTGGAGGTCCCACAGGTCTAGCTCTTGCTTTAACAGTGTCTGGATGGACAGACCCAGAAACATGCCTTCTTCCAGGCTCCAATCACTCTCCAGTCTCTTTTCCACTTATAACCTTCCAAACTATCTTCTCAGCCATCCTCTGCCACCAGGATCGGCCAACACTTTTTCAAGTTTAGCTCTTCACTGCCGATGAACCATGTGTCAGAATTATTCCACCTGGTGGACATGCATTCGCAGGCCTCTTATACCTACCACTCTCTGGACTTCTATTTGCAACGTGACAATGGGGCTCTGGAGGGCATGAGCCGCTTCCTCATGAGCTGACGGGAGAGAAGCAGAAGGGCGCCCAGCATCTCTTGAAGAAGCAAACCAGAATGGTGGCCTCACCCTCTTCCATGAGGAGCAGAAGCCATCTTGTTGTGAACACACATGAAGGCACAGACACAAGTTATGTCTTTCCGTAGTGCCAGCTTCATTCAATCATAAAGCAAGGCTAACATAATTGCAAAGCAGCTTCAGGATTCCAAACTCAATGACCTGTCACTCCACGTTTAACCTGGCCTCCTACGCATCACACAAAGCAAAGGACCATATAAAGTCACACAACAAACAAGATCCAACAAG